>PDGT01000010.1:2233311-2286795 GCA_003671415.1 Megathymus violae
TAGCTTCATTTTGTATATTTTTCTCTCACAATATATGTCAGTATACCGCCATGTCCCTTTTCTGTCTGAAGGCTGACTAGTAGTAAATATCTTTAGCATTAAGTTCGACTTTGTAAGTAAATTTTTTGTATGGTTAAAAAGTTTTAAATAAAGGGGTTTTAAGCATCCTTGAGTTCAGATCAGTTGAGCTCGTTGAGCTTTGATAAACAGATGCGGTAATGATGTTAGCCTCTCGTTGGAGGTCGCTGGGCTCTAGGCTGGCTACCTGGCTAGTCAGCGACCTTCTTTTAACATCAAATCTGGAATATTTTAACGTGTTTCTATTGCAGTAACCCATAGTCAATATAAGCGGGTCCCCGCTTGGTTACCGTTGTGGCGATAGTGATGTTTTTGTTATCATTGATATTTATGGGCGACAATAACTTCCCTTACTCACAAAGGTACATCAGATGGTCCCTTTGTTTGTTTTTCGACTATCCTACAAAAAATCGTAATAATATTAGGTAGTATAGTTTTATTCAAATTTGGTATTAAAAAAATGTCATTTAATTTAACATAAACATTGTTACTACAATCATAATAGAAAAAATAATCGCCGTCCTAAAAGAACAATGTATCACAGACCGAGCTTTGTTCTTTGAAGCAATCTTCAAACATGTTATTCATTCAGTGACGTAAAAGGGATTAATTACATCTAATTTCTGCCGATACACCTCAAAAATCTGATAGTGTTTCAATAACATAAAAATGTTTTGACAGGTTCCAATGTTTCAATATTTTATTGCTGCGTATTTTAAGACTACAAATAAAATATTTTTCTTTCAAAGAACTCGACCCGCGAGTCCGAAGAAATACGCAAAAAATATGGAAACACAGTGGAAATCCAATTACCCCTGTGCAATGAGATGGATGAATGGAAAAAACGTTCTTGACGCCAGATGTTGATATTTTGAAGGGCGATTATTATTCTATAGCAGTTCTATATTGGAAACAATTGTACTGTACAATTTTAGTGATACAATTGAGCAGACGGTGTACGCGATGGAGGTACTGATGCAAACAGGGCTTTACTGACGCATTAATGGCGATGAATGAAACCCCAAAATAGTGCTTTAGGATTAGTTTTATTTTTATAAAAAAAATATATCCGTTTGATCACCTTATATTAATTTAATTAATTATATGTAAAAATGATATATTTCCCTATGTCCGTCTTGAATAATAACTTTCCAGATGCATACAAATTCACATAATTCGCACTTTCTCGTAATATTAGTACAAACTATGTATCTAGAATAGATATCACATTTTAAAGAAATTGAATATTATCCGAATTAAATGAATATCACATAAAATAGTTTGGAGGTACTCTTTCTTATATGTTGCGTGTTCTCGAGGATTCAGCGTTGTACTAATTAAGAGGCCCCTGCCTGTGCAGCAGTGGACTTCTACAACCGGAGTTTATGGTGCTTTGACGATCTACGGAAGAGTCAAAAATGTCAAAATATGTGTTATACCCATATCAAATCAAAAAATATATCAAAGCGAGCGGTAGGTATGCATACTGATAAATGGCCTTCATCTTTCAGTATTTTTCGTATACATTACGCAATTTTTTATTTAATATTGTAAAATATCTAGTAGTCAACCTTTTAGTGAGAATAAAAACTTTTTTGTCTGTAGTTTCAATATTCAATATTATTAACAAAGTCACATGTTCGACTGAGTGTCTTTGCAATTCGCTCTTAAATTGGACTAAAGTAGGTTAAACTAGATCTATATTTAATGGGAACTTTGTCTTTGGCAACCGCGTACAAATGATCACGCACATTCTTAAAAGGAGAGGTTTGATAGTGGACCGAAATACGTCAAAGTCGGTTTTACCGGTGATTCATACTATCAAGAACAAGATCAGATAACCAGTCGGCGAGTTGAGAATAAAAGGACCGACGGTATTTCAAACGTCGCGCTCAAACACTTCCCCGAGCAGGTTATCTCTCTCTTAGTTCTCATTTTAAATACCTGCTTGCATCAATCACTGCTTCTTCCCATCTGCTTGGAAAGAAGCAATCGTAATAGGAATTCCCAAACCCAGAAATCCACTTAATATTCCGTCAAACCACTGCCCCACGAGTCTCCTCAAGGCTATGGGGAAGTACTCGAATGAGTCATTCAATCTCGGTTGAGAAAGCTACTCTTTCCAACGGACGAACATCCACTCATCATCCCACAGCAGTTCGGCTTTCGTGCAAAGCATTCTTTTCCCTAACAAGTCTACCGCAGAGTGGAGTACATCCTAAGCGGTTTTTATCCTAAACGTAAAAAGACAGTCGCTGTCTTCTTCGACGTTGCCAAGGCTTTCTATAAAGTCTGGCACGGAGGACTAATCTACAAACTCCATCAACTACGCCTTCCATAGTCTTTCCATAGACTAGTCTTATGGTACGATAAGGGATTTCCCTCCCCGCTAAACAGCGGGGTTCCCCACTCCTCCACCGGGAGACAGTGTTCTCCAGAGTTTATGTCCGGGTAAACAGGTGACCCTTGAGGCCCGAATTCTTCCCACACCGCACACGCCCCTGTAGGGGCGGCGGCGATAATGATGATGATGAATGAAGTAGGGTCTACTTGTTAGGCCTCCCAGATCGCGTAGTTCGCATAGTGGTTTCATATCTCCAGGATAGCTCCTTTCGTTTCAAACACGAAGGAGTCCTCTCTTCCCCACGTCCGGTAGTTTTGAATAATTATCAAGAATATTTCCAAAAATGGCTCATGATACTGATCATTCTATGTTCTTCGTAATATTTAGCATTAGCTTTTTTTGGTAGTGCTGTAAATATTGATAAAAGCCAGTCATCGGGAAGCACATCGTCCGAATTATAAAACTGTTAAATAATGAAACCGATTTGTGCATATTATACTCATGTATTTATTTTAATACCTCCGCAACTATACCATCAGAGCCTATAGCTTTCCTGCCTTTTAACCGACGTTGGGCTGCTATGATTTCAGATTTCAGTATTTCAAGACCTTGGGTTTCCATATCAAATTCGTGTGATAAATCGTATTTTGGCCTTTCATCCTTATATAATTTTTCCCATATCCCACAAATTTCTTTTGCATCACTAACCAGTGTTCCATCTTTATTTCTTAAGGTGGTATGGAATTTATTTTTGTAACGCCTTTTATATTTTTCTTACTTTTTCTGTTTTTTGATTACTTTTTCTATTTTCTCACTTCTTATTTGGATTTCTTAAATTGATCTGAGCTCTGATATATAAATTTTGTTATTCTTACTACTATTTTCATTCATAGTTATTTCTGGTTCAAATTCTTCATTATGTGTATACTCTTCGGAAATTGGTTTTGGATTTACTTTTTTTACTCATTCTTTGTCGCAGTATCTTGCTGCTCCCGTTTTCAGGGCATTTCTGGGCATTCCTTAAATGTAGTTGAACTTGTAGAATTTCTCGTGGAATACTAATATTTTTAACTATCTTGTCTAATAATGATTCCATCAAATGTTGTTGTTGAGGTGCTAACAAATTTCAACATTAATTAAATGGAAATAATATCTTAAAAGGTAAAGGTACTAAATATTTTACCTTACTCTGAGATAATATTTATTCACGCTACTTCACAGTAGCTAATGTTTCTGGAAGGCTCAGCAATTTACGAAGAATTAAGGTAGAGTCGTTTTAGTTTTGCATTTGGCAACATTTTTAGCTTGCTGATGTAAACTAAAGTGGTGAGATTTGAATCCATGCCAGTTGCTAATTGAGTTTATTTTCGCTTAATTATTTTAAATCAAGAATTTTAGTCAATTACTTCAATGGGTTCTTATTATGGGACGAATACTTAAGGAGAAAAATGTTTACAGAGTAAGGATATTATATAATAAGATAAATATGATATCCTGGTGAGTGAAGCTTCCAGAAAAATCTAAAATATTTTACCAAACTCTAAGTAAAGCACATTATGACAGTTTTTATTATTTAATTTCTTTTTTCTGTGATTATAATACCACATAAAACGTAAATACAAAGTCAAACTTTCTAAATGCATTATTTTTTTTCCAAGTCGCAAACCATCCGTAACCGAAATTATTAATCCGAAATAATTTCATATGCATAACCTTAACCGAAACCGGTAAAATATTTTTCATATATCCGTATCCACATCCGGATCCCAACTTTCATATCCACAATATCCCTAATCTTAATCACTAAAATAACTCGAGTTTTGAATTGTCTATTATTTGTGCACTTCTCGGCATTTTCTACATCGTGGTAAAATCTATCTATACTAATAATAAAATTGTAACTGATCGATTTCTGTACATAAACAATATATGAGAAAAACATTATTACGGGCCTTTATTAACGCAGTAGAACCCAAAACAATCGTTGTCAGAATTTTTGTCTGTTTGTCTGTGCGTTTGTTCCCGCTTATCTCAGAAACCGCCTAAGCGATTTCGTTCTCGTTTTCAGTTATGTATTGATGTAAGCGTCACTTAAAAGTTAAAGTTTGTTTCATTGCAGTCCGTCTATAAATAAAAAAGTTATGTCAATTTAAAAAAAAAGTTATGTGTATACAATGCATATTATAAAATTCTAACAGATCTTTTTCTGCACATGAGGGATATATGAGAAAAACTATTATTAGGGGCCTTTATTAACGCAATAGAACCCAAAAAAATTGTTGTTATAATTTTTGTCTGTTTGTCTGTGCGTTTGTGCGCGCTCATCTCAGGAATGGCTTGTCCGATTTCGTTACTTTTTTAATTAATATATTGCAATAAGCTTCACTTAATATTTAAAATTGGTTTCATTGCAATCCTTTCGTAAATGATAAAGTTATGTCAATTTAAATATTTATAATTAAAAAGAAAATGCGACGTATTATTTATTTCTTTTCTTTTCGATAATATATTTGACAGGTAAGGTAAAATAAGACTTTATTGATATGAAATCAGACAATAAATATATTTTGACGGTAAATCGTTGTGTAAGTTGGCATTATTGATTATAAAAATGCCTCGAAAAAGGTAAAACCTCTCCCAGTGTACCGGAAAAGCTAAAAGTGAGATTAGTTCGATTACAGGAGTCTGATGAAGATCGTGAGGTGAGACTTGCCGCATCTCAGGAATATCAGGCGGAGTTTCGTTCTACAGAAACTTCAGCTCTACGTGAAACTCGACTGAGTTCACATTGTTCTCAAATGAGTGCATCTCGAATTCGAGAGAATAGTGAACAGCGTGAGGCACGTGTAACTACTGATCGCGAAGCACATGCACTATCGCGTCAGTTGGAGACCATCACTCATAGAAAATTCGCTTGACTTCTCAGAGAGTTCAGACAGCAAGCATTCGGATTCCGGAGATTCCTGAAGGGCTCAAAGCACGTTTATCTGCCAATCGCAAAGCACATGCACTATCGCGTCAGTCTGAGATCTTCACTGACAGGAAAACCCGGTTGAGCTCTCAAAGAGCTCAGACAACACAGTCTAGAGAGTTAGAAAGTCGTATAGAACCTAAAGCACGAATAAAAACTGATCGTGGGCGACACAGCAGTGCCAGAATTCTTGAAAATGAAGATGAACATCGACAAAGACTGGAAACAGTTAGAGAAACTTATGAACTAACCCGTAATAGGGAGCAAAATGATTTATTAGCTGAGAGAAAAAGAGTGAGGGAAATACGACATGAAGAAACTGGAGACCAACGCCAGTCACAACTAAATGCTGATAGACTTCGACATACACTTAATATAATGTCAATAGGATCGGTAGAGGATGCAGAAAGTGAAACAGAAATTGATAACCTTCCATGGGTCACCAAGGAAAGAGCAGACTGTTCGTATTCGTCCAAAATTAATTACTCGGGATTGACATCTATAGGAGGTATGGTGGTATGTTGCCATTTTTGTAATGCTGTAAAATAGAGAAAAGAACCCAATGGAATATACTGTTCAGGTGGAAAAGTACTCATTGAAAATTTCCGCGGGGCCCCAGACTTTTTGAAAGCTTTACTTAATGGTGAGCACCCTCAGTCTCGTAGTATTTAAATACTTACATGTTTTTATACCTAGTATTTTGGTACTCACATAATTTGTAACTCTTATAACACTCCTTTGGTTAACTTCTTTTATAATTTCCTGTATCTTTTATCCATTTATTCTGTAATTTCTTTATATATTTTATTAAGTTTAATGTTACGCCAGAGAAGCGACGGACCTAGCTTCTTACTTACAAGTGACCTTCTTTTTAGTTTCTTAATCTTGTAACTCCTGTATTATAGTCATTGTAACCGCCAGGAATTCTTAACTACATTCTATCTTCTAAATCTCTAGACCTTTTACTTATAAAACTACAGTCTAAATATTTTTTAGACAATATGCATTTGTATAATAGTGCACTTCATATGACTTCTTTTGGAGCTAAACAAATTACAGAGGGATCTTTCATGTCAACATTTAAGGTTCAAGGCCAAGTTTGTCATCTTATTGGATCTTTGCTGCCTCAAAATGAACCAAAATTTAATAAATTACAATGAACAAGCCAATGTACGGAATAAAAACTTTCCTTACGGAAACAAAAACAAAAAAGTTCTGTTTGTAATATTTCTAGAAACAGCGACAAAGTTAAGGTTTTACTTGATTGTAATCTTATTATATGGGATGAATGCACAATGGCAAACCGTAAAGTTGTTGAAACAGTAAATAGAACATTACGTGATATAAAGCAAAATGATCAACCTATGGGTGGCATTACAGTCCTTTTTTGCGGCGACTTTTGACAAACCCTGCCTGTGATACCACGTGGAACAAGAGTTGAAGAAGTTAGAGCCTGTCTAGAAAATTGTAGGCCTGTGACACTACATTATCCTTATGCATTTGACAATAAATATGCGAGCGGGCATCGGAGTTAAGGAAAATGCAGAGGAGTTTTCTAATATACTACTTCAAATTGGTAACGGTGTATATCCACAAGAACAAGGAAAAATTTTTCTATATGAAAACCTGTGTTGTACAGTTTCATTGATGCGAGATCTCATACCATCTGTAGCTATATGGGAACGTAACGAAAATAACAACTTACGAAAATTCCTGGCTTTATAATAGTTAGTTATTTTGACTCCACGCAATGACCAAGCAGCAGCAATAAAAGCTGAAATTCTGAGCTTTGTTTCGGGAAATGATGTAGAATATAACTGTATTAGTTATAGAATAAGAAGAATCTACCAACTATCCAGTAGAGTTTTTAGATTCTCGCACTGCTCCTGGACTGCCAGCTCATAAGATAAATTTTAAAGTCAGTGTACCTATAATGCTCCATAGAAATCTAAGTCCATCAAAGCTTTTTAACGGTACCATATTAAAAGTGACCAATTTACAACGAAACGTAATAGAAGCAGAGATTTTAACAGGGTGCGGAAAAGGTGATAGTGTTTTTATACCCCGGATCTCTCTCATTCCAAACAACTTTCCGTTTAGTTTCAAACGAGTCCAGTTTCCAGCGAGCCTATGTTACGCAATGTCAATAATAAAGCCCAAGGCCACTCGCTTAAAGTTGCGGGTGTGGATCTAAGTGTAGCTGTTTTTCCCACGGTCAACTTTATGTAGCTTTATCGCGTGTTACCAATAACTATATATTTTGACTCCTGACGGCTTTACGTCGAATGTTGTGGAAAGAGAAGCATTAATGTAAATTAGTAAATTAAATAGTTATTTTTCTGTCACCTTTTATTTTCTTTTAAATCAAAGATTTAATTGTAATAAGTGACAACTTTTTGCTATTAAAAAATCTGGAAAATCTCAAAAAATGAAGCCCATGTGAACGAAGTCGCGGGAAGCAGTTAATTCCAAATAAAATCTATACTAATATAATATAAATATATAAATTTAGTGTCTGTGTGTGTTCGGATGCTAATTTTCAGAACTAAGGCATACATTTGATTAAATCCTTTCACCATTAGAAAGGTATATTATTCCAGACAGACATAGGCCAAATATAATGTACATAACCCATAATATAAGTATATTGAGTATTTAACCAGAACGAAGTGATCGCGTGCCGTTAGTGCCAAATAAAATACCAAAATCTTACAGCAATCGATTAATGGTTACGTAGGAAAGTAAGTTAATTTAACAGCTTACTTGAGTTATTATTTCAAGAGATTAGAATCAGAAAGATATTTTTTCTGTATTTATTGGATATATTCGTTCATTCGATACGATAGAACAAATTTAAGCGGACTCTTGTCGGATTCGGCTCGGCAAGAACGACCTTGGATAAGACTATACGCACTCCGCCGAATGTGATTAAACAATGCAGTATTAAAAGGATTATAAATATAGGCTAAAACATTGACAGAGATCAAAAAATTAAATATCTTTTACCTTAGATCTGTTACTTATTGTATTCTTGTACTTATTGTAGCACATAGTCTTACAAATAGATTTATCCGAAACTTTTTTAACGGATTCGGTTACGGTTTCGGATATATTTTTATTTTGGGTATCCGATAGATTCTGTTACGGTTACGGAGCTCCATAGCATCCCTGATTAAGATTATATCATACTAATGAAGATTCTTTCGCCTTTTTATTCTCTTCAATATTAAAGTACTTTTTTGAATCGGTAGTAGAAGAAAAAAATTACGTGCATACTCGTAAGTGTACTTACAAACAACCTAAATGATTAAATTATATTTTGAATTTGAATATATTTTTAATCACATCTTGTATTCGGTACCTAGAGTATTGATAGCCAAAACGACTCATCGATATCCCCACTAAAACGATTCTAATATAGTAAGTAGCATTTGCTATATATAATAATTAAGGTTACAATGCTTCCCTAACAAACAACTAACAATGTATTTGTGACGTACAGTTACAGCCAGTTACCGTTACCCGTATGCGGAAAGTTTATCCCAAACTTCCAGTTTTCGTGAAGTTTGTCAGTTCTATCTAACCACAACGTTTAGCGAAACGCATCGACTAAAAGCACTATTACCGTGATTATGTTAGTGTCAATCTTGAAGTTATTTTTAAAATCGGAACGGTAATTACTTGCATAACTCAGGGGTAGGTATTAGCCAAAATTTGAGTTCATCGTAACAAAGAGTTGAACGAGTTTTTTCTTTATGTAACTAGCCAACAAAAGCAGACGATCTACGTGACGGTAAATGGTTACTGTTGCCCATAGATTGCAGTAACAGCAAAGACGTCACCGAAGTGTTGCCTGCCGAAATGGAAGCAAGGGTCCAGTATGCAAGGAACCACCATGCAAGTACCGTCGAGATTAAACTGTGGTACACAGCCCAGCGACCTCTACAGGAAAGACCGCTCATCATAGCCTCGTCCGTTGTTCAGCAGTGTGCACTATGAGCAGGAGAGATTGGCTTAGGTTCAAAGATGGATGGAGCCCCTTGCACTTGAAAAATGGAGTTGAGCCCAAACCAAGGATATCTGTACACATCTAAAATATTATTCCGTTTATCACTCTTCTCTTTACTCGTACTCTTTAAACGTAACTCTTTAGTCGTAGAATACAAGTTGTTTTATCAGATTGTCAATTGTTTTCACAGTGTGGCGTCATTTAAAAAATTGCGTGATTACAATAAAATGGATTTAACTCGAGAAAATTTTCGTTGCATGATTTTTTACGATTTTAAGTGTAATTTGACAGCTCAGCAGAGCCTCGTTCGGCTTCAGTCTGCTTTTGACGAAAAAGCACCATACAAGGCAACTATTTATAGCTGGTTTGCAGAATTTAAGCGCGGTCGTGTCCATTTTAACAACTACGATGGTCGCCTGTGTACCACAGTGTACACAGTGTAACACAAGAACACTGATGTTGTACGCCGTATTATCGAAACAGACAGGCATGTGTCCTACCATGAGATCCGGACATCTTTGGACATAAGAATGAGTCAAATACAGTCAATCCTACACAAATTTTTGGGTGTGAAAAAGCTGTGTTCTCGATGGATCCCACACAATTTGACTGATGCTTAAAAAACGGATCGCATCACTTGGTGTCATGCTATGCTTGCTAGATACAACGAAGGGCCTTCAAATTTGGTGTGGGACTAGTAATAGGTGAGTGAAATGTGGATTTATAGCTACGATCCCAAAACAAAGCAATCGAGCGTATGGTGCCTTAAAGCGGATGATTGCTTATTTTTTTAATAAAACTGAACAGTTGGCGACTGTTGCTTTAGAAAATCGTCGTATCGTGAATAGTGACTGGTACACGACCGATCAACGGTTTTCATCATCAGAAGAGGCTGTTGAAGAGTATGAAAAACATGTATCTGACGTCACCATGGTGAAGTGGCACAATTGTTTTCAAAATTGGTTCAATCGGATGAAAAAGTGCATTGACGCAAAGGGAGAATATTTTGAGAAACAATAAATTCATTTTTAACCATTATTTTTTTTTTATTATTGATTCCGGAAACTTTTAGTGCACCCCATGTATACTTTACTCTTGATTGTTTAGGCGTTAGACAGCCTGAAACAAAATCTGTTGCTATATTTATTTTAAAATAATGTTTGAAAAATTGAGCAATTATTTGTTGATTACTTACTAAGTATTGAACAAAAAATTGAATAGAAGCAATGGTACGAGTATAATACAGATTTGGAATACTCATAAAATGCTCTTTCTGAATTCTATTGTATTTCGACAAATTACGAGAATATTTACTTTTGATCTATACTAATTTTATAAAGTGAGAGTGCGAATTTTGTGAATTTCTGTATGTACGGAAGGTAATCCTCGGTACCATAGCAACAATAGCATAGCATAGTAAACCAACACTGATGGATTATGCCCTTAACCCTCACATTCTGAAAGAAGCTCAAACAATTATGGATTGTAATTATTATTTTACTCGAAAAGAAGCTCAATCAGTTATGCATTGTGATTAATATTTTACTCGAAAATACGCTCAATCAGTTTGGGTTGTGATTAATATTTTACTCGAAAAGACGCTCAATCAGTTTGGGTTGTGATTAATATTTTACTCGAAAAGACGTTCAATCAGTTTGGGTTGTGATTAATATTTTACTCGAAAAGAAGCTCATTCAGTTATGTATTGTGATTAATATTTTACTCGAAAAGACGCTCAATCAGTTTGGATTGTGATTAATATTTTACTCGAAAAGACGCTCATTCGGTAATGCATTGTGGTTAATATTTTATTCGAACAGAAACTCAAGCAGTTATGGATGGTGATTAATATTTTACTTAGGACCGGAAGCAAAAACCACCATCAATTCTTATTCTATCTCTTTTCAAAGGTTGACATTAACGTCCAATTATTTCGCCAGTGTTGTCATAAATTAAATATCACTAACAAGGGACATTCAGAGAGAGAGGGGCGTACATAAATAATGCTGGCCTTATTTAACAAGTCTTTTGTCTAAGGCTGTCGGCGTTGCGTAGCTTTAATATTGTGCTTAGTAACATGATGATATATCTCCTAAACTTAGGGGTTTTGGTCTGGAATAAAGTGTTAGAGGAAATAAATTGTTGGAGGTAGCATGATTATACATTTTAGCTACTTAGTATATTAAATAAACGTAATTTATCATTCGGTAAAATAAAACCTCCTTGTGTTGTAATCATTTTATTAAGGATGCTATCATTACATAAAGTTAAATATGGGTTATCTATACTAATAAATAAAATCGGAGTGTCTTTTTGTAATATTAAAATAACCGCTTTTTACTACGTGCATATGAATGTAAATACGATACATATACCGTAATAACATTTTTTACAATTTCTGTCTGTCTGTCTGTTTGTTCTGGCTAATCTCTGAAACGACTGGACCGATTTTGACGGGACTTTCACTGGCAGGTAACTGATGTAATAAGGAGTAACTTAGGCTACTTTTATTTCTACTAAATAACTTTTTTGTTCAATACCACGCGGACAAAGTCGCGGGCACAACTAGTCAATAATAATAACATATTATTATGAAACAAGAAAAAAAAAATACAAATAGTGACTATTTTTTTTAAAACATTAAGGTAACTAAACCAAAAACTAAACTGAATCGTAACCGACTAAACGTTAGTTGCGCTATTTATTTTACAACAGCATAGCTACTTTTAATTATTGTATATTTGGATATCGACATGCTTCATATTTTCGAATTTGATTAGTTACGTAATTTAAACAACGTAACAGAAGTATTGTACGGTGAATTAAAAAGTTATATCGGTCGACTGTATCGAGTGTTAATAGCTATAAATATGGTGGGTTCGCTAAAACCATAGATTTATGTTTTTTTTTTGTTGAAGCGCTAACGAGAGCAGCAGAACGCTCGGCGTTTTCAGTTACCGAAAATGGAAAAATAAATCAGCAAGCCATTCATATTGCAAATTTTTTATACATTTTTATGTTATGAAAACTAACTTTGCTGTGTTGGTTACTTAAATTTTGTAAACTCCTTTGCAAAAAAACAGGCACCTTACAGTCATTATTCGCTTTTCTACGGGTAATATAAATATTTATTATATTTATGTAATATATATATTATAAATTTCTTATTATCAATGAAAAATCTTGTTTTTAACACTTATATCCTGGAATCGGTGTTTTAATCAATGTAAACAAAGAGCCGTGTTAAAATGGTCATTTTTATGGTTATAATGAAATGAGTATTTTTAAAGTATTGTATTAAAAAAGCATTAAAAATTAAAAAAAAAACTAATAACCAGTATGACCTTCCCTTGCAGCGATTACTTGGCATGCTTCCCACCTTGCTTTTGATGGTGTCCTGTGGAATGTGTTCCCACTAAGCCGAGATCACACGTTTAAGATTCCTGATGTTTTGTAGAGCTGGTTGGCTGGGTCGTACTCACCTTTTTAGGAGGTCCCAGACGTGATGAACGAGGTTAAGATCAGAGCTCCGCGCTAGCCAATCCAAACGACGAATACCGACCTTTTGCATATAAGCATCTACGTCGCCAGAACAGTGGGCCCGAGCATTATCGTCCATGTAAATGGCATCTTCACCAATGAGTCAGTGCGGGTTGTGCATGTTGACAAAAGATTTCTGTTATGTACCTTCGCGCATTTAGCGAGCCATTTTCAATGAATACTATCTCGGTACGATAGCTGGAAGTTACGCCCGCCCAAAACGAAACGGACGCTCCATCATAAGGACTGATTTCTTCGAAAAACACGTCGGCGTAGCGTTCCCTTGGTCTTCGTAACACTCGCCGACATCAGTCCTCAGTATGCAGACAAGTGTCCAAAATGGGTAATTTCTAGCGAACGTCAATCGAACAATCCGGTGCTCACGAAGTGTTTTGGAACCCCGAGCTGGTCGTCGACTGTGTTTATCAGCCGCTAAAAGCCTCCTCCTCACAGTCCAGAGGCTAATTTGTGCTCCTCGTAGCTCCTCAAGGTTTCTATTGAGGTCTATGTAACTGCATTTGCGGTTGTTCAGCACCTGAGTCATTGAAAAGCGGTCGTCTCGTGGTTGTGAGCAACGTTTTCTCCCAGTACGTTGCCTTCTCTGAACGGAATCTGTCTCTTGGTATCTAGTCCAGGTGCTTTGGACGGTCTAACGACTCACGTTTTACCGTTGTGAGACGTAATATTGGCTACACCCCTCTTCCAGCAGCGCTATAATTTTACTAGCTCTTATTGCAATTTCTGCTATTACAATAGATATAAAAAATATCTGTTTCAAGTCACGATAAGGATATTATGTGACAAACATAAATTATTCTACTAAAAATAACGAAAAGTTAGTTTTATTTGCCCGTTAACCTTTAAACCGCAAACCCGTAAAAAGTAAATAAAAAGTTACAAACTGAAAAAGGGATTATTATATAAAAAAAACGAAGTTTTGAATTTGGAATAAACTTTTTTCCATAACCAGACTCTTTATTAGTGCCCCGAAACATAGTTTGGCTATTAGAACTAAATTATTACCAATAATGTTGAAAAATCAAAAACCACCCCTTGTTTTTGCAAATATATATATATATATATATATATATATATATATATATATTATAGGTCGCCCCGATACAGCAGATAGAGTTTCTAACATAAAACCTAACTCCGCCACCTTTTTCTACCTTCTTTGGCTCTATGAATAAACCTAAAATCATTTATCACGGGTGCGAGTTAAGCACTTTTTAAGCCAGGTTTCATTAATGACTAGGATATCAGGTAAATGTTTAATGATAGTTACAAATACTTCATCTTTTCCAGTATTTAACGATCGAGCGTTTAATAACCCTAGTTTCAAACATTTTTTTCTTTGAATTATTCATTATCATACAACACTAAAAATCATATTTTTTTGTTATTATTATAGTTAGAACTGTTTGCGAGTATGTAGTTATGTCGTGTGTGCAAGAGTTTTGTACATATGACAAAAGTAACAAAATTTGACAAAAAATTTAGAGATTAAGTTATCATGTAAGTATTCGCACTGTTCTACAGAACTGCTTTGCTTACTATTTGAAGGCGGTCGTGCGATTTTTGCTCGGCACGTGACATTTTGTCGTCGTTAATCGTCGTATTTTCCGATACTGCCATTGTGTTTCGGACTGGAGTGTTGACGTTTCCCTTCTTTGGTTTTTGCTTTCGCACTCCGGACATTTCCACCGATTCTTTCGCTCCATCGAGTTAAAGGATTTGCAGGTAAGATTCACACACTCAATATCGTATTTGTTACATGTTACACATTGTAGATATTCCTTTTTTTGTCAAAGGGAGCTTGCACCCACCCCTTCTCAGAGATACTCATTGTTGTTGACAAGTATTCTATAAATTTTAGAATATTTATTTATTATAAATTTTAGAATATTTATTTATTATAAATTTTAGAATATTCGTTTTTCATTTCATTTGAAGTCACTGGTTGAACAAATCAAGTACCGGGTTCGATTCCTCGCTGACGAAAAATTTACTTAAATGGAATTTTAACATGAACAGTTAGGATTTTTAATCGATCATCTAGGTATGTTATGACTCCGTATTCAGTTATGTACCTATTCAAATTCGTTTAGTAATAATTGATTTAAAAAAATTTAGGTATGAAACCGCTTACCGATCTAAATCCTCCGCGGTCTTAAGAGATGCGGCTCAAATTGTGCTCCATTAATTTCGAGGCAGACTTAGGCTCGGCGTTTCATCTCCTCTTGCAGACGGGGCATCATGGTGGTGTCTTCGACACAATTTGCGCGTTGCATGAAGTTTTTCAAAGACATTCTTACAAGAGTATTCTTTGGCGCATTTCGTTAGCGTTATCACACTCACGATTAAAAACCCCTTCATTTACGTACCCCCACAAAAAGAAGTCTAACGGGGTCAGATTGAATGAGCGTGGTGGACAAGCGTGTGGTCCTACTGGCGATCCAGCGATCAACAAACAAATCGGTGAGGCGCTCACGGAGGAATCTTACGATATGTTGAGGTGCTCCATCATGGTGGAACCATGTGCGGCGATATTCAGCCAACGATAGGTCGTCTAAAATATCCACCAACTGTTTATTAATGAAGTCTGTCTGTTAAGTCGTTGTGGCAGAAACACTAGTCCTAGTATACGATCTTTGAACAAACCTGCCCATACACTAATCGACGGTCTGGTTTGATGCCTGGTTTGTAGAACCGCGTACGGGTTCAGCTCAGAATACACGTGTGTATTTCTCTCATTATTCATTTCTGGTAAATGTCACCTCGTCCGTCCATATGACGTGTTCAATGAAACCAGGTACACGTTATTGCTGGTCTAACAACCATTTGCAGAAAACTCGCCGGCGGTCGCGATCGCCTGGTATTAAAGCTTGCACTTTATTCACTTTGTATGGACGCATTCGGTTACGCATTAATATTTTGTGAACCGACCAGTGTGACAATGAGCTGTAAATCGTTTAAAGGCAACTAGAAAAGTTTCAGAAGTCATGTCGCTGACGACTTCTAGATGTATAGCTCTAGTAGACATGCAAACAGAAATTCATATATATGTACCCTTTAGTGGAGTGCTAAAACTTCGGTAACGTGAACTAAGGTGTAAAAAAATTTGCCTAAAAATCTCATTCATCGCTGCGGAAACTATTGATGATAGAACAAAAAAATTTTCTACAATATTAGAGAATATATCAATATCTACAAATAACTTCGCGATACTATATGTCCAACTATTGTAGTTATGTCACTATAACCACTTTTTACATTTTACAAGCTGACCAAAATCAGACTATGATAACCATACCTTCGTATTAATCCTTATCCAAATAAATCCTTTCATATTCAAAACTGTTTCAATACCTATAGAACTTTTTGAAATACTCGAATCGGGCATTCCGTAACGTAGGCCGGCGAACAAGGCGACGAGGGAGCGGGCACGAGATGCGCGGCGGGCACATGTATGAAATAGATAGTCGCGCGGTCGGCTCCTTACTCAGCGGACATATGCAACGTTGAATCGTTGAATATGTCCTTTATAAAGATAAAATTATAAATATATCCCAAAATTTTTACAAAAAAAGTACACCCGTTCGAGCCGGGGCGGGCCGCTATATATATATATATATATATATATAATGGAATGGAAATATAATGGAATAGAAAACCTTCATTTGGAAGTCGGTTAAAATATACTGCTACTCCTCATGGTTAAGTAATACTTTTTTCCTAAAGCCAGTGTGTTCACCATAAATATAATGCAATAAATAAACAAAAAACTCGCTAGTCGGGCCTACATTGGTTAAAAACTCTTGGACGTAAATCTTTCTTGACCACTGCAGAAGCCTGAAGCGTATTTCGCTAAGCTGATCCAATGTGTGTTGGTAGTACAAAACATTATATTTTAGATCAGAAGGTACATTTATGCTGATATATGATGCCCGAAGAATATAATTTCACTTTGATAAGGTTGTGAAGTCGTAAATGTCGCCTGCTTTACTTCTGAACTTCCCACGAAGGCTTTTAAACTCTCTTATTAAACTTTATATCTGAATTTCCCAGACATATTACGAAAGCTATAAAGATTTCTTGCTTGAAATTTTGTTTAAGACATTAAATATTTACGGAGAAGACTACGTGGACGAATTTCTATCGTACGCATCAAATTTCGTCGTAAAATATCGGGGGACTGTAAAGGGTCCCACGGAAATATGTTGCAGCTAAAACTGTCAAATTATAACATCAAAATAATGCTAATAATTTTTTTTTGCTTAAAGTAGCATGAATTTAAATGGTAAATGTAAGAAAAATTGCCCTTATCCAGCAAAATAAAAAAAATGTAATTTAGTTTTTTGGTGTGTTTAAAAATTATAAAAATATTTGATTTTACAATTAAAAAAGTTAGTTATATTTTTTTTATTTAATATGTGGGTCTTATAATTTCTATATACATGCAATATATATGTATAGCATACAAAATCAAAGCAGATTCATGTAATTTTTAAATTTTTTTAGAGATTTAATTTATAAGAGAGATTTTATTATTTTTAATAAGAAAATCCTGTTTATTAAATCATAATTAAGGGACAGTTAATAACATTTAAGTTATGATAATCATCTACTTACGAAATTAAAATTTAATTTTATTCTTATTCTACGACTTGTTTTGTGTGAAATTATTAAAATTTGATTTGTGAAAATATTGTTTTAACTCAATTGCATATGCAATGTTACTTAAAGCTTTTAAATGCTTAGTGACATTGTTATATTGTTGTAACAAATCGCGATTTCTTAAAAAAAATATCGTCCTTTTTTAACTATTTACAGACTGTCAAAAATACAGTAAATTGTGCAACGCCCATAACGTTTATTACATAAAATACAGTCAAAAAGATAAAAATACATACAGATAAGCAATTTTGTTTAATCAACCTAAGCGCCCGTTTCCTTAATTCATTTTCACTTAGTATTTTATGTTTGCTACGCCGATGTTTATAGTTTCGTCTTACATAGTTGACTGAATGTTGGAAATATAAACCAAAAATTTACGATGTTATAAAAAAGATTGTGACGTCAGTCTCGACTCCGTAACTTACTCGGCTTATAGACAACGTTCTTTTTACATTGTATTTGTTATGTACTGTTTCAGTGCATTAAATTAGCTATTGTTTGTTGTACTTAGCTTAGTTTGTTATACTTGCAAATAACCCTTCAGTTAACAAATCGGTATACAATACAATACAATACAATAAAAATTATCTTTATTGTACACATAATATTACAATAAAATAAGTAGAAATAGAATAAACACGTACAATTGGCGACCTTATCACTAAAACAGCGATCTCTTCCAGGCAACCATTGACTGGAATATTAAAATTTTATTTACAAAAGGATAGGGTAGAGCATGTACAGAAAGAAAGAAGGACATAGTTTAAAGCACAAACGTAGTATGTCAGCAGATAGTGTGAATATTGCGGCGAAAAAACGTGGGAAAAATATAAACAGAAAAAGGAGAAAAATAAATTAATACCTACCGCGATAGAATTGCAAATAGGTATTTATTAACAAGACATATAGTAATCCTTCACTTGTTTCTTAGAGGACTCGAGAGTCTGTGCGCGTCGTATGGCAATAGGAAGAGCATTCTACAATCTCACAGCTGTTGCAGTGAAGGATTTACTATAAAAGGATGAAGAACAATTAGGTGTAGAGAGAGATAGATTGTAATTCGAACGAAGAACATGTGTCTCATGGGAGAGATGCATATACTGAAATCGTTCTTTTAAATAATTTGGAGTGTTTTGGTTAAACAGTGCGCAGTAAAGAGCAGAGAGAATATGAGTATTCCGGCGAAGTCGAATTGGGAACCACTTGAGGTTTTTACGATACTCGGAGATTTATTTGGTTGCTCTTCAGTTAGATCTAGATAACAAATGTCTGCATAGTCAAGGATCGGTAGGAGTAAAGATTGAGAAAGCGCAATTTTGGTCGAGATTGGAAGAAAGTTACGTAGTCTGCGAAGCGATCCCATAGCTGAAAACATCTTTCTGCTCACCTCACTAATCTGAGGACTCCAAGAGAGAGTGTTATCCATAAGTACCCCTAGATTTTTCACTTTCTCACTTAAAGGAATACTAACCCCATCAAGCACAATAGGTGGTAGATTAGACGAATTAATCCGAGAGATAAGCCTCGAGCTACCAATAACTATGGCCTGTGTCTTATATGGATTAACATTTAGACTATGTAGTTGACACCACAATGAGACTTTGAATAAATCGTCGTTGAGAATACTAATAGCCTTCGATAAATCCTCGATTCGGCATTGGTTGTAGATTTGGAGATCATCAGCATAAAGGTGGTAGAGTGAAGATAAATTGAGACTTATTGAGTTAATATAGACAGAAAAGAAGAGAGGAGACAACACGCCACCTTGAGGTACACCGGCGGCGACCTCCGTCCACTTTGAGTACTCATTGTTGACAGAGATACGTTGTCGGCGCCCATGCAAGTAACTACGAAACAAGCTAATCGCATTGGGAGATATGTTAAGAGAGCGTAATACCGCTAGCAAAATGTCGAAGTCTACTGTATTAAAAGCATTGCTAAAATCTAGCACAGATAACACAGTCACTTGCTTGCTGTCCATTCCTGAGCGAGTATCGTCTGTCACCTTTAGGAGAGCAGTCGTCGTGCTATGACCTGGGCGGAAACCGGATTGATAAGGATTTAGAAGGTTATTTGTACAAAGGAAGGACTTAAGTTGAAGGTAAATAAGTCGCTCAAATACTTTAGAGAGGAATGGGAGAATGGATATAGGCCGGAAATCGGAACAGGAAAGAGGATTGGGCTTTTTCGGTAGGGGGATAATTTGTGCATCCTTACATGCTGAGGGTTATATACAAGAGGTTAAGGAAAAATTTAGGATATGTTTATGAATAGGCTTTTATAGTTAAGTGAATGTTAATGCATTCAACATCTTAGACTTCATCACTACTTACCATCAGGTGGGATTGTTGTCAAGCAGTAACTTATGTTACGTAAAAGAATAAATAAAAAAAATAACGTTCACATACGCACTTCTCCGTAAGGATTCCACATGGTGTGTGTGGCATGGACATGTATGACATATAAAACAACCTTGAACTTGCGGATCACACGTTGATTTGTGTCGCAATCGACGAAATTAAGCAACATAAGCATATTTTGAAGAGCACGTGAAAGCATCATGTACATTTAAACTGAACCTTAATTGACTAACCCATCATTAAAAGTAATACAGAACCAATCCCAAAGATAACTGTATATGTACATGAGACTGGTCCCAGGTGTGAAATTGCTAACATAGTTTTGGGACCCGTACGCTTTGGGAATTAAATCTACAAATCAGCGCTGTACTCTTAAAATCCATTGACCTTAGGTAAACATAGAAAATATACGGAAATGCAATTAAGAATCGCATTCTTCAATCTATAAGCAATACCTACGTTCTTCTCTTTTATCATGCTCTGAATAATGATGAATAGTTTAAAGTTGTTAGCTTATTACACACATAGAGTATCAAGTTCAGTTCTCTTTCATACTTTTAGAGTCATATATTGTATGGTATGGTATCATGTATGGTACCTACGAATTTAAAACTTAAATTTACGTAGAGTAAGCTCATTTGTTATAAGTGTCAGTCCACCACCTATCTCACCAGTTTCACCGTGACCATGATTCACTAAATTGGGCCGAAATATCGGTATGAATTATAAAAAATAGAGTAACCTTAACAGTTAAAACGTTTAGCTTACGTAACGTGTGTTTATTTAAATTCAATTTAAACTTAAATATTTTGAGAATATTTGTTCTTCTTTAGCATTCATCCATCTAAATGTCACTACCAAAATATAGATAGAATTACTTACATCCGATCTCACAAAGTCATTAAAAGTTCCTAAGGATATTAAAATAAGAACTCTAAATACTACATTTATAACTAAAGTTCAGTGTATTTGCTTTCGTCAGCCAATAGTTCATTAGAAACTTTAACGGAGATAATTCACCAGTGAATCGGAGTGGAAAGATTCGTTTCGTAACTCGAAAATCGCGCGCTCCGTCGGGCTATTCATCTCCAGAGCACATAGTTCAGTTTTAAAGCATGAATAGAGTTATCTCGCATTCCAACTACGATTTTTCACTAGCTGTCCTTTGCTTGCTGATATTATCTGTTTCAGAATTAAGTAGGTGTTATGAAGTTGAAACTATATACCAGTAAATTGTAATAAAATTATATTGTGCTCCGCAATGGGCCTCACAAGAGGAACATCCACCACGTGGTGAATGGGAGAGTGGTCTGTAGTAGAGCCTAGCTAGGTTCCGGGTTAGTCCGATGGACTGGTTGACCAAAGTAGAATAGACTTCTGTCCTCTGGCGCATTGGGGGTTGTGCGGTGGTAAAGACCCCTCCATCCTAAGAACACGCTACGAGACCGATACGTCGAAGGCCATGGACTCATTTTGGGTCACCGCGCCATCTTAGTTAAAATATAAAATATTATTATTTATATAAAACATTATTTTAAGGTGTAAGATTGTGGACCCATGGTGGTGAACTCGTCAATGGACGGACCCCCATTCATAAGTTCCATCAAAACTCCGCTGCCCTTAGTACTCTACTGAACAAGTGAAGACGGAACGGAAAATTACGCAATGGCGCCAGGTTTTTTGCGTTGCAAGTCCACACAACTTTTTTTTATGTTAATAGCCGACAAACGAGCAAACGAGCTACCAGATGGTAAGTGGTCACTGTCGCCCATGGACATCAGCAAGACCAAAGATATCATCGATGCGTTGTCGGCCAAGAAATGAGAAGAAGGTTAGAAAGAAGTTACTGACTCTCAAGCTCCCAGCCGCAACACGACGAATCGTTTGGCGGCTGACTCAAGCAGGAGGGTGGTAGCTAGCCAGGCAGGCTTCACGGAGAGATAATAATACCAGTAATAATATTAATGGCTTAATAATAATACTGATAATATAATCCATAGCGAAGTCCTACCACCAAGAAGGCTGGCTTCTGTCACCTTTTACGACACTCTGTTCTCCCAGCATGGGATTGGGGGGATTATTCTAAGCCGCCCCAATACGGCCGATAATAATGCAATTTTTAGAATCAACTATCAAAAGTATTTTACGTAACTAGTGCACAGTATCTGGTCCCTGCTTCCTCCTCGGTGCCTTCCTCCTTCCCTGCACGCATCCTCGTGCTACGGATGTCCATCGGCGACGGTGACCACCTGCCATCAAGTGATCCATTTACTTATTTGTCAATTATTGACAAAGCAAAAATATATGATAATAACAATGATCCTAATACATTTTTCTATTCTAATTGACGCTAAAAAAACTTGGTTTGTAAGTACAGTCACTAATGTAGATTTCTAATTGTAACCCGATTTTGCAAGAGTATTCTCGTGTTTCCACTAAGCCTGTAGACGCGGAATCGGATTAAATCGTATTGTTCATCCCGTGGTTTTCGTGATTCCTAGAAAAACAAAATGGTGTCGCCAGATTTGTGTTTAAAAAACAATAAAAACTTTTTCTTTGTATTCTTTATAAATAGAAGCGGGGGCCCACTTATTACTCCGTCACTGCAACAGAAGCACGTAAAAACATTTCACGGTTGATACTAAAAGAAAGGTGCTAGCCAGACTGGTAAAAAACCCGATAATCACGCCCGAGTTCCGGTCAGATTAAACTGGAGCTTACGGAGCCAAGCGACCTCCACTACGATAAAAATTTTCAATGCTTGGGTAGATCATTAACCCGTGTACCAAACCGCACAAGATCAATTTGGAGAACAGATCAGTTCCGGACTAGTAATAGGTAATAAGTTAAAAACTACCTAAGAATTGGATAGCACATAAAATTACTATAGATCCTAATACCGTTCTTAATTCAGATTCGTCAAACGACGGGAATGATGTTGCTAGATTTTGTGCAATAGTATTTATTGATAAAAAAACTCGTATTAGTATCTATTGTTTCAGGAGCGATAAACAAGTATAGCAAATAACTACTTGGAATTTACAGAAATTACATATATGCACCGCATGTCGGCACCGCCCTCTGTGTTGGTAAGCAACACCGACATCGGAGATATCACCAACATTAGGCGGCGCACGACATGACAACAGATCTTTTTCAGAATATTGCCTCTTGGCTTACATATGTGTGTGTGTGTGTGTGTGTGCGTGCGTATGTGCATGTGTTATACACTGATGTATTTATTTATTGTTGTATGCATTATTATCGCTTATGTGTATGAATAGCTCATCTACCTCTCGATAGGAAGTCTCCAGTCTCAGGTCTGCTGTAAGAAATTACTTAAGAAACAAACATTACCGTTGTACATTTTTAAGTTCCTTATTGTTATACTTTACAAAAGTATGTGTGTACACAAATACTTTAATAAATAAATAAAAATATCAAACGAAATATGTTGCGAAAGTCCTAACTAATATTATTTATTTATATAATTTAGTACATTATATATATATATATATATATGATAAATAAATGTACATATATATCAATACAATACTATAAATATATAATATAACTAAATAAATTGAAAATAAGTAGAAAGATAGAAAAAACAGTATTAACTATTAATAAATTAACAAATAGTGATTTTTGACAAAGAGCCATTTTTACGATCCCGGGAAAACGATAGGTTAGTTTTACTACTCCTGTATTTCGTTACTTGGAAGGCCAAGATTTTTAGAGCTCCTTCGACAAACAGGTCATTATGAAGAAGATATGTATATATCATTAATTATCAGGGGCAATATCCATTTTACATAATGTTACATAAACCTACGTTACGGTTACATAAAGATAACGATGAGATTACTATCGTATTTAGAGTCTTTACACAAGTACATATGTACCATTCATAAACAGAAATAATTTTACATCAAACACATCCACTAATTAGGAAGTATGAAATCGTGCCTTAGCTTGGGTATATAAGCAATCAATTCTGATAGTTCTCTCTAATTTGGAATCCTCACCCCTTATCGTATGCCTTCACATTCTTTAAGCTCCATCAAAACTCCGATAAATAGCTCTCCAATAAAACCGCTCTAGAGTAGCGGGGTTAAAGCTTCAAGCATACTCCAAAACCTTAGTTGTTGAGATAGCTCTGTTCCCGCCAGTGGGCCGTTAATGACTCGTACCAAGGTCACAAAAAGCATGTGTAGGGAAAACCACTTTATTTAATATTTACGAAAAGTTTTATTTGCTACAATATCAATTTTTTAAATTGTAGACAGAATTAAGTCTATAACTACGGAATAGATCTATAATTAATATCATAAATAAATATCCGTGATTTGGCCTTTAAATATTAAATCTACCAAATGACAAAATAGCATTACCTTGCACTGATTATGTATTATATCTTCGCACCATTTATGCACTTATACACTGTAAACACTAGGGAGACAACATCACTTGTTGGCTGCCGAGAACGGAATGCCGACCGTTATTGCAACTCCTGCCTCCACAAGATCGCCGAGGTACTAAAATAGCTGAACTTGTAAAATACCCCCATTGAAGATTATTACTTAGCAAATATTGTAAGAAATGAAGGTAGTATAGGAGGGTAATTTAATGCGACATTACAGCAGTATAGGAGGGTAATTTAGTGTGACCTTACAGCTCGGCCATCCTGCTTTGGCGGGTCCTCACGCCTGTATACATAATTTTACAAATTGTAAATAATTATATTTTTTTTTTACAAACAATGTTTTTATTTTTAACGTTTTATTTTTTAATTTGGTCGAACAGGTAGATGTGTTGAGAGCAAATCGTATGTGTGGTAAGTATTGAGGCCAACTGCGATGGTTATGTTTCACCAGTATGGCCAGTTGAATTTTAAGGTCCCGATTCTTTCTCTCAGCCGGGTTTGCCTCGGGATGGTAAAAAGGAATAAAATTTTGTTTTATTCCTGTTGGCAACTTTACATAAAGGAGGGCAACGCCATCTCTTGGAGCATCGCAAGCGACTCAACACTGAAGACCTACCGCCATATTTGACGTGGGTGGGATGGACTTGTATAAAAGAGGCGACGCACTAAGTGCGTCGGCTTTTTCCGCTGATGTTATCTGAAGCAGTAACTTGTCGCTGCCAGTTTTAGTGAAGTGTTATAAGTGTTGTGATTGATATAAGTGTTAAAATGAGTGATATATAAAAACAAGTGCGCGTGTACCGTTGATTATACAGCAATAAAGTGTGTCCAGAACGAGGAGCTTGTTTTTAATTTAACATTCCGAACAAAAACATGCACTGTTGCATCACAGCGGAAATAAATTGGACTCCATTGTCAGAAATAACACGTCTAGGGAAACCATACCGCAGAAAATATTCTTCAAGTAATATTTTAGCACAAACCTCAGCGGTGGCCTCTTTCAGAGCATACTTTACCCAACGAGTAGCAGTATCCTCGATGAGGAATACCCATTTGTCGCCATTTTCAGCTTCTGGTAGAGGACCGAATAAATCTACAGCCAGTACTTCGCCTCTCTGATGTAATACGGGGGTTTGTAAGAGTCCAGCAGGCTTTTGATTAGAGTACTTATACCGTTGGCATTCAATACAATTTCTTAAATAATCAGTAACATACTTACGCATGCCAGTAAAGTAGTATCGTTGCCGGATACGGTCGAGTGTTCGGTCTATACCTTGGTGTCCAGCAGTGGGTGAGTTATGAAACTCATCCATGACAGCATCAAGCATAGACATAGGTATCACCAACTGAGGTTCTTCAGAGTCAGAATCTGGCCCATGTCGATAAAGGACTCCCTGCTCCATGTAATAACCTCGTTCTAACCATCGGGTGGAAGTCACCAGGTCTGCAGAGCCCTCCAGGTCCTTAATGATCTTACTCACTTCAGGATCTTCAAGCTGCGCAGATCGAAGATCAGCAGGACTCTTCTGTGGTAAGTCAAGGATAACAGAACAGAGACCACAGCTTTTTTTGTAGACTCATTACATATTGGACGGCTGAGTGCATCAGCTATAACATTAACCTTGCCAGGATAGTATTCATATTTAATATCATAAGCTTGTAGCTTAAGGGCCCACCGCATTAATCTACCACTAGGGGACTTAAGGGTGAGTAACCATTTCAGGGGCTGATGGTAACTCTGTATGATTACAGAATGTCCCTCAATATATGGACGGTATTTCTCTACAGCCCGGACTACAGCAAGAGCCTCTCTCTCAGTAGTACTATACTTGCATTCAGCAGAGGTAAGCAAGCGGCTAGAATATTCTATTGGATGAACATCATGGCCTTCACCCTGTAAAAGAACAGCACCCAGGGCATAATTACTAGCGTCGGTATGAATAATGAAGGGCTTACTGTGATCTGCCTGCATCAGAATAGGAGCTGTAGTTAACCTTTTCTTCAATTCGCTAAAAGCTTGCTGTTGTACTTATGCCAAGTCCATGGTTGATTTTTTTTGTAAGCTTAGTAAGTGGCCGGGCTACATCAGAAAACCTTGGAACAAACTTTCTGAACCAAGCACAAGTTTGAAGGAAAGTTCTTAAGTGTTTAAGGCAGGTTGGCTCATTCATCTTTAAAATAGCCTCCACTTTGGAGTCATCTGGCAGGATACCTTTAGGGGTAATGAGATGGCCCAGGTACTTTACTTGACTACTAGCAAAAGTACACTTGTCTCTATTAGCTCGTAACCCAAAAACTCGAAGGCGATTGAAGACAGCTTCCAAGTCATCAAGATGCTGATGGAAATGGCCATCTGAGAGGACTAACAGATCATCCAGATATACCAATAAAGTAATATCTTTCAAGGATTTACCTGATCGGAAACGGTCCATTAACCGCTGGAACGTGGCTGGAGCAAATGCTTTCAGCGGTTCTTAGAAAATTGGCGAATAGCCACTTTGGTAACAACTTGAAAGATTGTTTTTAACATTTGATTTCGCTGTGTGTTATGTACTTATTTTCTTTTCCTTTATCTATTTAGGTGCAAAATAAAGAGATATCTGTCCATGGGTCATCAGAACCGTCCGCAGTGACACATTTAAAATATTATCTATTGTTTTTTAACCAGATTCCAGGGAAGAGAGATTATTCTGTATATTGTTTTTGTTTTGATACGACAATCAGCGGCCTCGCAATTTTAGGTTTATGAAAATAAATATTGACAAAAAAAAGTTACAAAATTCAGATAATTAAATATGCCAGCAATTTAACTTTATAAAGGTGTCTTTGTTTTAGTCGTTTTTTTCGCCATTGGAAATTAGTGATAGTGGTCAATACCACCACTATGACATTGGTGACCCCGAGGTGATATTTATCTCGTATCGATACCATATTCAGCGATTTAAATTATCTTCATAACTATGTAGCTTGCGTGATCACGATATCTTAGGGTAGATTGGTTATTACTGTATTAATGTTTTGTGAGACACTTCGCACAGCTGCTACATATACATTATAGGTGTGTTAAATAGAAATGTAAATATTTTAGAGGATATAACGTTATCATACATTATAGAAGACATGACAGGGTGACCCGAGAACACACTGTCTGTCTGTCCTGGTCGGGTATCGGCCCTCATCGCTCGGCAGGCAAGATCACTACCAGGGCTGCGGCGTTGTCACACATATCACATTACACTCGACCACACTCCTCTAGCGCGGATTGGTGGATGATTCGGGTGATAAACCTGAGTATCGGCATATCTAAAGTCATCCTTCTGCACAGCCGTCTTGGACTTACTATCTTAAAATAAGAAACGGGACCAACAGTTTAAAGAATCGAACATGGATGCGCTCGTGTAATTTTCGCTAGTCACTCTCAAATTGTAAATCGCTCTCGAACGGTTTAACACGATCGATCATTCACGATTTGCACAAGACTAGTATTTGTGTGCGTACATGAATCTATACATATAATAAAATTCTTCTAACTGATCGATTTCTGTACATGAAGGATATATGAGAAAAAATAATATTAGGGGCCTTTATTAATGCAATAGAACCCAAAACAATAATTATTAGAATTTTTGTCTGTTTGTCCGTGCGTTTGTTCACGCTAATCTTAGAAACGGCATAGGCGATTTTATTCTGTTTTCACTAATATATTGCAGTAACCATCACTTAATACTTCAAGTTTGTTTCATTGCAATCCGTATAAAAATAAAAAAGTTATGAATTAATATATGTATTTCTTAATATATATAGAAAAATTATATAGAAAAATGCAGATGTTATCTTTAAGCGTAAGGTAGTGTTTCCGAAGCGAAGCGAAGGCATTTGCTAGTCTATGCTATACAAATAAATAAAATTGTAGCGTCTGTTTGTAATACTAAAATAACCGCTTTTTAGTACATGCATATGAATGTATATACGGTACTTTCGGTATTACTCTCCGCATTTACACAATCTCACAAAACTCGCACTCTTTCATGATCAAAATTTCATTCATTGAAATTCGTTCTTCTTCAGTTTTTTGAATACATTTTTATTAGTATTTAAGGAAATTTCATTCTCATAAATTGTTTGTTAAATTTACTACGTCTAAACGATTAACAGTGATTACTGCAAGAGTATTTTTCGTAATACCCGACCCAAAGCAATTTCATCAAAACTCGCAACCATTAATTTTCACCCATTTGCAATATCCAATAAGTCAGGCTCTTCACATTCGCCTGCAGTCGACAGAGCAAAATTATCCAAAATTATATTTAGATTGAAATTTGTTGCAATTACAGAGAATTCTGTAATCTGAATTTCCGTGCATCCTATTTCCCTCTACTTCCATAAATCTAAAAATAAATAACTGTAATTTGAATGACCGGGATTTATCAACTCATGTTTAGCTGTAAAAATATAGCCACTTGTGAACAGAAGACCCTGTATATATATATATGTGTGTGTGTGTGTGTATATATGTATATATATAAATATAGATATCTGAATTAACTCAACTAAGCAACTCAAGGTTAGTGATGTTGCTTCTTATATATCGAAAGATAGATAAGAAATTTTATATTTTAAAAATATTCCAATCAAAAGTAGGTTATCATTCGGTTCACAGAAACGCAGGCTTGAAGATGAGCCATCGGAACGTTCAGTTCGCATGGCCCTTTGACAATTTGTATTTTATAACAAATCTGTTTCAGGTTTGAAGAACAGCGCATCGAATACAAAAATTCTTCTTAAAAAGCGAAGAATAACATTGAAAAGCTGAATTTGATTCTAATATATTTGAATTTTAATATTTAGGTTGAAAAATGTTTAAAATCGATAAATTCAACATTCTTTTACGATTATTGAAGACTGCTAAATGTTTTCGGCGTTCCATAGTATATAAATATTAGTGTAGTATCAAAGTAATAAATGAAGTTAGAAATAAAATTGATTCGAAGTTGTCACAAACACTTTTCGGAAGTCATACTACGCCATCGCTTCAACAAATCAAGCAATCAAGTGGTAGAAGCAAAAAAGGACATTCATAAGTGTATTTACTGAATACCTATATGATTAAATGATTTTGAATTTGAATTTGAATCCATACCGTGGATGGCCCCAAGAATTTTGTCCTATTCACAGTTACAGATAGCACTTATGGCTATATAATAAAGTCATGTAAAGCAGTGTTCTTTTTTATTGTCTTTTTTTCTTCTTTATCATCTAGCTAGTAATAACTTTTCTTCATAAGAATGCCTTTGACATGACTTTTTAATTTACTGTACGGTAGGTACTTGTGTCAATTCTAACGGAACATTGTATAAATTTTTGCACATTTACCCACGAAGGAGTAACCATTTATTACAAGTGGCAGCCGGGGGCTACTGCTGTTTATGCTATTACAAGTTAATGCTGGACTACAAACCCATGTAAATACAAATGTAGCGTCACTTACTTATAATAGTAAACTAACATATAATTTACTGTGTTCAGTAATTCGTAGAATGAGCTTGTAAAGCTGGTGAGAAAACTTAATTTTTTTTATATTATTTAATACCACAATATTTAACAATTTAATACCACATATCCACCAATAATACTTTCAGTATCCAGCTTTATCGACGAATATATATAGATATAGATATGCCTATTGGTTTAGTTCAGTTCAGTTGGTTAAAATGCCAAGAAATCCATGACCAACATGTTTATAATAACAACTGTTACACGAACTTACGGGCCTAGTATAGATAAGTCAGTATACCAATGTCTAAGAACATCTACAGCTTCAAGGGCTTCACTGATAAGTTGTAGGCCACGAATTATTAAATTAATTTGACCTTCATCATCGCATCACTTCAAAAACATTTCAATATCGACTTTTAGAAGCCGGGTGGTAGCGAGGCGTATAAAGAACTCCATTAACTTCGTGGGTTACATCAAACTGAATGATACAGTAACCAGTGACTTATAGAAGATGAGATCCAAGAAGGCCTTATCCGTTCTTCAGGATGATGGATGTAGAAACCCCTCACACCCCAACTGATTTATGCAATTAATTTCTAACAAAATGTTTCCAAAATAAATATTGAAATTTTTCAGTAAGCAACCATTACTTTTAACAATCCAACGTACCGTTCCGATCGACAGTGATGTTAATGAATGTGAAAGAGCAGACATCGCAATCCAAACTATTATTTTGTTTGGCAATGTTTTGTATAGGAAGTAGGGTATGGCCGAACGCATTCTGGAATATCTAGCAAACTTAGCTGGAGTTGCCAGTATCATATAATCAGTTGTTTTCTTTCTTTATTGTGTTTACTTATTATTTTAATATCGGTAATGTCAAAGCTTATCGATATTGCATTAATTATGCTTGCTAAATATAGTTCTAGATCCGAATTGAGCAAGAATCGAGTTAAGGTTCATTAGCGTTTCTAAATACGAACTTACTTTGGAAATATCATTGAAATATTAATAGTTTAATAACTAAGAGTTGCTCGTTAGTCTCAATGTTTTCGTTTGTGGATCTACTGGAAGAAATTTCTAAATAAAATAAGTAATACATTTGTTCATAGTTATCTTTTTAAATTTTTCATGTTTTCTTTTATTTTAATAGCCGACAAATATGTAGACCAGCCACCTGATCGTAAGTGGTCACTGTCGCCCATGGAGATCGGCCAGGAAATGAGAAGAAAGTAATTCATGAGAATCCAGTCATGTCCAGTGATTTTCTTCATAAGAATGCCTTTGACATGTCTTTTTAATTTACTGTACGGTAGGTACTTGTGTCAATTCTAACGGAACATTGTATAAATTTTTGCACATTTACCCACGAAGGAGTAACCATTTATTACAAGTGGCAGCCGGGGACTCTGGCATTCTTATGAAGAAAATCACTGCACATGACTGGAATAACTTGCCCGCGTCGGTGTTCCCGGCTACTTGCGATGTGGAAGTCTTCAAGAGGAGAGTGAATAGGCTATTCATAAGTTAATGCGTTCACCATCTTCGACTTCATCACCACTTACCATCAGGTGGGATTGTTGTCAAGCATTAACTTATTTTAGGTAAAAAAAGTACTGGCTTTTAAGCCCCCAGTCGTGACACAACGAGTCGTTTGGCAGCTGACTCAAGCAGGAGGGTGGTGGCCAGACAGGCTTCACGGAAAGACAATAATACCAGTAATAATATACATAATTGAGTTATAACTATGTAATTATATATGACTTATAACTATATACTGATAATATAATCCTTACGTGAAGCACTACCACCAAGCAGGCTAGCTTTTGTTGGCTCTTCGACATCTTGTTCTGCCAGCATGGGATTGGGGGGAGTATTCTAAACCACCCCAATACGGCCAACAGTTGACATTTAACAGACACCAATGATTTTGATTTTGAATGATTGACCTGTCAATTTTACTTCCAGTTCGTTTTGCGCCTGTCTGTCAAAAGTTTTCCTCGCCAACGTAGCCTCGCCGTGACCATGATCCATATAACTGAGACAAAATATTGGTAAAAAAACGCAAAAATCGTGAGTAAGCAGTTATAGTTAAATTGCATAAAATAGTAGTTTAAAAACTAGAACCACGCTTTTATAAATTTTTTTTACTACAAAGCAAAAAAAAACCTTTTCAATGTCCCGTTAGGGCCTTTAAATAAACCATTTTTTTTAAATATTTAATTTATAACTGTAAAATATTAAGGCTTTTTTCTTAATTCAACAGAAATGTTAAGCTTTCTTAATCACAAATATCGTTCATTTGATAACAAAATTATTTATTACGAGTACAATGAATAGCGCGATGGTATTACTAATTATTATTCTAAGATTCCGTCAGTCACTTTTCAATTCCATCATAAAGTTCTTGGCATGAGGCGAATAAATTATTCAAGACAAATCTAATGAATCCAAACAATATGGGTTAGGTAGGCGTACCAGGGTTCGCGTCACCCATCTTTTATTGTCACCTAATCCATGCAGACCTGCCAAATTTCATGATTACACAAGAACTAACAGTTGGCGAAATTCAATTAATTAATTACTTTTACTTCGCCCCAATAAAATAAGAGTATTAAAATTAAAATCGTCATGCAGATATACACAAAAATATTTATTCCGTTCCAACAAGCATAACGCGTAAATTGCTTTTCTCTGGTACACCAGGTAAAGGGAATTTTACATCTTCGACTTTAGTATTCTCTGTCCAAGGTCTTGCCGGACTATTAAAGTATTTAAACATTCGGTTGAAAGCGTACTTTTGGTTTCATCCACTTAAAAATTCTCCAACACGATACATTCAGTTTCACACGTAAGAGTAGTGGCTAACAAACTGTCCTCGCTTTGCTTCAGACAAACTACGCCTTACGCTTGAAAATAGCATCTGCATGGTTTAGAAATGGGTTTTTTCCTTCTGTGAATTAGGAATATATTCATTTATTTATGGACAGATTGCAACGAAACCAACTTTAAATTAAGTGACGTGTACTGCAATACACGTGAAAATCACAACGAAATCCGTAAAGCCGTTCCTGAGATTAGGGCGAACAAACGCACAGGTAAAAATTGTAACAACTAATGTTTTGGGTTCTATTGCGTTAATAAAGGCCCCTAATAATAATTTTTCTCATATATACATAGTTGAAAATTGAGCAACCAGCAAACTGGCTGTACTACCGGCGTCCAAAAAGGGAATTGTTAAATTCATGAGTTTCAAAAGTCAAAGAAGCACGGCGTTATACTGTAATTTATGTAAGTAGATTTATTCTACAAATCTGTATCTATCATATAAATCTATATATATAAGGTTTAGTTGAGATAGAGAATCGGCAAATTTATAGTCTTCTCTCTAGACTAGACACCTCATGTCCTCAGATATATTGACTTCAATATTCTTTCAACGGCTGACGACTACTTGATTAAACGTTCACAAGAAATACGTTCACTTTTATTTGTCTGAAAAAGATTTATATTGTACGAAATTGCGCTTCTTTTTTGAAACAAAAAACACGAAAATCTTTTGATGTGTTGTAAGATTAGTCTCATAATGTGTGTGGTCGTAGTTATGACGACAATAGGTGGTTAGTTTTAGTAATCTTAGTATTTCAATCTAATGAGGTGGTTTCAATTAGGGATGTTATGGAGCTCCGTAACCGAAATTATCGGATATCCGAAATAAAAATACATTCGAAACCATAATCGAATCCGATAAAAAAGCTTCGAATAATTTCCAACGGGGCAGAACCGCCGGCCGAACTGATATACTCGTGCCTACTAGCCGCGTCGCTCTCATTTTTAGACAGTTTTTATTATTACAGTTTTCAGACTATCATTGTTTTCTATGATTTTAATAGCAGATAATACCTAGAAATGAAGTCAAAGGGTTACCATGTAAATACATTATATATTTTTTCTGATTCCTAAATTATTCGAAACAATCGGATAATTCGAAATAATTTCATATCCGTAACCGTAACCGAAACCAATAAAATATTATTCATATATCCATATCCGTACCCAGATCCGAAATTTCATATCAATAACATCCCTAGTTTCCATTAGCGATTCAGTTCATTAAGTGAAGAAACTTCATAAGAAACTTCGTCTTTCTTGCAATCAAATAAAACATGTTAAAAATAACTTAATTACAATAGTAGAGCCTTAGCTTACCACGTGGGTGGGAACCCTACTAACATACATAAGTATTGCCGGGATTAAACCTTGTGGTTTACTACCTGACCTTTAAAATTCATGACTCCACTGCATGATTCGGTGTTTAAGTAAACATCGTGGTGACGAGTGGAGATCATGAGATGGGTTGGGTTCATCGACGGAAATTTAAATGGAAAATGGGTAACTAATCAAAAATAAGGTAGAGGAATTGAATGTTGAGAGGTTACTGTGAAAAATTGCTTTATCTGGTTTAACCTGTACAAAAATTTCTTGAAATTACTGGCAACTATGAAAGCCTGTTCTGTATTGTTTTTTTTTAGTTACAATTATTTGTCCGAACAATATAAAATAATTTTACAGTAATAATTAATTCCAAATATCTATTTATTATTGCAATATAATATAAACATCGAACGCTTTTAAATATATTTTTGAATCAATACATTTGTTGGTATCCTGAGAAACCGTTTCGCCAGAATATAACCATTGTTTTATTGTTGTTACTATTCGTCCGGATACTGCTGTGTGATGTTTTTACTATTTACTGTTGCCTTTAATAAACAAGGGCTACTTACTTTCCCACCAGAGCATTGGAACAAAGTAGCGTAAAGTGGCGTCTCACATATGTATGTCTATGGAGCAAACGTGTAACTTCACTGATCGGAGCAGAAATGTTTAGTATTTCTAAAACAGACACGGTTGTAGCCAACAGATACTAAATAATTTTTAAATTACATTCTATAGTTGATTCTTGATTCATTCATCAGCGTTATCTGTGACGCCATCATTAAATACTGAATAAAGGACTTAAAATTAGGGCGTAGCGATGCGTTAATTTTATAATGCAAATTTAATTATTCAGAAACCAACATTTCTGAAGTGATAATTTCTACAGGCGTTTAACAATTTTTGGTATGGGAAAGTGCTTTGCGTCAGCAACATTCTTATGTTTAAGGTATATTTATTTATATAAAAATATAAACATAAAATATATTAAAACCTCAATTATATATATATATATATATATATATATATATATATTTGTTGCTCGGAGTGCCGATATATATAAAAATCAGATAATTGGTAGATTAAGACATTTTTAAGAATTTCTATAATTTCACATATACTGACACAGACAGATATTTATAATTCATATACAAACAGGTTATCTATAACGTTAACCCACATCTATTATTATTATGTGCTAAAATGCTGTTAAATCTACCGTGCTCCTTACCTTGAGATTGCTAAAAGTCTATTCCACGCTTCCGTGTGATTCACAAGCATGATTCATTATCGTGAATCGCGAAAGATGAGTGTTATATAGATTGTTCCTAACATTTATTAAAATACATTTCAAGGTTTTGCTAAGAATTTCTCGAGAATCCACTTCCTTGAGCTCATACTCGTATTTCATAGAAAATTGGTTTTATTCGCATTAACCTAAGAATTTCTTAGCGACAATCTCGGTGTCAGTTAATAGTGTTAAAATTGAGTTTTGAATAATTTTAAATAGTTCTCCAAGTTGATCAATGCAACCTGCAAAATTTATATTGCAATTTGAAAATTGGAAAGATTTCAATAATTATGAATATAATCAGATAGATGTACACACATATACATATATATATTTATCTTACAATTATATCTTTAAGATAACAAAGCAAATTTATTTAATAAATAATAAGAACCGTTGAATTCAGAAAGCCCAGAACAAGTCGGAGTGGCGCCGATTAGGGAAGGCCTTTGCTGGATAATACTGGACTATGAAAGGCTGATAGATAGATAGAGATATATATATGTGTGTGCATTACACATAACATTGAGTTGATATATTATTCGAAGCTGATTTTTACTCTAGATCCTTTACCACTCTCGCTGCACGTCTTTGGAAATCACTTCCTCTTAAAATATACTATGCTCAGTCATTTGTTAGATTTAAAAAACAGGTTAAAGAATCTTATATTCCTATGTGAAACATTTCCTCTTTAATCAATATTGCTTCTGTTAACATCTGATTTCTGTTATGACTGTTAATTTTTCGACGGTGTAATCTTCCATTGACCACTACTGTACACCGCAACCCCATTGTACGAACTATAATAATATTGTCCTCTACAAAAAGGCTGCCTAGACAACGCCACCTTAGCGATAAGATCGCCCGTTGTATAACGTGATGTAACTTTTAAACCACTATATGTAATTTTTGTTTGGTGTACAAATAAAGAAATCAGATAGATGTACACACATATACATATATATGTCGGCAAACGCCAGTAGTTTGAGCAGCATTGTCGAACATAGCGTGGGCGAATAATCGTTTAACACTTTTAAATAATTGTTAACAAACACTTCACACCGGGCACAATAGTTCCCAGTGCGGAGGAACCGATCTCATCTACCGCAGAATGTAAACTGTGGCTCCATCCGGCGTCACTCCACTAGCTAGGCTCTGTTGTAGCACGATATTAGCCGAGTATCGACGTCATCGCAGCGGTGCTGCCATCACTCGGATATCGTGCCGAGTTTCGTTTCACGTCTATACTAATGACCATCTCCGACATATATAATATAACATTGTTTTGCATAAAATAATAAACTTACACAAACAGACGCCTCAAAGTCTGTTATCGCGTTAGAAGCGATTACAGCAAGACAATCATTGAGCAGGGGACAAAGTTCACGGACTTGTTATTAGAGTACGGTGCAGTATCAATTATGTTTATGTATATTTTTTTATGTAAATAGCCTGATGGTGAGTGCACTAAAAGCAACATCGAAGCGTCAGCCAAGATGAAAGAGACCAAGATGAACGAAGAGATGGGGACCTGACTGTCACTGCCACTCCGGCAGTGCAACCGGAACAAGTAAAAGTAAAAACTGTCAGAATGATTCTAGAAGAAGTGTGGTAGCTAGATAAGTAAGGAACTCTAGCACCATACATAAGTATTATCGGAATTAAACTGGGCGATACAGAGCCTAAAATTGCTCTTTCATTAGATATTAGTCATCCTGTGCACTAACACATACAGACATAACTAACATCTATGATTTATTAGGTATTTTTACTAATACTAATTATAATAACTCATAGTTACCTTTATTTTTGACAAACGAACAGACGAGCCACCTGATGGTGAGTGGTCACCGTCGCTCAGGGACATAAGGAACACTAAAGGTCCAATATCACTGATGCGTTGTCGGCCTAAAAAAAAAGAAGAAAGAACGAAAATACTTGCTCTCAAGCACCCAGTCGGAAACGACGAGTCGTTTGGCGGCTGACTCAATCTGGAGGGTGGTAGCTAGCCAGGCAGGCTTCACGGAAAGATACAAATACCAGTAATAGTATGAATGACTTAATAACAATACTGATAATATAATCCTTTGAAGCCCTACCACCAAGCAGGCTGGCTGCTGTCGCCACTTACGATACCCTGTTTTGCTAATATACCGCTCCAATACGACCACATCTTTCTCATTGCCCTGTTTCGTATAATAAAAATAGCATAATAATAATTCATATAACTTACATCAAGGTAACTACCGAAACCAGTTCTGCGCAGGTTAAAACTTACTTCGTAATTGTCATAAAATATGTTTTTTTAAAAGATGTGCTGAGGAGTTTCTTTCGTACTTTTTTTTTCAATGTTAAAGCTCCTTTTTGTAACGGTAGTAAAAGAAAATAATTAAATGGATTTGAATATAATCCATAATGTATTGTTATTACCATTTTCAAGTTAGCAATCAAAGGAAAATGTGGTTAGTGATGTTGGTTCATAACTTATTTACTATGGTCTATTAATACGTTATGAAAATATATGTTGCGTACCATTAGTCAACTTAAATAAAGAGAAGATAGGTTGAAAAAAAATTATATGTTAACTTAAACCAAATCGTCACCATTATCATTGTCACTATTACAAAATTGTTTTATCGTTAAGTCTTGATTCTACACGAATAGGCTATTTTTTACATGAAAAAAGTTGATATAATAACAACCCCACCCGATAGTAAGTGGTGATAAGGTCTAGGAAGTTCAACACGCTAACATTATACATACAAGCCTATTCACTCGTCTTGAAGGCTAACAGCATAAATAGGCGGTAACAATGATAACAACGCGGGCAAGCTATTCTAGTCCTGTGCAGTGCGTATAAAGAATGATGACCTAAATTGCGTCGTCCGTACAGACGGGTTGTTTACGAGGATACGAGGATGTTTATTGATGGATACTTGCCGTACATCGAGTTATTCGATGGAGGCATATGGGGAATTATTTCATTCAATTCCTGCACACACCTATAGAAAACCGAGAGGCTGCCTTATTTATTAGTTAAACCTTGGTTATTATTAGGTACTATTAGGGAATTTTGGTTACTTTTACCCTAAGCAAAACGACTTCAGGTTACTAAATATATGTAATATTTTTAACTATTTAAACAAATTATGAAAATATTGTGCATGCTTTAACTTATCGTAATTCTATACACGCGACACGATCTAATCGGTCTGGTAGTCCCGTGAATTACGCCACACAACCCGATTAAGATAGCTTTTAGGTTAAATGTTATGCCTTTAATCTATATTGAACAATAAAACTGTAACACGATTGAATCTTTACATCGAAATTTTTTTGGAAATTTTAATGTATGTGTGGGTACTTTTTTGTCGACATAAAGCTTAAACATATTTTTGGACGGTGTGTCTGAAGTCGTTTAACACTAAAATCACTTAAATTTTGATGATTCTTGAACTTTATTATCGGTCACAATCTAGGATATTTTTCATCGCGAGGAATGGATTATTTCCCACGGAATTTTCCGTAGCGAAGCGACGGCGGGTTATTATTTACATAATATCAATCGTATTTCAGCGTCGTGTTTCGGAGGGAAACATAAAAGGTCGGACACGGTCGTTGTAGACAGGCAGAAGTTGTTCAGTTACATCGACACCCTTTGAAGGCCATACAATATATTTCACATGAACTGGCCACTAAACCCATCAACAATTAGTACTGGTTTATCATGGTAATGTATCGTTCAGGTCTTCTCAATAACGAGGACTGACTCGTGCAGAATACATATATCGCTTCATATATTCAACATCACTCCATGACACTTACTTCAACAAATTAATGTAAAAATATGAGCATTAAAAAGGGTCTGAAACAAAGAAAGTAATTATTCCAAAAAATTGCGTGAGAGACCCGTTGATGTAATTCTCGCAGCTTCAAGTAATATCCCCACAGAGTTGCCCTTTATATTAACGAATTCATGTTACTCGTTATTATGGAATACCAAATTTATTTTTGACATTGTGGATTACTTATTAATTCATGTTTTTCGTATTTAATGAGTATTAACACATTATTATTATTTATTTTCTTTATGCGTTTATTTACAGTCACGTTATGTAAAATTAATTGTTTTTAAAACTAATGTATGACTAATACATATTATTTTACAATGTGAACATTACAAGAGTTTTATAGAAAGCAGTTTTGATTTAAGTTTTGATTAAATGAAGAATGATAATAAACCCTGAGTAAGATTTATTTAGTTTTCATTTTAATTAAAACCAGTGTTAATTCCTAGATCAAATACCTTGTCTATACTAATATTATAAAGAGGAAACCTTTTTTGTATCTTTCTATGTTTGTAATGAATAGACTCAAAAACTACTGAAACAATTTTAAAAATTCTTTCACCAATAGAATGCTACATTATCCCTAACTAAAACTGGCTATATTTATTAATAGAAAAATTAAGGGACCCTTGCTAAAACTTCCGTAGCGTGAACCAAGGTGTAAAAAATTTGCTTAAAAATTTGTTTCATCGCATACGCTGTGGAAACTCTTGATAAAGTACACCCGTGCGAAGCCGGGGCAGGCCGTTATTAATTTATACTTTCATATAACCTATTGTTGAACATGTTCAAATGCTGAGGCGTAGATATTATAGTATTATTATTGTTGTTGTTAATAATAATAATAATAATAACTGTTTATTGCCATTATAAATTCTAAATTTATTTGAAAATTTATATCTCCGTGGCAATATGGGGGTGTCTCAGCTTGAGCTAACGCAGAGTCGTGGCCTCGTATAGCGCTGGTTTTCAGTCACTCCCTCCTCTTTGAACGGAAATGCCGAAGTTTCGACCGTTGATTGTTTAACGACGTCTATCTTTGTTTATAGCAAAACAATGACCAGAGAATGAAAGTGTTTGATTTTTAAAAATGTTTAAGCGAGATCGTTACCTTCCTATCCCACGTCAGATTTTATAAAACATTTTTCTTTTTTATTTATATTAATAATATGTAAAAGAACTACTGTACGACCTCAAATTAAAAATCTTGTTAACTTTTATACCTAATACATATTTTTATTTGCTCAACAAAAATGGTCGAATATTTTCTCGAATAAATTGAACTTTAGATAAACTTTAAATAGACTTTGGATAGAATTTTACAGTTACAAAATCAATTATTGGGGATATTTCTATAACGAAAAAGTTTCTAAACGTTCCTTTCTTTATAAATTTAACTCTCAAGGAACTCGCATAGTGGTAAGATCTGCCCTGCTAGGCTAGCAACAACTCTTAAAATGGGTAACTGAGAATTTTTTTCGCAACGTATTTCGGTTGCATTGTCAAAACCTTGATGACGCCGGTTTCAATAAAATGGACGATGGTCAATAACCATCATGTAGTCCGTTTGCTCGTTTGTCGGCTGTGGCCTTATAATTTTTTTTGTTACAAATTTAACTATTAACGTTAATGTATATTTAAATAAATTATAACAAAATTACGACTTGTCTGCCAAAATCTTGGCAAAATAAATCCTTTTCGGGGAGAGTGACAGGAACAAAGGGAAATAATCAAAGCCCCTTTGAGATAATAAATAGTATATTGACCTGACAGAAAATATAAGCAAGCGTGTTTGATGGACGTAATATGGAGCAACATTAGTTAGATTCTAAACACGAGCAAGTGAAAATATGCGGAACATTTATTTATTAATATTGAAGTTAAAGTTAAGTTTATTGCAGTATTATGCGTATTAAGTATGCGGAATCAGCTATATACAGTTACGAAAATTATTAGTGATGTTTTAATAATTATTTCTTTAATTTCAGTGAGTCTAAGCTAACCATCCCTGATCGTAATATAACAAACGGATGACGGAGGCAATGGCGTTAATGCTGATCTTTTGGAGACCGCTGGACTCTATACCATTCAGCATAAGATAATTGTAGCAGTCAACGCTGACTTTGGACAGTTCACGGTACTCGAGCATGATTTTGCAAACTTTGTGCGTACGTTTAATACATTTTTTACATCGTGAGGAAACCTGCATACAAGAGAGTTTTGAATAATGTTCCCAAGAGTGCGTGCCAATCCACACTTGGCCAGAAAGCGGGCTGTAACCGATGTGAGAAGAGTTCAGCAGTGACTCAATAGGGCTTGTAATGGTGATGACTCATACATGACGATAGCGGTGTTTGCCTGTATACCAATCACTAATAAAAACCAAGAGTGAAATATTATTAACATACTTCGTTTGCAGTACGATACGGCGAATGCCCTGAGGGCACATCTTTTGAAGGTACAGAGGTGAACTCTCATCATTAAATGACACATTATCTTGTATGCTACTTGTTACTATAAAAAATACCATATTATTTCAATATATCAGTGACAACAGGAGAAAATTCCATTCACTTCTAGAGTGTATATCCGTCGTCGGTCCATGATATAAAAAGCACAAAGAACGCTGTGACCATTCAAGTTTCTATTACTGCGAAATTGAGTAAAGGGGCTGACGTACTGTCCGTTGTCGTTCGCGATAACATAACTCTATTGACACTAAACTGAATCAATAAAACAAAGGTTTCAAGAACAAAAAACAAATCAGTTAGGTTGATCTGTAAACGGTATCTTGATGTATTGGCCAAATTTTTTCATGTTGCAAATTTAAAAGGCTTTTGGTATTTAAATTAGACGTTCTCTGGAATCAATATGAAACTTAAATCTCCGAAATAGACAAAACGAAATAACAAAATCTATCAGTGTTTATATTAATTTATTATACGTACAAAACGCGCGTAAAAGACTATAGAGAGATAAAATATACATAGACAATAGAGATAAAAAGACAAAATACTCCTCAAAGTGCAAAAACGGATTTGTTATACACTTTTTAATTTTTTTGCTCCGTAAATAGTACGAGACAGTTGCAAAGTAGATCCTAGGTGACTATTGTATTATACAGTACCTAGATGTTGGTATCCAGTGACTCATTTACATAATCAAATAAATCAATCGAAGTAGGCACTACGAAACAGAATTAATGAAGCGTTTAAAATTCCTTAGCGCTGATTATAAACAGAGTCGAAATACAGAACGTGGAACGGTCGACACAATCGGTACTCGAATATAAGAGTCAATAACAGTAATTATAGAAACAGTTCCAAATATTTTTTCCATCCTCTCAGAGATTGATTTAAACTCATTTAATGTTATAATCTAACAGGTGGTATAACCATTGTATTCTAAGCCTGAGGCGCGAACATTCCACACATTAATTCTGCCATCTTGATTCGAGCCACATTGTTCGATTAAAAGGATGTTGGAGACCGTGAAACTTACTTACTGATACGACATTTAAATTGAATTTGGTTCTCTTGTAAATATATACTGCGTTAAAATTAAAACCGAACGAATTGTCATTGATTTGCTTTTACTTCTTCAAGACAAAAAGTAATTCTATTAGAAAAGAAAACAATGAAACTGCTGTGATATTGTCTTTTTTTTACTAGTTACTGTATTTATTAAAAGTGAGTGCTTGCCTACTTACTAGTGAGTGTGCAGGAGAGATATTTTCCCACCAATATTAATTATGAATAAATTACAGTTTAAGAAAACAAAAAAAAACACGCTTTAATAGCAAACCGAACTAAATAATTACAGTTAATATGAATATGTATATGCATTTATATCCTGCTGAATATCTTATATAAGAGTTTTTTTTTATTCTTATTTTATTGTTTCATTATTGTTTTTATACTTTACTAGTTTAACGAACGAATCTAATCGTAGTTCTGATCGTGCCAACAGATGTCACAGTGAAAGGTTATAACAAAATTATTTAAATTAAATTTATGAATCAATATTTGAAAATTATTGCTCTATCGTGTATTGTCATCGAAGCTGAACACACAATATTTATATTACATTTTTATTGAATTGATTTTGATCGATTTTGAATCGATTTTGATTGAACCCATCGAATATCCATATCAGTAGAAATAAAAGAAGCCCAACTAGTCATGTTTGAAACTCGTGTATAAACTGCTTCAAATAGAAAACCTCATTGGCATTCTACTGGGTGGCTGCCGCTTATGGCAGTAGCATTTCCCGTGGCGCTATGCCAGTTATGTACATTCAACTTTCATTGTTAACTCTTCCTCCATTTCAGTGGACCGTTACATATACGACGCGCGCGTAGAACATAATATTGCTAATAATAATAGTAATTGACTGACAAAATTAATAAATTCTTATTTTAATAACCGGCTAAAGCAGATGGACACCTGATGGTGAATATCACCGAGCGACAAAGGCGGAACTCAAGAACCCAATTGGTTCCAACTAAACTGGCTCTACAATCATAACACAAAAAAAATGGTTATCGTTCACAATTGTATTTAGATGGATGATGGCAGCTGTAAGAGCGTAATGAACCTTATGAACACACACGAACTGCATTAGACCGATTGTAAAGTATGATCTGCGATGGGCTTTATTTATACTTACGCAAAACTTTTTGTGATGTACCCTACCTGATGGATGAGGCGATGAGGCAGCAGAACAGTTTAAACCCAAGGTAAGTCGTAGCTTAGCTATGGGTGGGTAACAAAAACAAAAATAAAAAGCCTACCATTAAATTGTTACGAATAATTTAACTTTCTGTGGTGTCATATTGACCGATCTATGACAGTGAGCGTTCAGTGACATTAACACAGTGTATTTGATTTATCGATACACGTTTTGATAGTCACGCTAGAAATAATGATAGCTATGTGCTTGAATATTTTCTGAAATAGCTGATCCAACGCCTATGTAAACATTATCCGTATTTGGATCGGTGTGTGGATGGGATACGATTTTGTTTGCGCATATTTATTACAATTTATTATCTTGATAGTCCATTTACGATTTACAGAACAATTCTTGTAATGGGTGACTAGGCCGCGTCGATAGTATGATCATTCATGTAAGTTTTTTTTTGTTACTACTACTTTATACCGTAACCATATCAACAAAGGCAAAAATATAATGTGCATGGCTTACACAACCCTTACTAGAGCGACCACTGTATGATCTAACAATGAAGTCTTCTCCATGTAAATGACCTCTCGTAGTTCTTGATACGTTCATAGCACGGTCCCGGCAAGGTTAGTAAATCGGAAAAAGATATAAAGCTTTCTATTTTATTTTTCCTTATTCTTTGCCGTTTAAAATTAAACATTGATATAGATTGAGAAATAGAGAGTTTTTAAAATGTTGCCATAATCATTGAACAGAAAAGTTACTATTAAATAAACCTGTTACAAAATCCACAACAAAATTACTATTACAGATTGATTTTTAAAAACGCCTGTAATAATAATAGACTAAATGTATTCAATCTTAAAACATACGTACGCACTTCTTAATGGAAATAGTAAACTCAGTCAATCCGGATGTACCATAAGTTATTAAAACTCATTGAAGACAGAGACCTGGTTTCCATCACTCGTTTATTTTCGTAACTCGCACGTGCGCTGGCCAGATGCAATTAAACGAACCTACGTACAAAATAAACAGTCCATATAATCACATCGGGAAATCCAAAACACAATACAGCAATGCGTAGGGAAATTTAAGCTTTGTACCCTTAACCGTAAGTTTAAATTAATATTTGTGTTTGGTATAGAGTCCTGGCTAATATGGACGCCTTCGTAATACGCAAAGAGTAAATACCGAGTACTCGAGAATCTATTTTGGTAGCGACTTATATGGGAACCCGTAGTTATAAGGTTTGTGGACTTCCCACGTACATTGTGATCGTGATTTATGAGCGTCTAATATATTGCTGTGGCCTCATGAGCTTATTTCTTTTTGACTTAAAGCGAAAGGAACAAATCATCTTTTTTATATTATAGTTGACAAAAAAAAGGTGGAGCTATCTAGTGGTAGGCGCTGTTCATGCATTCGACATAAAAGCATCATAGACTCCTTGACGACCAATAAAAGAAACACGGACCCGCTCAGTACTGGCTTTTCAATAATAAAATCGAAACACTTAAAAAATATTTCACTATTAATTCTAGAAGGTTTATTGCTGGGCAGTTCAATACCGAACAATACGATCATGTAGGAGTACCGTAGGAATCAAAGTGATTGGTACAAAGCCGCGCGATCTACAACAAGAGGCATGTGGAGCCATAACTTCTGCTCGGGCTGCATTAGAGGGGATACTGGTTTGCACTATGAAATATGTAGATGGAAGCCCCTTACATCCCATACAATATTTACATACATATATTACAAGTTGGATGAATAAACGTTAGTAACGAAATTTAATAAGAACTTCTTCGTTCTGGGAACGTAGTACAATCTCTAATAGTTGCATTTTGACCGTTATTACAAAGTTGAAAGTTGTTTTACTGGCCGTAATTACTAAAGTTTAGTGAACGCTTCGGAAGACTAGTAAATATTCATTTATATATATTATGTAACATATAAATTAACCGGAATGAATCTTTGTTATTCCAATAAATAACACGGATTTTACATGGATTTTAACTGTGTATTTCCAAGTCTTATCTGGGGCTAAGTGACTTCTACTAATTGTTATCTTAAGAATATGACTTTTGGAAATGAAACCAGATTAAGAAAAAGGTCGAACAAATACTTATTTAGCAAATCCAGTATTAAATAACATGGAACCATTATACTTAAGAATTAATTTCAGTATGAACCAATTTAAATTGCAAAAGTAAAAATTTTATGGTATTAATCTATTCAACGAACTTTTAACTTTCATGAATAACACGATTAGCATATTTCTTTGAGTTAGGAATTTCAAAATAGGCTCCAGGACTTTCTTGAATATTAGTTATAATCTCATTTCAAAAAGCGTTATTACAATTAAAGTTTTACTGGAACATTTAATTTTATTTGCTAAAGATCATTGTTTTTAGTGAGTTATCACGCATAACAATTATCATGTAAATAAGTAATACCGTGATTTCGAATAAGAGAAGTTTCCAAATAAAAATAAACAACAATATAAAACAAATATATTTTCGTGCCGGTAGCAGTCGAGACGTTAGGTCCTTGGGGCCCCGAGGTCAAATTATTTTTGAAAGAATTGTCGGCGCGTTTGATCGAGGCAACTGGAGACTCCAGAGCCGGCAGCTTCCTGGCTCAACGAATAAGTCTCGCTATACAGCGAGGAAATGCTGCCAGTATTCTGGGAACCCTGCCTCGATCAGACGCGCTTGACGAAATATTTAATTTCTAGTACCCATTTATTTAAAATTCTTAGTGTTTTTTTTATACCACTCCATGTTTTTGTTAAACCGTTTTTGTCTTTTTAATTAATTAATTTTAGTGTATTATAATTCTATTGTTTTTTTTTTAATTATAAGGACTGTATATATTTTATTTAGTTATATTTTATCATTAGATCAGTTAAGACTATGGTATACTCCAAATATTATTATAAAAATGAATAAATTACATAAGCAATTGTAGAGCAGAGATGATCCTTACGACCACTCGTTGGATCTCGCCTGCCTCCAACCTAACCTAACCTAACCTAACAGTAACTAATAGGAGACCCTTAAATCCTGATGATACATGGAATATCAATATTTTGGATGTTCCTGAAAACAATAACAAATGTTATATTGTAAATTTTTTTGCTTATTTGAATGTAACAAATACAAATCACTTAGTGATTACTGGCCACTACAATCCTTGAACATATGTAACCATAAAACGCAAATACAATTCTATTTAAAAAGTATTGCACAATTGTTCCATTGCTGAACTTGGAAAAAGTTAGGAGTAAGGGATAGCCCACTACGCTGGACAAATGTGGTTAGAATTTAAACACTAGAGGAAGGGTAGGTTTCCTCACAATGATTTTTGTTTAGCAAAAAAAGTACTTGATTTATAATACGTACATAACTTTGAAAACTTAGATGTGTGTAAGATTCGAAATTGCAATTACTGAGAGTTTTGCAGCGTACCCATTAAATTTTCTGGTTTCACTGGTCAATTTGTAAAATTGGAGAATTATTATTTGACGTTTGTAATTCGTTAATACCAAAAATGGCTACACTATTCAAACTAAAATAAAATCATAGATAACAATTGTATAAAATTTAAATAATTTAAGACCCGTATTGAGGTCCCAACTATATTTCCTAAAATCTTGGGATTTGTCTATTGTTTAATATGATAGACAAATGGTTTTACAGTCACATGACTGATATCACTTAGATGTTTAAAAGACTTTTTTAATGGTAACGACGAAACAACGTAAAAAAATTACACTTTTGTAGGAGGTAGGAAATGTGGGCTATTTAAACAGAACTAATTTTTATTTGAAACTCACTTTTCCAATTTCATTTCAAAGAGACATATTATCACAAAGCTGTGTACTACTGTTTCGCAGTTGGATGTAGAAGTTCTAATTTCAAAAGCTTGACGTTATGCAACGACATTAAGTCCATTTATGAGAGAAGTTTGAAAACGAGCTTGTCTGTTTAAAAATGGCCGGTATTGTCTATGGTCGTTATTCTGAATCACTATAATAGTACGAATATAGGAATATACATCATACTGTTATAGTCCGATATAGGCACACATTCATTTAAAATATTTTTTGAAGAATTTAACTTCTTATTTAACCTATTCAAAAAAAGATGTTATAAGCATGTTAATATATACATATACTAGCGGCCCGCCCCGGCTTCGCACGGGTGTACTTTATCAATCGTTTATGCAGCGTATGCAACGAAAAAATATTTTACACCTTGGTTCACGTTACGGAAATTTTAGCAAGGATCCCTTTTGTTAGTCAGAGATAATGTAGAATTCTAATGGTGAAAGAATTTTTAAAATCGGTTCAGAAGTTTTTGAGTTTATGCGTTACAAACATACAAAAATACAAAGCTTTACTCTTTATGATATTAGTATAGATTACGTAATATACAATCAGCATTGCTAGAAGTACAGCAGGCATGTAATTCTTTTTTTTTTCGAAAAAATATTGTAAGTTTTATTTTATATAACAATTTACATAGGTAAAAAGGGATCACTATCCTAATAAATGTTAATTTAAAATACGTTTCGGAATTCAGAAATGACTGATTCTTACTCAGATCCACTAAACGAGGAGATGACTTACGAATCCTATGCTATCAGCTAATATAATAATAGCCCTTGAATCATGAACCTAGAATTAAATTACTTTGTAAGCAAGGAATGATATTATACTTACCATGAAAGAAAAGGAAAGATGTAGATTTGTTACCTAGAGAAAGGAAACAGTTTACAGTTAACATGCGGAAAAAAATAAAGTTACATATTGAGGAGGCGGAAAAACGGATTATATTTAATACACTTTTACACTGATAAAGCTAAGCACCCATTGCACTGAGACACTTATTTGAATTCACGCTAACTTGGACCCACTGACTCAAATGAATCTCAGTGGATTAATTCAAATTAAAACCAGCAATCCTCGTTTCCCATTACAAATAATGCAGGACCGTACAGTGGAGTCTCCGAAGTTACATCCAACTCTGGAAATTCGCTGCCGTCAAACGTTATTATGAAGGAACATTCGAGAAGGAAGTCTTTAATAAGCACGAGTATCGAATTGATTAAACTTATTTCCCACTATAGAAATGCATAGTTATTATATTGATAGTATATGTAGTGTTATATATCGGTAGTTAAAATTCAGGTTCGTCCCTTTATCTTGATTTCTGGTAAACGAGCAGACGTGACATTTGATGGTACGTAGCGATAATAAACTAGATAATTATTTTGATTAAAATGATTGGATATAAATTTAATAAGTGATCATGTGTAGTAACAGAACTTCGGTGTGATTGTAATTAAAACAATATATTCCTAAGGAGTTCTTGACGCTTCTACTCGAAAGATCGGCCATAGTAGGCACTACTTGCGAAAGCGTTGACGTAGTAGTATTAGAAAATTATTTGTGAAACCCTACATCCGATTTCAATTTTAATTTCAATGTGTTGTGATAAAATTTAATGCTGTTCGAAAACGTAGGGATCGTAAATATCAGACCAGAGGGCATGTATCTAGTAAACTAAAAGTGAATTAAGCTGACTCAACGTCGAGAGATATTTCAATACTAACAATATACTAACAATAGCTAATACTATAAACCGTGTTAAATTAATGCCAGCGACCCTAACTGCAATTACGAAGCTATATTTTATGTATACACACTATTATTTGATGAATAAATAAATAAAAAGTCAATGCCGTTACGTATTCTTGAAGTAATGAAGTTTCCGTCGATGGTTCCACGTTGAATTATTCATATTACAGCACAGAGCACAACACAAATAACTTTACAATAAATTCCGCAACCAGTAAAATGCAATCATTTATCTTGCTGACACAGAAACTAAAACTCTATATCTATTTAAATCTTAATACCATTAAATTCCCCGTATTTCCACAGAAATTCAACTGTCCAACTGTTCAAACATTATGAAGTATGCCATTATGATTTCGTTTGAAATTCCAGTGCAGCAGAATTTCATTGCAAGTTGAAATGTTTTTTCTACCATGGTATAAAGAAATATTTTAAAAATTGACAACAAAATTATACTGCTAGCACGTTGTCCGCGTAGATGTTTCAATAGACTAAACTACTCTTTTAATAAAGTTCACTACAACAATCTTTATTACATCCGTAGTATTTACAACTGGAACGTTGTTAGTAGATTTATCTTGCATAGTTTCTTTAAGAAAATTGTAATATATTTTTTTCAAAATTGGTTCAACACTACATAATGTTCAACGGTTGAGATCTACAACCTTCTTTTCTGTAATCGATTGACCTATTGAAAGAATTCCCGCGGAAAATTTTAAGTTTTAACAACTTCTGATTCAGACACAGTCTTTAACAATTAGAACCTTTAGTATTTAGGAGTCATTGCTCAGGGTTTTTCAAACCTAAATAAACTTCAATATAATTTTCTTGAAGAAAATAACGATTCAAATCGATAACGATAGCGAATTTGATGTATTCTTTCGAACTTTAATATTTCCTAGAACTATTTTAGGGATTTTTGTTTCATGTGCCAATCACAATATGTCAAAAAATTACGCCTAAAACTTCACGTTTCCATAATTATATTATATATAAATAAATACTAATCACTCACGTGAATATACACGACCACGATTTTATTTATTGTATTAATAACAGGAGGACGTTAACAACTCTTGCAATATCCGTGTATCATCATTTGTTCACTTGTACAAATAAGATGCGATTGTATTCCAGTAACAAAAGGCACATTGCTTAACTGTTTCAAATTGGCCTTGGGCTACTAGGTTCTCTGTAAGAAAAGTACATAAAAGAACTTTAGTTAAGTGTTTCGCACGGTAAAAATGAAAACGAGTTGGACGAACAGAAATGACTTAATGCAGCATTACTTGGTGAAGAAGTGAAACCCATTTTAAATGGATAAATGGAATACTTACCTTACCGATAATATTCATAGAAAATATAAGATTATTTTAAAAGGCTTTCATTAGATCTAACTGTATGTAACTATGTATTTGAACATAATGGATGCTGTAATAAAATGTTAATGAAGTTGTAACTGATTTGGTAGACATTGCCTGCAGATGAACGGGTGCTTCCAGACCGCTTTCAGATCGGTGCTGACGTTTAGTGGGTTACAAAGGTTTGTTAACAATACTTTCTAGTGATAGTTGATAATAATATACAATTGTAGTTGTGTCGATATTATTCAATAGCAATAAAAATTCAAACAGGTACAAAAATACAGTATCAAAATAATAATTCAGAAAATACTCATGCGCAATCTGTTTCTTGAACTACGGAACTATTGAGCTCCTGAAACACTACAAGTTTCGCCCAAATTAAATATCACCCAGATTCGCCTTGTTGAATTTTAATTAGGTAGCAACCCTTGCCATGCTTACGAGTAACAATTTTAAGTTAAATGGATGATCCAAATTAGTTTTTTTTTAATAATTCAGTTTGTTTTAGGTTAAAAATAGCTTACAAGTAGTTAAGTTAGTTGACTTTTAAGATTACACATCAACTGGTCTCTTCGCAACAATTTAACTCGCACGGAACCTTTAATATTATTTATTCAGTCAATTGATTTCTGTAAAATATTTTAAGAGTCGATTCGCTCAATGATATTTTCAAGTGAATACACTTTTGGAAATTTAATATTTTACAAAGCTAAGAAAGAACAATTTGGTACAAAAGTGACAAATAAAATGTTTGTTCGAGTTTAAAAACAATCGCTTTAAAATTATCAGAAGAATACATTTTTATAATTAATATTTTTAATTTATACAACACACAATACACATTTGATTTTTTTTGTTTGTATCCAACTTTCGCTTTTTCCGTCCAATTGATACGAAGTGTTAAAGACACACAGTCAGAAACGCGAATGATTCTATAAATATTTCGTTTTAAACTTTGAACATAGGGAATCGTAGAATCAATCGATCGAACACTTATTCAATCATCATAAACTCTCAGTGATGTATATATAAATACGAGTAAGACCATTAATTCATACTACGTGTCTTTCCCAATGCGAGATATTTCAAACTTACAGTCAACGCTCTCCGATTATTCTAAAAGGTCTGCGTACGTGCCTAATGGATGTATACAATTTACAAAAGTTGCCAAATTGTTTCCATCGAAGCTTAAAATGTTTATAATACAATTAGATTTCTGTACTATTAATGAAGGTTTTTATTATAAGTACGAATGCGTATTTATTGCTAGCTGGATATACATTGTTCTGCAATATATTTGAATAAAAAATATTTTATTAACCTTAATGAAAGCCTACAGCGCAACAGATCGGAACGCCATATGCAACAAGGCATAGAACATTTATTTAACATGTAGTTAACGTATAGTGTTCAAATTGGAAAAAGTTAACGTTTTATAAGTTAAAAATTAAGTGACAGATGAACTGCCGAAAAGGCAGCAGTTGTTATTGGAACGAAGTTCCTTACGGCAGGCTTGGAGGAGATAGGGATTTTGCTGCGCGACCAAACTAAAAAAAATGTGATAGTAAAACCGTAAGAAAAAGTCCGTGGAATAAAACCGTTAAATGAGACGTGCGCAGGCGCGACAGTCGAAACCTAACATCCGGTTGCTAGGCACCCCTGTCCCGTGGAAAACCACAACCAAGTACTTAGGAGTAACACTCGACTCCAGACTGACATTCAGACCGCACATTCGCAAAGTCACCAACTCCGCCAGATTCTATATGGGCCGACTCAACAGTCTGTTGGGAAGGCATAGTAAGATGTCCCTCAGAAGCAAGCGAACGCTCTAAGAGGTTTGCATACGGCCGGTGATGTCATACGCCGCCCCTGTTTTCGCACACGCCGATCCCAAAATCCTACATCCCATCCAAGTTGTCCAAAACATTTTTTGCAGGAGAGCAACCAACGCCCACTGGTGCGTGAGGAACGCCGACCTGCACTTCGATCTTCAACTTCCGACCATCCAAAAATCTTTTAAAGATTATTGTACAACATTCTTTAAATCCTCAGAGGAACATACCAATCCACTTATCAGACAGGCAGCGGACTACACCGCCCCTAGTCTTACAGGCCACCAAATCCGGAGGCCAAGAAACGTTCTCACAGATCCCCCCGACAAGATATCTTCTGACTTGGACCGCCGCCTGGCAGCCATAGTCAAGAAATCAAATAGCATCAGTTAGTAGCGTCCTTAAGATGCCACATAGTCTCACCATTCGACAACACCTTCAGTGTTAACAACAAGCGTATGCTCCCTCGGGAGTGCCGCTAGCACCCTATCCTTCTCTAAAGATGGGTCGCTTCAGATGAAGGCTTAGAGGCCACAAGGCCAAAGCCAACTCGGGTTGTGTTTAGTGGGTAGGCCCCTAGGTTTCTCGGGAGTCCCACATAACCAGCGCAGCCGGCTGCGTTGGTATGCTATGAGCATTCACCACCCCCCTCCCGCGCTTTTCCGGAGAGTAGCCCATTTTCCATCTTCTGGGCGCA
>PDGT01000010.1:2286825-2351996 GCA_003671415.1 Megathymus violae
AAAAAAAAAAAAAAAAAGCGCGACAGTCGTATACACAAGCGAGCAGTGTATAATACCTTTCTCTTTCTCAAGCCAATAGTTTCAGCAATAGAATTTAATGACGAGACTGATTAATAAGAATTACTTATAATATTAATAATAATAAACTTTTATTTTTGTAATTATTTCTATTTCTATGTAATTTTATGTTGTCAAACAAAAATAAAGAGACATATTTTGTTATTTTACTTGATAATTTGAATTACGTTTTTTTTTTATTTTACGTAATTTATTATTTCTTAAAATACTGAATTTCCTAAATACTTTCCTGTACTTAAATAAAAACTAATCACCAAAATTTAAGAGAAAAATCAAGAAAACCTACATAAAATTGAGCACGATTTTTTTTTGCAAATTGTGTCGATTCTACATTAGCCGAAGGAACTTCGTTCCTACCTGGTGTCCCACGACACCACATTTTAATTTTATGGTTATATTATGATACGTTTGTATTGCAAAGAACATCCATAACATATTTCGATTAAGCATTTTCTGTGTCAAAAAACAGACGCCTCAACAATTATAATTATTACACCCGTTGAAGGGCAATATTCACCAATAATCCACATCGGTACTTTATATCAAAGTGTCTAGACTGTTCAATGTAATATTATATTATTCAAAAACGCACGTTTCACAATGGCATCGGGCACAAAACTCACCATTGTTGTACCGAAAGCTTTGTAAAGCTTATATTTGTTACAAGGTTAGATTAGGAGCTCTTTGTAGAGTGCTCGTTCGAGGTATAAATTACAAGTAAACAATGAAAAGTGACCTCAGTCCAGACGGCAACAAAGCGGCTGGTAATGAGACTATGGAAGTCCTAAAGAGGAACCCCAGCGAGTCACAATTATGACACAAAGGCTAAGCGAATCTCGCTTTCAACACGCTTTAATGTAAAAAATACCGATTAAGTTCTGAACGAGTAATTTTAACTTATTCATTTGAGTTGGAGAAAATCGGATGTGACAGTCGGAAGAACAAACACGGGAGTGATTCCATATCTATTCCGTTTTTTCTGCAGATGAAGGTCGCCTGAAAAATCCAGGCTGTGTAATTTTATTAAAAACCCAATGTTACATGTAACAAACAACCCTATAACCCAGTATTGAAACGCAAAATTGCTGTAACACTAATAGTAAATAGTAATATTATCATAATAATTACAACCCAGAAGCGTCTCCATTGCTAGGCTGAAGTCTCCTCTCACACTGAGAAGCGTTAAAGTTCGCGAAGCTGACCAAGTGCGGATTGGAAGACTTCACATACCCTTGAGAACATTATGGAAAACTCTCAGGTGTGCAGGTTTCCTCACGATGTTTCCCTTCACTGAAACAATTGATAACTAATATTCAATACGCACATAATTTGGAAAATGTGCCGTACCGGATTCGAATTGGAATCTCCCGTGCGGGAGACCAACGATGAAATCACTAAGTTATTACTGCTTTTTTATTATGTACATTAGTATATCAGGTTTACTTTAGTATTCAATATGAAGTTCAACGACCTTTATACATTCAACCCCTAGAATATTTTTTACAATCGCCTCTCTTCCGACGAAGGCTTGTAATGAGGTCCTCTCGTAGCCTAACTATTCAACTAAGTAAAAATTACGAGGTAGGCCGTCAAGTTCAATTTACAGCTGGTAGTAAAAAAAAACTCTGGGATTTCCTATTGTCTAGGAACATGTGAACGGGTGAACAACTCACTATGTGAGTAGGAATTATTTTACTTGTTGTCGTGCTATATTTGAATGATTGTTTTTATGATATTAAATTCTGAAATATAGGAAATGAATAATTGTTAAGTTATATTTAAACAGATGTCACTCATCAAGTAACACTCACTAGTATTAAATACCCATTTTATAATAATATCGACTGACTTATGTACATTTCTTTTTAATTTCCAAAATCGTTTCGGCCTTCAAAAGAAATTGCATCTATTGGATGGGTTTATATTAAAGGAGGGAGAAATTTTAAAATGATAGTCTTCCTTTTTCTATAAAATATTCAATATTACCAACCTATCTTTTTGAAAATGCTCGCCTTTATCAATATTATTATTAGAATAGATAAAGGTGTAATCGATCATTCGATTCTTGGAATAAAGCTGAAACATTACTGAGACAAATTCAAGAACAATTGGGAACCCGTTGTTGAAATATTTATTGATTAAATATTCAGTCAAGTATTTTTACGTTGAACCAATATTTATTCAATTATCAAATTTAAAATTAATATTTTGTGCGTTATCAATTAATTAGTCAGGTATCGGTTATGTATTAAGCTTTATTAATTATCGTGGCCCAATGATGTAGTATTTTGGTACTTAAATGCTTTTTATATGTAATATTTAGGTACTCGTATAGTTTGTAACTTTTTATAATAGTCCTTAATAAACTTCTTTTATAATTTTCTGTATGTTTTATTCAGTTATTTTGTAATTTCTTTAATTATTTAATTATAATTAATGTTTTGTTATTGTTATCAATTAATACATATTCGAAGACTTTGTTTAAACATTTTTACAGTGGTCTATATAGATAACCCAGTCACTTGTTTGCGACAAGTAGCCTTGGCATTCATTTATGTTATGTTTGTTCAAGATGGACAATAATATTGTTTTGTATCTTCATTATTATTAATATATATATACTTGTTCTTGTAAAATTTAATGCATAATAACAATTCATACTAATATTTTAGACACTTCGAATTTTCTGAGTTCGTGTGTACGTTGGGTGATTATATACTATTTGTGATATTCGTCAGTTATGTATCAAATTGTGTTAATTGATTGGTATTCAATTATTGTTTTAACTTGACCGTTCCAATATCTACTGCTTACCTTCTTACCTACTTTTATTTTCGAAAAAGCTATAATATATAATAATAATACATAAATAAGCTAAGTTAAATAGACTCTCAATCGGAACAACGACGGGACGGGCTGCCGGGTATAAATAAAACGAGGAAATGTTCTATGCGGTTTTTTGTTAGTATTTAGTTTAGTTTTTGTTAGTAGTTAGTTTGTTAGTAGTTTTTGCAAATTCATATAATTCATTACAACTCGTTACGTTAAAATTAATGCACTAATTTAATAAACTGTAATTCTGTCACTTGGGTTGTAAATTTATATTGATCGGGACATTTCATTGTTCGTCGCGGCGTCGAGACTCCACCGTTAATAACGCGAACAGTGAAATGTCCCGACGTATCGGAGCGAATGGCAATTCTATATCCGTTTCGAGAAAACGACTCGTTGATAAAGTCTAGTAGATAGTGTAAACACTTTTGTTTGTAAAAAGAAAGGTATAAAACTTATTTCATTCGAAAGGTAATATTAATAAAATGTATACAAAATATATAGAAGATAGGTTTCGTGACGTTAAGGCAAATATGTTGTTTGTAACACATCACTTTATTGGCCAATTAAATTAATATAACTTTACAGCAGATATGGTAAGCTCCGTATCCGTAACCGAAACTATCGGATATCCGTAATATTACTATATCCAAAACTGTAACCGAATCTGATGTAAAAGTTTTGAATAATTTCGTATAGGGGCTGAGTCTAAATTAAACACGTTATGATAGGTTTTCGCTGTTTGAGCCGATACACTTATTATTTTATGATTTTACGTTTTTCCTATGATTATAATACCAAATTATACCTTGAAAGAAAGTCAAACAGTTACCTTGTAAATATACTTTTTTACATCATCTAATATCCGTAACCTAAATTATCGGAAACAATCGGATAATCCGAAATAATTTCATATCCATAACCGTAACCGAAACCGGTAAAATATTATTGATATATCCGTATCTATATCCAGATCCGAAATTTCATATTAATAGCATCCCTACTTTAGGGTCGAAATTTATATAAATATTTATATTATTTTATAATATAGCCACTTTATTCATTTATGCCATTGTTTGTTGTGATGTCGCGATAGTAGCAATACTGTCACAGTGTGGTGGTAATTGTGTGGTGGTGGTATGGTGATGCAGAGATAATGATTAGGTTTAAAAGACGATGGTAAACGAAATATGACTACGGTGAAGAAGCGCATTTACCTAATTTATCAGACAACAGAATTTCCACTACATTGAGACACGATTGCGGTGAGATAGAACATTCAGAATTCATTCTTCTGGAACTACATAATAACAGATCGTGAACAAGTTCCGAATGGCAAGCTTTCGGATTGTGGGCGACAACTTCTATATTTTGAAAGGGAATCCACTGCACGAATTTCAGTGTGTATTGTTCTGTGTACGTATTTACGTAATGCTGTGTACATCTTTGTTATCTATCATGATATTGCAACTTATGCCGTAATATATATGTATCCACTATAATCATTACAGCCCATACTGTCCCATTGTTAACCTAGTGCGGGTTGGAAGACGTCACATACCTTTGACAATATTATGAAGGACTCTCAGTTATGCCGGTTTCTTCACGATGTTTTCCTTCAGCGAAACGAATGATAACTAATTTTTAATACGCATATTAGAAATAAAAAACGAGGTGCGCGCAGGATTCGATCTCGAGCGGGAGACCAACGTTCACTAGGCTATCATAGTCTCCCATTAATTTAATTTTTAATTTCCCACCATTTTATAATACAACCACAGGTTAAAATAAAATAATTCCGGTACATAATTTGTAATTCACTGTTGACATTAATGAATATATGATTTCTTTTTTTTTTACATTGAGAGTTTACGTAATTTTATATCCAAGTTTAATGTGCTGTTAATCACTGAATCAAGGATCTTATTACGTATTTCTTAATTTTGAAACTACTCATACGAAGAAGTTGAATTCATCAAAAGTTGATTTATTTAGTAGATTTCAATTAGGCACCCAAAAGATACGCAGCGAAGAACAGATATTGTATTCTATTCAAAACAGAAACTTGTTATGTTAGGTTTGTATTTGCGATCTAAATAAAATATTTCTTTGCATTGTACCTGCTTGTATTGTGTTTTATTAATACAGCAAGCCAGATGTTCTTATCTGCATACATGTATAATTACGATTACCTACCTACTCGGACCACGTGTAGGTATTCAGTACGGTCAATATAATCTATATGTTGTTGTTTAAAGTATAACATTACTGATAGAAATGTCTTAATGACATAAAAAATTCTGACTGACGAGAAACATAGTTTGATACCAATGGGTATGACCTACCTACCGAAACACTGTACAGTGTTATTGTAAAAATATGCGTGTATTATTTGTATATTTTAATTGTAAATAAATATTTAAAATTACAATAGGATAGTGCGGGACTCCAATATCCATGCAATACAAATATTTAAATGTACAAATAATGTTTTATTTATTTTAGTGTCAAATAATTTTATCAATATATTTAAGTTTTTACAATAATAATGGAGCTGGAGGATGACAGGGCAGTATTCAAGACTGTACTGTATTGAAGCTATGTATCAAAAAATACCTTAAGGAGTGCGCCTTATACATTATACTCGGTTATGTTCACAAGAAAGCAAAATTTCATTTATTGTATAGTCTAGCAATACATGATAAATCTTACAAAGATAACAATCAGAAATGACTACAATACATAGCTCTACACACGCTTTTGACGAGATGTTATATAACAATGACTTAAAGTCTCTTTCAAACGAAAATTGTTGAATTTTGATCGGAAATCTAACCTAGTTTTGTCAATTTTTAATGAAATAATATTTCTAATTATAAAGTGCTTACGGTAAAAATTATCTTAAATATAATTTTTAAGCGAAAGTTATTGTCATTAATTATATTGCATTATACGATATCCGTTATCATGGTCACTTCCTAGAACAGACAAAATGACGCAAAACCTGTTTCCTAGCGTTCTGCTACTACTGCGAACCTTATACAATATTCTTCATTGATACGTATTACGCAATAGTATGTAAACATACAACAAAATTACCACTTCTGCATAATACAATTCTATGGTTATGTTAATGAATGTTTAATGACGCGTATCCAGTACCTTTTTATGTGGCATTCATTAGTCGAGCGCCGATTGGAATGACATAATATCGCCTTTTATATTATAACACGACGACATTCGTACTGAATTTGCACTAAGTAATTGAAAGCGGTCTTAACTCGACAACAGATGCCCATTGTAAGTAACGCCCGAGCAACTCCGGGCATGGTCTGTAGCTGAATGAATAAAAAAAAATCCTCTTAAGTGTGTTTAGGAAGGAACATTACGCCGTTTTAGTTGCTATAGGGAGATAACATTGGTTGCGTCGAGTCGTGACGCATACGTCGAGTGGTGGCATAAGAAATTTTATTGCGTGGCATAAGAACTTTTTTAAAGCAGCATAAGAATTTTGATCCTTTCGTTAGCTAGTAACCTTTTCAAGCTATAAAGCATCGTGGTGGGCATTACAATTACAAACAGTTCCGTGTAAGTATCTACTGCAATGGATCTTTCTTGAGTTTAAGCTACTGTATGTCTTTATTAAAATTCAAATAACAAAGGTTTAAGACCTTAACTCAATTACATAATTCACTCAATGTCATCAAATACCATTTCGGTTAAAATATTATTTTATGTTAGTAAGCCATAGAGGAAAAGGTATGGCAAGATCACTGATCTAATCAATCACCAAATTAAACGACTTGCAGACGGCGTTCAACTCGAGTATCATACTGTTCAAGCTATGCAAAATACTCCAACTTCACTTACCAACTGTTATATAACTATAAATTTTTCGACCGGTTGCACAGCGTGCCCTTGAAACGCGGTAGCGTCCCTAAAACTACCAACTCAGCAGGAGCTTGCTACAGCAACCTTTGGCATCAGCCGAAGACTAAGCGCCTTAGTTGAATTTGACCAGTGTAAACTGCAGCCGCTTAATGGACGACGCTAAAAGCAATGACGGCCTGAGAGCTTGACAGTAAATTGATCTATCATTCGATAAACATTATGTTCTCTATTTCCGTCTTTCTCTCTCTAAAATCTCTAATTCTGTGTGCAGCTATATTTACGAGGTTATGTGTATATTTAAATTTATTATTACTTGCTTTAGTTCATGAAGACATTTTGACATCTATGTACATACATGAGAGTAGGGATGTTATTAATATGAAATTTTAGATCTGGATATGGATACGGATGTATTAATAGTATTTTACCAGTTCGGTTAAGGTTACGGATAGGAAATTATTTCAGATCATCCGATTGTTTCGAATAATTTAGGTTATGGATATAAGATGATTCAAGACCTTCAAAAATATATGTTGTATTTACAAGGTAACAGTTTGACTTTCTTTCTAGGTATTATTTGGTATTATAATTATAGGAAAAACTTAAAACAATAAAATAGTAAATGTATCGGCGCAAACTGCGAAAACCTGTAATAACGTGTTTAACTTAAACTTAGCCCCTATCCGAAATTATTCGAAACTTTTTTATCAGCTTCAGTTACGGTTTCGGATATGTTTTTATTTCGGATATCCGGTAGTTTCGGTTACGGTTACGGAGCTCAATAACCTCCCTGTTTGGGAGGTCTACATAATGCTGTGAAATATAACTGTAGCGTGAGATGAGACGCAATTTTTGAGGGATGCCAATTTTTTTTCTTGTAGTGTTTGGTATAGTTGCTATAGCTGATCCCAAACAAAATTTTCTTACACCTACCTTGCCGAAATTACTGAACCCAACATTTTGAAAAATCATATTATTTACAAGGAAACCAATGCGAATGTCTTATTTCTTCTAATTTCCACAAGCGTTGGATAGTATTCCCGTTTATATGTATTATACGGACCTCGGGATCCAGTTTCGGAGTTAACCGTTTCTTTGGAATACCAAGTATCCTTAAAAAAATCCCGACTCGGGACAATCCCATCCACTATACGCAACGCATACGAAGAGACTATAATCTCGTGTGAACGTAACTTGTTTTTGGGGCAACACTGTGGATGCCTTAACGCTACACGAGAGAAGATCCGAGGGATAACTATGGATTGTAGTGCTAATGCTAATAATAACACGAGCAGTAGGCCATGTAACTAATATCGTAGACTGACGCCGAATCGAAGTCACAGCGACATTAACTGACGTAGATAAACAAATCCTAAATGTTTTTATGGCATTGATTTGTTAAAAGCACAGATTACACGTTGGAAGTAGACGCCTTTTATAGTTGGATGCGTGAATCATTATCTTGGGTTGAGGTTGCTCGTCTGCTGATAAATTTATAATTTACTATATAAATAGGTCAAATCTTTAAAACTCAGTTACGATCCAAATCTCGGAAGTTGGAATTAGATAGATTTCTACTATTTATTTTTATTATTAACGCAGGCTTTTTGCTATAAAACACATTACATTTAACATCGCACTTTTTATGAGACATTTAGTAAATGTTATGTTTTTTTATATTTTATCACTTTGAGAATCGATTATCTTTGTTATATTAAAAATATATTCATTTATTGCGATATTGGCAGAATAGCACTTAAAGGTTTGTTTACTGCTCTTAGCAGAACATTCTACTATTTCCTATTCGATTCGATTAGTTCCTATTCCATTAATTTCTTTTCCATGTAAATAGATCCATTTCTCATGATGGAAAGTTTTCTAGACGACGCATAATTTATAATATTCATAATAAACGCTCACACACTTATATACAACATACACTAATGCCCCGCACTAGTATATCTTGTCCTACGGGCGCTGTGGACGCACACAAATATGACGTCACAAACGTATGTGATCCGAATACTAAATGTCTGCCTCAGCCTACAATTCAACCTTCCTCCACTAACCGGGGCAGTAGATACTAACTGTGCTACGCGGTCGATGTTACGAATATACCTAATATATTTAAATCCATTCTGTGGTTTCCGCGTGATACAATCGATTGATATAGTCAAATTAAAAAAAAAAAAAACACACTGGCAGGGAGATAAAGTGTAAAACCTGTTTAGTAAAAATTATATATGAAAGATACAATTCTTATTTTCTTTTTGTAGCATTCAACATTTGACTTTTAACGTAAAGTTTTGTATAGGATAATAGCCAATTTTTTGTTCATCAACTTGAAACCCACGTACATCAAATTTATAAAATAACTATCGGTACCCACCGACTTCGTTCTAGTTGAACAATTAATTATATGTACACGATTATTCAAAGTTTAATGATTTTTTGCCTTGACTAGATATCATTAGGTTTACTGATATTTGATGTAACCTATCAATTGCACAATCACGTGTTCTCACTACATACCAATTTTCATTAAGTTCGGTCAAGTCGTTCCTGATTTATAACGTGACATACAGACAGAAAGACAGACATAAATTTTCAAAATGGTCAAATTGATGTTACAGAGTCATAAAACGAATATTTATCATGAAATTTGACAAAAAAAATGAATCTACAGACAAACAGGCACTACAGATTTATATAGTAATATAGATAAGTATTACATTATCTTTGTATTAGATATCGTACTAAATACACCTAGTACAAAATAATACATAGGCATTAGTTTTAAATCAATAAAGCTGAAGTTGAATGAGACAGCCCTACTCATGTACATCTCGGTGACACGTACACAAAGTCACAAGCAAGGTCGAGCTCGAACGTCTGCGAATATATTTTCGGCTCTTTTCGTTTCATATCGAAAAGCACCCTAATAATATGATCAAACCAGCTATCTAGGTATCTTTCTAACTTTGTCGGATTATAACTTACATATTTTCAAATAAGGTTTTTGTTACGCATACTTTTGCATCGCCATTACGTATTCATATAAGAGCTCTCACAAACGAATACTAAGTTAGACTTGTTCCTATCTACATAATTGTTTTCTATATAATTAAGACAGAAAACATGTTTCCTTTTTGTAACTTTAAAGATGTAATAAGTAAGTAAGTAATGTTTTATTATATTTATGTTACAAACGATTACATTAAAGAGTGCTCGTTGACCCTACGTGACCAATAATGTCCCTGGCATTTATTAGTGACAATAATAATATTATATAGAATTTAAGAAATAAAATATTTTTTAGGAATTATTTACAAAATATACTTATATACAAAAATTAAAAAAAGTAAAAACATTACCAAAATAATTTGCAGCATTCCCTCTTTGAATGTATGTTTGAGTATGATATAACCTAGCTGGTGCTGAGCTGGTTTTGATTAGTATTTTGTGCTGCAGCGTGGTAAAATTTCATCTGTTTACTTAAAGATTCAGGTTGGAATAAAATTAAACATGTCTTTCTCAAAGATATTTACGTATTAAAACATATTTTCTAGTCAACTTGTATGAATGGAACATCTTGGATATTATTTTTATTAAATATCCAACGGCCACCCTCTGCCTTCGATCGGGTTGAACCATTAATTATAATTATATGTAGGTTGTATTATTACAAATTTTAGTTTTTTGGCCTTAATTAGACATAATTAGCTTTACTGTTAATTTTTATAGCCTCTACTATATTGATATATTGATACTTTATATCTGCGCAATCACGTGTTCTCACTACATACCAATGTTCATTACGATCGATCAAGCCGTTTTTGAGTTATAACGGGACATACAAACGGACACGAAAATTTTCAAAATGGTCAAATTGATGTCAGTCTGTCATAAAACGATTTTTTATTATAAAATTTCACAAAAAAAATTGTTGTACAGACAGACAATCATTTTATAGTATTATAGGTTATAGATATATGTATAATAACGACATCAAATATGTACCTACATTAATTTTTTTGGTGAAAATAACTATGACTTCCCATTTGAATCCCCATTACTTTGATGAATTTACTGTTTTTATGTTACCAAAGAAAATATTATACGTACAACTTAATTTATAACCTACGAATACTATAGCTAAAACGCAATCGATTTATATGCCAATGTGAACGTACCACTTGTTCTTTGCATAAATAACGTAATAGTAACACGAGGTCGAATTGTCACAATCGCGTTACTTTGTAACATCTTAAAAGTTACCTAGGTAAGGAAAATCAGCTACTGAATAATCAATGATTTATATATAATTCCGAGTTATTTAAGTTTAAACTCTTATAAGTAACTAATTTTCAGAAGAACAACTACATTTGAGCTTAGTCGAGCTTAGATACATGTCTCTGCTTTGCAGCACCTTTAATACCAGTCAGACTGTATGCAATATTGCCAGATATTCTTAGGAATATGTGTTCACTTAACATCAGGCAGGTGAATTCGCATTTTGCTAGTTGAAAAGTCTTAAAAAATAATCAAAATAATTGTAGTATTTAGGTATACTGTAAACAGATTTATGCACGTTACATTTTGCTTCTATCGCCGTTTGCAAATGGCACTTTAACACTGACGAGAAGAAACGGTGGGAAAAACTCAACCCATCTTTTAAAGTACCATCATATTATAATACCGTAAGTTTTTAACCTACGGAAAAACGGTTGCGGCTCCAATATTTCCCAATATTCGCCAATATTTATTTAAAGTTGTCGTAGTAAAGTTTTGTATTTATTATATTACAGTTCGTTCGGGTTAAACAATTATTTATTATATACATAAACTTGGTTTCTAACCTATGTCCATGCGGAATAATGTGCCTTTAAAATATAAAAAATATAATATTTATAATATTAGTATAGATAAACAATTGTGAATTAATTACATCAATTCAACTCAGTTGTTATATCATACCATAATATTTTTAATCAACTTCATCCTAAATTAGTATCAAGTCTTCATTAGTAATTCGACCTCACTTCGCTTCGGGAAGCATAATCCGTAAGTTTACTAATGGTATCGTCACGAGAAACAATTGTCGTTCGTTAATTTTCTTAGGCTGTTCTCTGCTTACCCCATTTTATTCCTTTAATGTGTTGGGATTTTATTTGCAACCTCTACAAAAAGTATCTAAATATTATTTATATATTTTTTTTATTCTAGTCAATAGATAAACACTCGGTCAGGCCACCTGATTCAATATTGTTCATTTCAAAGCTCACAAGATGCAAAACATTTAATGAATATAATAATTCACAATTAAGGCCTAACCTCGATTACGCTAGTCGAATGTCATTATATTTCTTTAGAGATTTAAAAGATCATTTGAAACTTCACACGAAGGTCATGGTCAAATAATTTTTAAGATTAAAACTTAAACAAGTTGATTGTAATTACAACTTCAAAATAAAATTGCTGGCCAAAAATTTACAAGGTTAAGTAAGCATTTTAAAATATGTTGATGAGACGCTAATGGAGCTCAGAGACCAGTATATAGTATAAAATAAAGTTTCTTAATGTATATTGTTATAGATATATATGTTTGTAAATATATCAAGGTATTCTACGATTATATCAAATGTGCATTCTACCTTTTATAACTACTTTGCAAAATTTCTCCAAAATAGGTTATATTGTATTGTTTCTATCGTCTCAACATCATAATCTCAAAATTCCTGCACAATGTTTTACGCAGATTTTACCAGTTGACCTATTGAATTTTTCTAATTTGTTCGATTGTTGTAAAACTTTCATCGTCCATAAACTTATCGCCTAATGAGTTGTAGATCACAGGATCTAATCACCTCATTCATTCACTCCTACATCTACACCTATTTATAACTAGATGAAATGTTGATACGATTCCCCTAAAGAGTCTGACATCACACTCGCTAATTCATCTCAATGCAAGCACTGAAAGTAATTAAGCATTTCAGTTTGGACCTAAGGTCGTTTGGCTCTGCAACGTGTAAAATGAGGCCCTCCCGCAGTTTAAGAATGATACTTAGGTATACACTGAATTCACCACTAAACAATACCCATATAGATAAGACAACAAATAACATTTATCTTATATAAATTATAACGCTCATACATAATAGAATAACTCAGCAGAATAATAAGCTCAGACGTAATATAAACTTTAAATGTTTCAAGAACAAACAAAAACACAATTGGTTACCCTGGGCGGGTTCGTCCACGGGACCTTCCGCTAAGTAAGCGAGGTCACTATAAACTCAGCTATATGGGCTATTCATTACAACTTCAGTTATAGATACCATACGATAAAACATCTGTTTATATTGGAATGTATCGTTAAATTCATAATTTTCAGATGATTATGAATTAATTACCTGTACAACAAAAACTATACAAAATATTTATTATTATTTATAGTGCAATAATTGAAAAATTAGAGTAATTTAAATATCGCATTATTGCTAAATCAATCTGAATTGCTCCAGCATACATAAATATATTAAATATTATATCCACTCGTCTCCTTCATTGCTAGAAATATAAAATCAACGATCCTTTTACGCGCATTATAAAATTGTGGATTTAAACTAAAATAAAAATGTAGTACCGGCGAACTTAAAAAATATTGATATTAAACCTTGTCCGTTTTATATGCGTATTGATAATTAAACACACCATTTTGTAAAAAAAAATATCAAAAGATTAAATTTGCGTATAATTTATATAACCTTCACAGTAATTCCACGCCTTACCTTTTCAGTGAAATCCCAAGTATTCGATATTCAAATTATAGTCAATATATCCAACATTTAACGTTACTGAAATCACTTCATAAGCACTCTTGTAAGATCACTGGAACACATGAAAATCATTGGTCATAACTCTCGCGAAGTGCGCGAAACCGGGAACCACTCGTCAAGATAACAGCAAACACGTTTTACCGCTATCAGAGTTGGCGCGCTACTGAGCGAGTGGTAACGTTATGAATGTAGCACAGCATCAGCTATGAAGTCTCTAAGCTTACTACTTCGTAATCCTCTTGACAACTTTAACACTTTTTGCATACAACAACGTTAATGTTAGAACACCGTTTGAGATTGCCCGAAAATAACGTGTAAGAGAAGCGATGGATTATGTGTAAGCATACGAACACAAAATGTAGTCTTTGCGGGAAATTCGTGATAGTATGGGGTTATCTCACTGTCAACAGAATGAAAATGGGTTCAAAGGAAGTGTCCGCTAGTCTCGGGTCATTTGCTTCACTAATTTGCACTAATTTTGTTGAACTTACCGAGTTTCAAACACCTGTGTATACATGTATATTTACTATTCTTTATTGTAATTTTTAATTTTTTATCAATAGCAGACCCGACAGAACGCTGTTCACCTGAAGGCACCAGAAATAAGTCACCGGCCAAAATGAAAGTCGGGATCCCATTTATTATTGACAACTGCAACTACATTCGAAGCACGTAAGAACATATAGGTATTAATCTTTAGTCTAGAAGGCTAACCAGTATCGTTTAAACTGGAGATGCAGAGTACAATTACCTCCGACAGGAGACACCGATCGCTATAACCTTGTACGTTGTTTAGCAGGATACACTACGGGCAGGGGACGTTGGGCTTGGTCTCGAGAATGGCTAAAGCCCCTTTCACTTATGATTATGTTTTGGTTCTAAATTGCTCACTTGAAAATTAATGTATACAGTACTGGCAACCCGACCTCGCCACGTTTTGGATGATTCCGCGGAAACAGATCATTTCCCGGGATAAAAATATGATAATGAGCTCCATAATTGAATTCTAAATGATTTTTTTGTTCAGTGACTTTAGTGTCATACGCGTTCAGAGACAGAGACGTAGACAAAAAATACAAAAAGTATACAGATGAAGAAGTCTACCACTCATATTAACTTTACCAAAAAACAATTCTATGTACATATTGAGCCCCCCCACCAAATTTTAGTATTAGTTTAGAATAAAGACAATTGTTAAAATCCTAATCCAACCAACCCAACAAGGTCTTTATAAGACAATTTGAAAAATAATTTGCGGCAAGAATAATTTTTATAATTGCGAAGTTACTCGATTGTTAAATAAGTTCTTGTTGTATCTTATCGTCCGATTTTCTAATAATAATATTATTAAAAAACAAACTTAGAACAGGAATAAAACGAAAACACATTTATTGTCAAACTCCAAACACGCAGGATCCAATATATTGATACAGGAATTAATTTATCGAATTTAGTGCAACTGTTAAAGACGAGTTTAAAATAGTATTCAATAGAAATAGTATACACTGCAAAAAGGCACTTGTGCTGTAATAAACATGAAAATCATATCATAATATCATCACCAAAAATGACAATAAGGATACTATGGTAGCCAATGGGCAGTCTAACCTGGCAGTAGTTATTTTTCCAAAAACCCTTTAAATAGATTTCTGCACGAAATAATTATGCTTGATTACCTACTAGTTACTTGAAGCTCTGAACGTCCTTTAATTATTTAATTTGTTAGTCGGACTGTACGACATATGTACATTCACTTTTAGAACATTAAATCAACGTAATAAACTATAAAATACAAGAGTCATACGTTTGGTATTGGCCTGCAGAAAATACTGCTAATTTATCGCTGATAAAATGATCAATATTAAAAGTATCAAGAGGCATTGGGAAAAGTAAAATTTTCGAAAGTAATACGCCGAAATTCCCTCTAAGAAATATTCAAACAAAAATGATTTTACTTACATTCATAACTCTTCCGAGATTCTTGATTAATGACAAGTTTTTAGGTAGCCATTCCCAACCTGTTGTACGCGTAACTCGGGGGGTACGCGGGGTCCCATTGAGGGTACATGAAAATTATATTGGTAATGGCGAATATACTGAAAGTTAAGATAACTAACTTATATAAACGTTATTATAATGTATTAATTTTTGTTGAAATTCATTGCACAACTCTACCACCAACTGTTATAAGAATATCCTTGAAAACTAAATAATGTATAAAAAATCTCCTACGGCCACTCTCTATAGATCACAAGTCTCTATAGACAGTACTAGGTATAGGTATATTTCGGAGTTAAAATTGACAGTAGATAGACCTGAAGAGAAACGAGACACATTTTAGGAGTAGGTAAGTATATCAGGGGAAGGACACTCATAAATTATATTGAGGGGTACGGGAGCGAAAAAAGGTTGGCAAGCGCTGCTTTAGGAGAAGAAAAATGTCCGTCGGGTGTGGAATGTTCTCGGCGTTCATGATTGTAATACGCAAATGAATAAAATAAGATCGTTGATAGGTTTGTGATTTTCAAATTGCTCTTTTATTCTCGATGTGCCTTTGTTCGAAATATTTGTCTTTGTGTATAATATAAACCTTATAATAACTAAACACTCATTGTGTTATGCGAATTAATGAAATTTATTTGAATTAACCCTTAATGATTATTTCAACCCCTGATTATATGCTATGTATTTTGTATTTATTTATTATTCTATTTAGTTGATAGTATCAGGCGTTACTTTGCGGAAATTCATTGTTATTAAATTAGTATTAATTTACTGTGTTTGCGGATTGTTGCAAAATAAATTAATACTAATTTAATATTATTCTATTTTTAACCTATTAGTTATTAACTCTACTTATAGATTAAATTCCGTGATGATAATCTTCAAATTAATTATATCGAATCTGTCATGTGTTGAACAAACATAGTGAACGTTTTACTTTAAATAAGAATTAGAAGTAATTCATTCAGATTCAGATATTCAATCATAGAGAATAGAATTTTCCAGCATTCTGTAGTTGCGTTTTTGCCGAATACGAATATACATATTTCGACTTTGAATGGTAATCAGATATAGTATACTTATATAGATACTATATATAGATACTATAGTATATATAGATACTTACGTAAACGAAAATATGCCTAATATAACAGTTGAAGAGTCTTGCTCCAGTTTATTTAGAAGTTCTTCACGTAGTGAACCTGACACTGTTTACGAGTGACGTAAACTTTCCTTTCTTTCTTTATCTTTATTTTAGATCAAACCACACCGGTTCAAATCAAAAATATAAGTATAATTAATATAAAAATATATCCAAAGGTATAAATTCACGCGACCACCAAAAATGCAAATGTTAAGTAAATAAAACTATCATTCTACATTTAAATTATTTTTCTGTCACAAACCTTTATCTGTCCACTTCTTAGTAAACTAGGTATTATCGTGAAAAAAAATCCGCGTACAAATTTTACATATGCATTTCAGAAGTGACAATCCTAATGAGCAACGGAGTCGCGGTAAAAACAGAAGTCTAAAAATAAACTAGCGCCGACAGGTATATTAGCACAGTTCCTCAAAATACAGCGCAGGTTTGTATGAAATTTCGTAGCCCCTTTCAAATGTGAGCTTTGTGACTGTACATTATCACTTGGATTGCAAACCTGTATCGAACGCCATAACATTTGCCAATGCATTTGTATATTTAAGCTCACTAGTTTAAATATACGCAGCATAAAAATACGTCAATAATTATTGCCGCCTACAAGCATTCTAATAACAGTGATTTTTTTTTCACAAGGCAATAAATGATTTGTTCGAATTGGTCCATTGCCATTCGTTATCGATGTGTTAGTTTAATTCCTTCTCAATATATTCAGGTTTTGTATACCCCATAAAAATATACTTTTAGTTCTGAAATTGTTATGGCACTGAAGATTACGACACCACTGAGGAAAGACAGCAAAAATTGCCTTATTTAAGATTATTTTTCTACACATTATTCGTTATCACTGTTGAATATATTTATATCTAGTGTTCAAATGTATCTAGTATTAGTAACATAACCAAACATACTGCATATAACAACTTGCCCTCACGTTGCCGCAGAAAACCAACGCCTGACGTTTAGAAATAGCACACATTTCGGAAACAATGTTTGCTTATGTTTTTCAGTTATTGTTTTGTTTTTATTATTAATATTGATTTTATTGGTTTCATGAATTTGAAAGTCATATCATAATAATAATCATAATCGGTGTGGCCGGTTACGTACGATGTGAAAGTCTTCAAGAGGAGAGTTAAAAGGCTATTTTTATAAGTTAGTGCGTTCAACATCTTAGGCTTCATTACCACTTACCATCAGGTGGGATTGTTATCAAGCATTAACTTATTTTATGTAAAAAAAAAATTAAGATTTGGTTGCTACTCACTTAATAATGTCCATATTAATTTCATTGGTTGTTACTCACTTAATAGAATGTCCATATTAATTTTTATTTTCTATTCCACGAGAATATTCGATATTCATTTCTACACAATCTCGTAATTGTCACGCTACTGGTTTCTCAAAATGTGTCGGTCGAGGGTTTTTATAAAGGTACCGCGTCGTTCGACCGATAAGCGAATTGGCGACTGTTTGGCTATCGATTAATGAATGTGCTGTAGAATGGATACGATATGGCACAAATATGTATAGATATAGGAAGTGATATATACCATTGTATATCTAATGCGAGGTAATTGTATATACATGGATAGGCTGTTATATTAAATTAAACTTTCTCTAGGTTCATATAAAATAATTATTTTACATCTTTATTTATGAGGTTTTTATTATCTCATTTTCCTTTTCTTTGTACACTCCGGTCCTCGTATGGTTTTTGTTCACAGAACATTAAGTCATAATGAATGTAATACAACAACAAAACAGAAAACGAAACAAGTCATTTACACGGCCTTTATGTAGATTTCAAATTAATTCTGGTAACTGCACCCTCATGATATATACAAAGTACAACTGACTTGTAATTTAATTTTACTTAGGTTACTTTAATATTTAAAAAGTTATTCTTTTTTTTATGTTAAAAGCCGACAAACGAGCACACGAGCCATCTGATGGTGAATGGTTTTCGTCGCCCATGGACATCGACAAAACCAAAAGTATCACTGATGCGTTATCGGCCAAAAAATGAGAATAAGGTAAGAAATAATGTACTGGCTCTAAAGCCTCCAGTCGGAACACGACGAGTCGTTTGGCGACTAAGTCAAGCAGCAGAGTGGTAGCTAGCCAGGCAGGCTTCACGGAAAGATAATAATACCACTAATTATATTAATGACTTAATAATAATACTGATAATATAATCCTTATACGAAGCCCAACCACCAAGCAGGCTGGCTTCTGTCGCCTCTTACGACACCCTTTTCTACCAGCATGGGATTGGGGGGAGTATTCTAGTCCGCCCCAATACGGCCAAAAATTCATTCCATTCGTTTGCATCTAAGAATCACGCTAGATTAGTAATTATCCGTCAAATTACTAATTTTGGATTCAACGAACCTCTTTCATTCAAGCCGTCACACCCTAATCGTGGTGTATCCTGTTGAATAATGCTGCCATCTTAGGTTCAGAGTGTGGGTGGAGTACCTCACACACCAGACGTGGTCCTGCATGTGTCTTTGTATTGTTTGATCCAATGAATTTTATTGTGAATGTTGACCTTTTATCTCTATGTTGTTAATAATTTGATTTAATCCGCTCAGAAAATACCTTGTCTTGCAGAATAAATATAGGGGCAGAAATACTTTATATGAATATCCATTGTTTATGTCGACTAATTTCTCTAGGTAAATAGGTAATTTAAAAAAAGAAGCAAAACTCTATTGCTTTTATTGCTTGAATTTTCAATCTGTTAAATTATCTAGCTGCTTTAATTATACTACAGTAATGATTTGATGACGCGATAGAAATTAAAATAAATGACTCAGTTTCCTTGTCGGTGTAAGGTAAAACACTACGAGTATACGAATAACAGTAAGTTGAAAGTCTGAACTGGTGTGTATTAATCATAACATTATTATTCAGACATGTACCAATCTACAATTTATGATTTCGTTAATTATGTTATTCAAAATATTACAGTGTAAAAAAATTCAGTCATTTATTTCAATTTTATGTTCGTTTGTTAAAACACCAAAAAAAAATAAACAGTTTACCAGCAAAACAGTTAATTGAAATAGTCTAATTCGCGGATCGTGCAATGCGGGTTCAACGAATACAAACTGAATAAATAGGAAGTTCGTGGGTGACTAGCAAAATAAATAAATACTCACCAGCTAGGGTAATTTCCCTCATGAACAGTTCCGCCTTGTAAACTGCGATGTACGAGTACAATAGGTATACTCATTGCCCGTGAGTGACGGATCTGATTCGTATGATGCATTACTTGAAACGAGTAATAAACTAGAGGTAGATTTTAAGGAAATAACTTATTTATATATTTTTTTATTGATTTCACAAATGTATTTTTTTTTCAATAATTATACACTATTGAAAATTGTTAGATTGTTAAAAATGAAGAAAAAACGAGTCTATATTGCATCTTGTACAACGAATGGTTAGACTCGCTTTAATACGTGGTAGATATAAGGAACGAATTGATATCTTAAAAGAGATTCCGATCCAAATGGAGAGATTTATAAGGTCATAGTTACTTTTTAAGAATCAGCTAGCATCTTTCGCGCTTCGTTAATTTATAGCGAATACCGGAGAAGGCGGCTACATTCATTACCTTAAGCTTGCAAGACATGTATCCAATGTTCAGTATTTCGTTGCACCACCCAATTGGTAACAATGAAATCTGTGGGCGCAAAATGTGTCGCTATATGTAGTTGATATATTTACTTGCTTTCTAACCTTCTTCTCATTTCCTGGCCGACAACGCATCAGTGATACCTTTGGTCTTGCTGATGTCCATGGGGGACAGGGACCACTTACCGTCAGGTGGCTCGTGTGCTCGTTTGTCAGCTATTAACATAAAAAAAAAATTAACTTATTCTAGCATTAACTTATTAATTAACTTATGATAATATGGATAAAAAATGTCACAGATAAATTGTTCTCGGGTCGTGGGTGTTTGTGATGTCTTACTCGGGCATGTCCATGCTCTCAGCAACACAGGAAATCTTAGTGCGGGAGAGAGTATGTATACATTATCGAATATGTTATTTGTCTAATTTTGAACTTTCAACACCGTGACCTTTGAAGTATTTGTTTATTCCGTGTATCAGGGGCCGTAGATTCTCATAAGCGACGAATTGCAAAAGCAGGAGACGATTATTAATAATTAATTTGTTTTTATTTTCGTGTTTACAATTTTTGTATTTGTATTTATGACTGAATGACTGACTGAAATATGACTGAGTTTCATTATTTATTACTGAGTTATAAATTTGAATAACTTTCGCATTTTTAACGTCGGTTCAGAATGAAAGTACCAAAACTAATTGTTGTGTATTTATAATGAACCTGCAATGGCTTTCTATTCTTATTATTATTTATTTTTGATCTAACAAATCTGTCATATCGGTATAGTATCTAAAATATATTTCCTGGAACATTAGTTGGTCTGTCTATTTCTGCACGCTTACGAGAAATCTGCTGAACAGATTTAGAGGCGGTTTTGCGTCGTTATTCGTTATGTGCAAAGGACAGAAATAGCTTGCCAGCGTCGGTGTTCCCGGCTACTTATGATGTGGGAGTTTTAAAGAAGAGAAATTATAATGATTATCATATTTGTAACTTACACTAAAGTTATTGTGTAGAATAATCGTTTTTTCTCATCTCAGGAAATGTATCAGTTTCTGCTATTCTGAAGCTTTTAATAGCAATAATTAGTAGATGAAAACGTTTCCAACTTAAACAACATATTTTATCGGATTGCGCTTCACAGTTCGTTGTGCATACCATAGTCGGTTAATCACAAAGGATTCGGATAAACCCAAGTTCTTTTGTCAGTGAAACGAATACGTTTTAAACGTTTTGTAAAGTTGAACGCTTTGTGATCCTAACGCTATAACAATATATCAATGAAATAAAGAAACTAACTGTGATGCTTCGTTACCTTTATGATCATGTGTGTTGTTTATGAGCATTCTTAACACTGTTCTTGTATTAAGGTCCATGGCGTGGCTTAACGACTTAACATAACTTAACTCGACTTTACATGGTTTAACGTCCCAACCTGATTTATTGACATGGGTTATATAACGATACCAACTGGGATCAGTGACGCAACGTGTATTGTATTTTTCTGTGATAAGCACAGAAAAATAAGTATACAGTAAGAATTGTAATAAAAAAATTGCCGTATGCATGAATGATCATTGCTTGGCTAGTTCGATTTGTCAAATTGTTTTTTGTTGTGTTTGTAATTGTCAGGGGAAGATTTGTATAAAAAATTTTTTGAAAAATTCACCAGAAAAGTCGTAAAATAGAATGGATTTTTGGTATGACAATCTCAAGAAACAATCACGTAATCGTAAATCCCGCCCCTATGTAGTTGGGGCGCTTCGCTTGTTTAATATATTTATTCTCTCATCGAACATATGATAACAAGGCATTTAATCCACCCATTGTAGAAATAAATACTTTCTATAAAATATACATTATTTGAAATTACTGAGCATTTTTACTTGAGTTTTCCCAATAGGCCACAATTGACATTAAGGCGTATGGGGTAAAAATAAAAAATTAATGAAACGTCTGATGAACGTGTAACAATTTTTTAAATCGGTAGATGTAATTTGTGCCGTATTAGGGAGGCCTCGATACTCCCCCGAATCCCACGCTGGCAGAATAGCGTGTCGTAAGAGGCGACAGAAGCTAGTCTGCTTGGTGGTAGGGCTTGGCGTAATTATAATATAGGTAATATTATTAAGTCATTAATATTATTATTGGTGCTACTATCTTTTCGTGAAGCTTGCGTGGTTAGCTACTACGCTCCTGCGTGAGTAAGTTGTTAAATGACTCGTTGTGTTTCGGCTGGGGGTTTGAGAGCGAGTACTGTCTTTCTTTCTTCTTCTTTCTCGGCCGACAACACATTAGTGACACCTGTGACATTCGTGTCACTCATGTTTAGTGTCAAAGTGACCACTTACCATTAGGTCTGCTCGTTTGTTGGTTATTCACATAAAAAAAGTAGATTGTTTATGATCGCATGACAAACAAGGACGGGGCAATGGTATACAAAAACAAATAGTAATTAAATGACAAATACGTAAGTACTATTTTCCTCTGTGTTAAATACATCGTATATGCCGTTATGATAACATCTTAGTCTTAAGTATAGCCTCGATTGCCCCTTTTTGTAATAGCAACATGGAATTGATCTAATATATTCCAGATCCCTTATTATTGAAACTACAGCCTACCAAAAAAATAGAACCAACCTGAACAGACGCGCAAGCGCGCTAAAACGGTAACAAGCGGCAAAGTAAGCTGTCCCTACCCTCTGATCTTTGTATTGTATAGCTATTTCTACTTGTATTTCATCTTTTTTGGTTACTCTACTAACACGAGCTATATTTATTTCAAATGTGCCACAACTATGCTATTATATTTATATTTCAGCGTCAGTAAATAAGGTAAATATTTTTACATGATGATATTAAGAAACTTGGCAAGAAACACTCTTCCCATCAAGACGGTACAATTAAATTAACATCGCATTGTTTGATGCCCGGAACACGAATTTCTCTCCGACGCTATGAGACTTAACTTCTAGTATGCGATGGATATGAGTACCGTAAGATCGTCAGACGACAAGTTGAAAGTTTAATCTCATAAATTTTAATGTCGCTCACGTTGGCTTGAAAAGGCGGAGAATACTTTAACGTCTGTTCTGTATTAAAATTTAAAAGATTCAGTATTCTCCAGTTAACTAGATTACAGAGTAATTTCTTAAACGTCGTAGGTATCATATTACCAAAGGGTCCATATTAAAACCATTATAAAGTTAATCTATGTACGGAAAAATTAAAATAAAGTGAACAAGCGACTTCGCCGCATGAAAAAATATTTTCATGAACGAACTTTATTGATATTTTAAATATACTGTCGTATTGACACTTTTCATATATCTATGTCATATAATTAAATTAAGGATTAAAGTTCTGTAAAGTTAGGAATAATAGTTGGCTTAAAAGCCTGCCAATTTCAAAGCAAGCTATAAGAAAATTAGTGTTTGACTTCATGCTTAGAAATAATGATAAACTTATTTCAACGTTTTTTAGAAAATCAATCCCTAAGAGGGAAAATGAGCGATGAAAGATTGTTTCAAAATACTTCGATTTCGATGCAAACTCTATGAAATTTAGTGTTTGGGTTTCCGATTAGAAATTATTATACATATACCTTTCTCAACATTTTTGATAAATTAACCCCTACGGGGTTAAATAGACCATGAAAGGGTGTTTGAAACTCAAGAGATTTTGAAGCAAGGTCTATGAAAATATCTTTACATAATATCTACAAAACATTACAAAGTTTCTTTCAACTGTTCATTCATTAATAAGTCCCAACTTTAAAAATAAAATATTAAAAACCATTTCTTTTCTTTCTTTTTCTTTTGTAATGGTCATTTTTGTTTAATTTCACATTTAAGCAACCATAAATGAAATATATTCAAAACAATCTCTCGCGATAGCGCTGTAGTAAAAAAATGTAATAATCCATTAATTATATTTGTCGTTTAAAAAACACTTATTTTATAAAACCACTGCTTTATGACGCCAGCAAAATTATTCCTGTCCAAGCCGCGGGCAACAGTTACTTTTCTAAATACGATTTAAATTTAATCACTAAACAGGTACACGCATATATTGTGGAATCATATATGCGTGTACCATACAGTTCCACATAAATAATTATATCAACATTAATATCACTGTTAGATTAGATGCATTTATATTGTGTTGGCGTCCAATAAACAATTACAAATAAATAAATGTATGAGGTGAAAATTCAAACCACATTGCTCTAACTACTAATTAGAAGTGCACTAAAATCTTACCGACCCAAATCATTAACTTATAAGTAGTCCAATATTTACCGTATGCATTCCTTTTAAAGTACCTTAAACAGAATTCAGTTTCCTCACAAGGTGAAACGGTATGGGTACATATTGACAGACACAATTTGAGTCGTGATCGTGGAGTAACAATTTAGTGTTTGCTGTTTTATCGTGCATTAGAACAGTACACTTCACAGTACAGATCACTAAAAAACCTTATTTGTTGTTTCCTAGCACAAGTTTCCAGTATGGTTGAAACACGAGTGAATCCTGTTCTATCGGTTATCGTTTAATTAGTATCCAATGTGACACGAGATGCCAAGTGTTGAATCATAGTGAAGACGCTGCTAACCTTCGGGTAACAACGTACTGCATTCCATTCAGCGATTGTATTCATGGCTGTCTTCGAAATATATAGACACCCACTAATTCATAACTTATATTGGAGGGGGGGGCACCAAGATTTCATACCTAGCAGATAGTATTCTCGGTAACATAAGAATCTCTTATTATGTTACCGAGACAACTATCTGCTCAGACTTAACCTTAGGCTAATATCTACTCAGAAATATAAGAATATATAAATAAAAAAATGCTTTTTAGCATATTTGGTTTAGCGAAATGAGTTTTAATTTTTTATTGACATAACTCATATTGCAATATGTAGTATATTTAAAAATCCAGTTTGTGTTTATATTATCAAACGTCCATTACTGGTACAGTGACCAGACAGATTCTCGTTTATGACGTTGGAAATATGACAGCTTATATGGCCCCACAGTTTCTGTTCAGTCGACCATCAATGTATATTCGATACGTCAACATGGCTTTATATCTATTAGATTCCCTCGTACGTACGTTACACGTTACGATTCATAAACGTCACTACGACATTAAATCAATAGCTACAGCGACAGCTCGACGCGTGTCCAGATGTCGCTCACGACGCTCACATTGTCTCAAGCAGTGGGTAACTGGAATTCCCAAACGTGCTCGTTAAGGAATGTGTTTTGTGTCGAGTGTGTGCTCAATGATAATGATGTAACGATTTGTGTTCAAAGGAAAAACCTTAATGTTATTGTCACAAGACAAAAATAACTTTGTCCTTTTAATGGAAATTATTCAGTTTGTTTTTTGTTTTAAAGAATTTTTTTTTTTTTTGGTTTTTAGTTTTACTTCCTGTTTATCTAAAGCACTGGCCGTACCTTCTTGGCATTTGATTGATAAATAAAAATTAATTCAGAATCAGCTGCTTCTTACAACACACAGTTATAATGTATGTTTAATGTTATATCGTGATATTTTATCAGGCCCAAAGATTCCTCATCATTGCTAAGTATTTGGATCCCAGTGGATAATAATAAAATGATTGATTGTTATAAAATAATATCAATCAATCAATATTAACAACTTCACATCTAAAGTAAAACTTTGTATTAACAGAGGTTAAGTTTTATACTGAAGGTTATCATAAAGTGTCTGCGTGGTACTTATAAACTTATTGGAAATGGAAATTACTTGAAACTTATTGAAATTTCTTCGCACCCATTTAATAAAGTACTTGATAAATACTTGTAATAAATTTCCTCCTTTTTTTATGTAAAAAGTGTTATTGCGTATTAATACATTTAACATGGCATTCAAGATTTATTTTAAATTATAAGTAGATAAATACTTCTCACTAGTATTTACTAATATTAAACCATTTGATCAATGCTAGCTGATGAAACAGCAAAGAAACGCTGTTCCTTTAAATTATAAACTATTTATAAAACTTTATTTATCAAAACAGATAGTGTGTCTTCATATAAGTGGAAGTATTTTTTGAAGCATGTCAAAATTCCAAATGTTGTCATAAATTGATTACAATCCATCAATAATCCCTTTTTACTTCCAGAGCAGACTTATATGTACGTCGTCCATGACTTCGTTAGCTACAATTTGTGAAGTAGCTAGTATCCAATACGACCGTTCGGGTTTCTCAACAGAATCCCTTCAAAAGCTAATAAAACTACCTGGATAATGGTATAACATTCATTGTAACGTAAGAGCGGCTCTCGAAATCTTACGGTACAATCTTGACTATGTCCAACAGTTTTTAACTTTGCGGTTCACTGTCTGTCATAGTATTCTATGCCATTCTTATTTTCTTTTTAACCTTTTTAACTGTACACAATATTAATGTGAATGTAATTAAACAGTAAAACAAACAGAAAAGTTTTTGAATAAAGCAACAACATCCTTCTTGAGAAAGAATGTGTATAGTTTAAGAAGGAGAACATCACGTTTTGTGTGAAGATGGTACGTGCTGAACAAAATATTGATTTTGCTCTCAACGAGTGTCCAATTTTACGTTGTCCCTAACGATGTGTCTATTGTTTGTGGAATCAAATCGGTTGTTTTAGCAACGCTGTTTACTTTTAGTTAAGGAATGCAGGTCATGTTGCTCTATACACTTTTAATGGAAATTTCAACCGAACATATAAAATATTGTTACGGCGTAAGAGTTTTGAATGTATTATTTTGTAAATATTATCCGCAGTTTGATTTATTGTACAAACCTTAAAATAAAGGGGGGTACAATGGGCGCACTTAATACTTGATGGCCTTCTCTACCAGTTATTTATGCTTGACCTGGGAATTTCCTGTATGAAAAGACTTCTATATAATTAACTTATTAAGTAAAAATCAAATATTTATTAGGGGTGCTTGTTTAATGTTTGATACAAATTTACCCGACCGTTTGCAACCTGTGAATTTTTTTTTAAGTTTTTAAAACAGAAAAGACCTTTTAGCTATTTGTCCGCAAAAAAGTTTGAGACATTACATCCATCTGATTAGGTTTTTGTTATTTCTACATGCAATATAAAACGAATAATGCGCAAAGTAGAAACTCCGGTTTCGATGTTACATAACACAGCTTTTAACCTTAATTAATTTAATATTAATCAATCGAGCAAAGTAGCGATCACTTACTTTGGCGAATTAAAGCATCGTGAGGATACTTGCATAGGTGAGAGTTGAGATGTTCTCAAAAGTACCTACGTAACGTCTGTCAATTCCCACATTGCCAGCATAAGTACTATGGCCCTAACCTTTCTCATTGTGAGAGAAGACCTGAACGTGAACCTCGCCTAGCAGTGGGACAACGGGAAAAAGGATAGCGATACAAATTAAATATTGATCATTGAAAGTATCAGGCGTTACTTTGCGGAAAATCATTCTTATTAAATTAGTATTAATTTAATATTGATCATTATTAAAATTCTTAGCCTTCGCTAGGTTTTGGGCTCCATAATTTCCTCTAATCTTATCAAACCTCCTCTGTTCGTAATGCATCCTGTTGCGCAACAGACAAAGCTTTGGTAGTCAGTTGTCACACGTTAGGAATAAGACCTCTATGTGCCACTTTTATTGAAATTATCATGATTGTACATATTACATTCTATTATATGCTATTCTAGAGAAGCTTGCACCGGATTGAAAATTTTGTCGATCATCCTAACCGTAATGACTCTGTAACCATAAATGAACCATAAACGATTACTAAATTTAATGCGCTCTAATAAAAAACAGACTTTCTTTTGAATTTGATAACGCTTATTGGAGCTTAATGGACTGTATTAACACAGCTTTAATAAATCAGGACGATAGTCTGTCGGGGAATAACTTCGCTGACAGTAGGGATCCCAAGCTATTTTAACACTTCTTATGATATATTGTATATCAAGAAAGCAAAAAGTAAGTGTACTAGTATAAGATAGAGAAAATTAGAAATTTTACATATAGGAAAAATATGAATAACGTACCAACTAAATAGCGTCAAAATATATGTTATTTCATAAAATAGAATTAAATTAAATTTACATTAAAATTGAATTAACAATTGTATGGAATCTACTGGAAAATTCATAGTAAATACTAGCATACTGTCGTCGCTTCGCATCGGGAAAACTACGCCTTACCCTAATAAATAGTACCCGCATTATTTTAAATTAAATTATAACTTTTTTATTTATGGACGGGTCGCAATGAAAGAAACAATAAGTATTAAGTGCTGCTTACTGCAATATATTACTAAAAACCAGTACGAAATCGGTATCTCCGCTTCTGAGATTAGCGCCAATAAACTCATAGACAAACAGACAAAAATTCTAACAACTATTGTTTTGTGTTCTATTACGTTAATAAAGGCCCCTAATAATGTTTTTTCTCATATATCATCCATGTACTGAAAGCGATCAGTTAGAATTTTATTATATGTATAGATCCATTTGCATATCTATACATATAATAAAATTGTTTTGTGTTTTCTAAATGTTAATGTTATTGCCGTAAATTTGAAAAAATGAAATGATAGCTTCATTTTATTTCTGAATATAATAATCAAATTAATATTAATTTACTTTGCAACAATCAGCAAGCACAATGTATGATGGTATATACTTTTATACATGCATACATTGTGCTTGAGGATTGTTGCAAAGTAAATTAATACTAATTTAATAACAATGAATTTCCGCAAAGTAACGCCTGATACTATCAACTGAATGTAAAAATATTCCAATTTATTTCTTTTGTTTTCAAAGTCGTTTACACGTGACCTTGTCCCTGAGAAAACATGCAACGAACGCTAGGCAGTTTTTTTTGGGCGATTCTTTTCAAATAGAAATTCCCGTAATGTATTCCTGTAACAATAAAATGTATTTAGAGAATATCAACAAAGGATTCGGTGGCATGGAAGATTTTTAGATACTTATCGTGGCTTGATATTTTATTACAGACACACAAGAGCGTATGTTGCAAATCGATTTTTAGTTCTATCGAGGTAGTGAAAGAACAAAATATCGACTTGCTTTGATATTCTAATTTTCTTAGGACAGGACAATGTACGATACGAACCTCTTTAATATCATGTTTGTTTTTAAGTTCTTTCCTTTGAGTTAATGTTTTGCAACGTACTGGCTAATTGTTGTAAATTGAGATATCAAAAAATTAATCTGCATTAACAATTAAATATAACTGGTGGCTCTTTTATGGGTAATATTAATGACGAAATTCCGTCAGAATTGAAAGAAACGTCATACTGTAAATTAAAAACACACGCCAAAACCATTCTTACGAAGAAAGGTTACTACAAACTAGATGATTACTTCAAAGATAGACTGCTTGGACATGAGATTAATAAGCCATAAGGAGTAGTAAGTGCTTTGCTCCTTGGGAGTTTCTTGCCGCTTCTCCTTCCGAGACAACTCACGGCATTTTTTGAAGAGATGGCGTAGTTTGACTTTCGAAAAGTATTTATAAAAACGTACATCGAATGAATGTTATTTCATTATTCATTAATTCATTCAATCGAAACAGTTATTACCATGATCATATATAATATCATGACATAGTCTCCTCGAATAAGCTAAACTGTCTTCATGTCTTTTAACTGAACGAAAAAGGTTGAAATTTCAAGGGCCACCCAATGACAATGATATATTTAAAAATAGCTACGCGCGGTGCAATTTAGTAATGAAGAAACTGATAATGCGCTTAGTAAATATATATACATATGTCGGAGAAACTACTGGCTTTGCCGACATATATAAGAAGTAAGTATGTTTACTTTATAACACATCGCTGTCTTCAATAGTTTTTCATTAATCTGTCAATTTGCACGCCATTTTTAATTGACATTTTATTAAATTATTACCTTATTTTCCACATCACCTCATAATAGAAGACGCAGTCACTTCAAATCATGAAAGTTCAAGACTAGAGTGAATAGGCTTTTATAAGTTAATGCGCTCAACATCTTAGACTTCATCACCATTTATCATCAGGAGGGATTGTTGTCAAGCAAGTTGACACCAAGAACTGAATTAAATGTCGCCTATACAGAATCAGGTATATTAGTAACAGGAGCTGGTAACATAATAAAAGTACAATAGATAAGAACACCGCACAACGATACCGAAACACTACAAAAGTACTAAATAATTACAAGTTATAACTTATAATTCTACAATAAAGAAAAGCACGAATGACGTTGAATTTCTACAATTTTAAGTTTCAATTTAATTAAATTTTAATATTGGAGAACCTCACCTTTACCTTTCTTTGTAATATCACTGTAAATTTACTTTTGACTTGGTTTTATGAGTTTTGACATTTAGGGGGCTTAGTTAACAAATTGTAGCCTTTTGTCAGCCAATAAACTTGGAATAGAAAGGTCTATTAATTAAAGAAATGTTTGAGGGGTTTATGTTTTATATATGTAGAAGTTACTTTGGGAATTTTATAAGAGGCATAAGATAAAAATATTCATCCATTTTATTATTCTTCAACATCTGGGAGGCAATTTTAGTAATACATACAGTGCCATTAAATTATGCACATCATCAACTTTGCAATAAGAATACTCATAACATAAAACGAGACGTTAAACAAAGATCGATTTGTTTAGAAGACTGCCTGACATTCACAATATTAATATTAATATTAAATAACACGACAGTAAACAAAGTTTTCAGTTAATGATGTTTTATTATTATTAAACGATGTAATTCTCCCCAGAGATACCTACGTGTACAGACCAAGGTATAACAAGTTATTATTAAGTATATTGGAAAATTACATCAGCTAGGCTAATTGATAAATTATAAAAATATTCGATTGTGTCTAATGATTGATGTCCAATGCCAGCCACATTACTAATGTAACTTCCGCACCGACCACCAGTCAACGCATTGCGTATTACACACGACCAATAATATATCGCATTGCCTACCAGCCATGCGAAAGCAATTAATCTCCGCATCGGGTCTTGCAGTAAACGAACACAAATGTAGCGTCAGTGCTTCCAGCGTGTAAATAGAAATAGCATTGCACGCTTCAACGAACGACTAAAATAAATGTAGCTCCAATCTCGATAATCCTATAACCTATGAATTCTGCATCATATATGAACGGGCTTGAATTACATTCTATGCAATATTTATCGTTGCTGATACTAAATGAAATATAATTGTTAACAATACACGGCGAACACACAATACTACATTAATGATATCGACCCGTCTTCTCATGCGAATCCGCTTGCTCATTGGTCTTAGAATATTGCTAGAACATTTCACGGTAAATAAGTAGGGAATATGGAGAGGTGGTGCAGAATCATGCGAACTCAAACTCGATGTTCTCAGCGTCATTGTCTCATTCATTTGTCACCCACATCCGCCACAACCATTGTTTGCAGATTATCTCGGATTAATTGATTCACTTTAATCTTGTTCTGAATTTAAACGTGTTGTTAATGAAGCTATGGATTATTTATGCATTAATATTACTTATTGCTGAACTTAAACATAATGATGTTAATGAAGAAAATAGCGTAGAACAGAGAGTCTCTGTCGTAGAGAAACTACATAACAGGTACCCTGTTATACATAACCGAATACTGAATCAGGGTTATTGATGTGAAAGAAGGAATAAAAGAAAATCGTAATGGAATCATTGTCATCTTGGCCGAAAAGCTGAGGATAGATATGAATGCGCACAATATTCTCAGCGCAGAGTGACTTAATAAATGTTCAAATTTACGTGGTCAGTGTGTAATGCCACACCGTGCAGTAGTCGGAGTGGATTACAATGAGCATAGCGATAACCTATCTAGACAGCACGAAAGAGATCTGTTGCTGAAAGAACAAAGAGTGACAGTTTTGTATGAATACACACTTAACGTGGATGAATCGGCCAATATGTTCCAAACTATTTTGTTTATGTTAAACTTTTCATACTTAGTATAGATTAATTTTCAACAGAACGAAATTTACTACAACCAAAAAAAAAAAAACTTGCTATTTTGGTAGTAGGCATTATTAGTTGTTATGATATGATGATGATAATATAAGCTGAATACAGTCATTTTTAACAAAAAGGACTAGGTTCTCAATTTGTTTATATTTTTATATGTTTGGTGCCTACTAGTGACTTATTTGTTGAATTGTAGATAACGGTAGAAGAAATAGTTCCAAATTTTTCTCAATATTATAAAACTATTGGGGAAGCAGGATTTATCACATTCTTTTCTTTTACCGAAATGAAATACCGGAATTGTTTAATAATTATTAGTTCGCTCATAACTAAAAATTTAGAAGTAGGTGAGATTCGAATTTGAAAATAACAAGTAAATTGAATTTCTAGGCTATAAGCGCAGGCGGGGATGTGACGAACAGGGAGCTCGAAGCGCTCAGCCGGCAGGCGTATCGGCAAGCCCTCCTTGAATGATGTACACGACTACAGGAGTCAAGGTGTACACGCCAGCGTATTGTCGGTGTGATCCTGCCGAATTTCGGAGCTTAGCTGGAGAAGAAGTACGGTAATGGCACCTATCGGTTGACATAGATGCTCACCAGACATGGCTGTTTCGCTGAATATCTGTATCGGATCGGGCGTGAGGCGACAACACAATGTCAGCACTGTGGAGGGGACCGGAACGACGTACAATACATACTCGAAGAGTGTCCTGCATGGACGTCCGGGCGGCGCGTCCTGGTCGAACGGATCGGAAAAGATCTTTCTCCACCTGCTATAATAAGGCCTATGCTGGCGAAGAATGCTGCATGGAAGGCTGTGGTCTCCTTCTGCGAAACTTTATGGTAAAGAAGAAGACTGCCAAGCGGGATCGGGAGAGGGCCAGTCTGGCGTTTAAGCTGGTCACAGCAACCATATAAATTTCCAAGGAATTTGTATATTACTGAAATAGAAGTAAAGGTCAAATATAATGTATATAAATGTATCTTTAACAATCCTTATGAAAGCAACAGGAGTGGAGGAGATTTGGGACTTGATCTCCCCAGAAAATATTGGTAGTATATGGGACAAGTAATTATCTCAAGCGACCGCACTCAAATCAGTAATGAGGCTAAATTGTAGTCAATTGTTGTAGTCAATATGCAGAAAATGGTATTTGAGATAACGTAAATTTTATTGTCTTCACCATTAACACCTCGTCCATCTCACTTACTGACGGTTACTATTCACTTATTGTATATATATTCAACATTAAATATTACACTAGACCAATTCAAACTGATGAATATAATGCAGCACCAAAACACATTTGTTTTGTTTTTGTGTCCACATTGCAATAAAACCGTATAAAAACAATATTATTGTGCGTTGTATGCAGATGTATAAGATGTTAATCCTTGTAAAACGTTGAAAACCTTGAATGGATCTCTTTTCCATTGCTTGCTACATAGCAGTGATTAGTTAAGTTGGAGATTAAGTTGTATTGTTACGAGCACGATAACGTATACCTCTTAACTCTCATAAACACTGTTTACGGATGATATGTGTAGGATTACATACTTAATTTTACACAAAATTTCGACCTCCAGAAGAAGATAATTAAATACCATTGCTAGCTCGTTTGTTCAGCAGGGTGCACCACGCGAAACGTAGCTTGGCTTGGACTCAAGGCTTGCATAAGACTCTGAAAATCGGAAAATCCTTAGCTAGTATAATTTATAATAACAAGTAACAGATCTGATCGATCCAAACATTAATTCAATGTGAGCAATTCCTTATGCCTCATATTATTAAGAAGCAATGATTCTGTATTTATAATTTGAAGCCGGATATATGATGACATTGAGGGTCCATAGGTATATCTGAATGACAATAATAATAATTCTCACTGATTTACTCATTTATTAAGCGGCAGTAAATATATTGTCATTGCAACAGAAAAAATAATCGTTTATATTTTACAACATTTAATTCTTATTTGGTAATAATTATTCCGTTTCTAGGCCCAGAAAGATAATAAGTAGCAAATATGATATACGTTAATGACGGATTACTCGAAACACAATTTTGTATAATGAGCCATGGCACACCGTGGAGAAATTTCAAGTAACTTTGAGCAATAATACACCTCTCCATCTTACCGGATACATAATTATCTCGAATATATTATAAGATATAATGTTTGCAACAATTAATAATTACATCATAACCATTTAGTTAATAGCTTCATCATTTGTATTTGCAAAAGTCGACCTTGTTTTTCAATGATTGTACTTTCGAACCTAAATGATCTTGCTTTTAGTAGCGACGTCACATCCCTAAGAATATCATTGCTATTGTGACCCTGTGGATCTTCAGATATATATTTGGCTTGGCATCGACTAACCATTTCAGCATGTAGTGCATATAAGTATTAATATTTTGTATGAATAAAGTTTCGATTTTTAGTACCATTACCATTAAGGAGTTCGCGCACCTGATTTTCAGGGCATTTCTACCCAAGACTAAGTAATTTCTATCGACTGGTCTCAGTGTTATCCCTTATGTCTCAGTCATTAAGGAGCGCTGTTGTTTTCAACACCAATTCAGCATCATTAGATAATGACTCCTAGACGCAATCACCTCGATGATGTAACTGGCTTTGCAACGTAACCGGTAACAAAAGTAAACAGCTCGAAATACGGTTGGATAATTTTAATATTATTTTGTCTCTGCGATACATTATAAGTTTACTACAAAAAATACATATATTCGGTCACGGTTTAATTGTCATAATCCATTGAGAAGTTCCACTCTTTATCTTCAGAACTCGTTAACAGATCCCCACCATATTTAAAAAAGACTAACTCCGAGCCATTGCTAATACACTAAAAACGGATTATCAAAATCAGTTCATTAACAACAGAGTTACGGCTGGATATACATAAAAATATAAAATACATACATACGAACATAGAATCTTTTCATTTTTGAAATCGGTTAATATTGTACAGATTTGTTTAGACATGACGATTATACGCTACCAGATTACTCCCAACGTTTGGGCAATGTTTGGGCATCCTGTGAAACCTACAAACCAAGAGAATGACAATTTAGAATCTGTTATGTTATGGTTCCCGCGCTGTGGCTCAACGGACCGAATGATACAAAATTGCTCATTCCGATTGCCGAAATGTAGTCCATTTGATTGGCTCGTGTTCTGAACACGTGCAGCATATAGCTTCGTCTTTGCCACCGCATTCTCTTGCTTACCTAAACCGCTAATACGGTCGCTCATATCTGAAGATTTTCGGTTAGTACTACTAAGTTTAAGGTAGAAAATCAGGGTTGCCCTGTGGTTTGAATTGTGGTGTCTCATATTTTTAACTACAAATCAGATAGATAGCGCTGTAGATAAACTATTGACATAGTATAATCCCTCCAACAATCAAACAACAGTAGAACGTCTACCAACTCTACAAATACATTGTAAATTTTTTATTCATTCATACGACAGCCAGTGGTTACGTACGCATCGTTACATCAACATGTGAAGCATTTTATTTAGCATTTCTGCTTGTTTCCTAGCTTTTAAAAAAGTTTAGTAAATTGTTTAGAGAAATATAGCCGCCATTTGCCGTATAAGGGCGGCTTAGAATACTCCCCCCAATCCCTTGCTGTCAGAACAGGGTGTCGTAAGAGGCGAGAGAAGCCAGCTTACTTGGTGGTAGGGATTTTGCGTATGGATTATATTATCAGTATTATTATGAAGTCATTAATATTATTACTGGTATTATTATCTTTCCGTGAAGCCTGCCTGGCTAGCTACCACCCTCCTACTTGAGTCAGCCGCCGAACGACTCGTCAAGTTCTGGCTGGGGGTTTGAGAGCCAGTTTTCTTACCTTCTTCTCATTTCCTGGCCGACAACGCATCAGTGATACCTTTGGTCTTGCTGATGTCCATGAGCGACGGTGACTACTTACCATCAGGTGGCTTGTCTGCGCGTTTGTCGCTATTAACATAAAAAAAATCCAAATCAAAACGATTACAACTAACAGTTTTGTCTAGTCGTAAATTACTATGATATATTAATATACAGATATATGTAAACTTTGTAACTTGAAACTTGACTATCAAACTGTAGTTCTGTTATTGTTAAATTTAAAAAACGGATGTCATCATTAAAATAAGTTAAAAGGTGAGTTTTAATAACACTAATCACAGATTCATACGTATCACAATACAGCTAATAATACATGTATTGATACGGCAAGATACTACTATGTTTTCAGGAGATCACGCTTACAAAATAATTGGTTGGTATTGACGTATGGTAATTGATGCTAATTTGTAAACTTAATTATTTAAATAATTCATAATAAAAATATATTATGATAATATACGATTTACGATTTACGAAATTTACGATTATAATATACGATTATAAATAAATGACTTAATAAAAATAAATCCAAAACGTTGTTGACCTTTCCCTTGAGTGGGCCAGACAGTATCTCTGCTATTGTATTAAAAATGTACTCTCAAAAGTTAATGCCGATCCTAACGCACCTATACCAGCTCTCTTATTATGCCGGTTTTGCGCTGTTTTCGCGAAAACTGGCTCTGATTCACCCTATTCCTAAAAAGTTTGATGGGTCTGACCCAGCCGGCTATTAGCTGAACTCTATAACTTCCCTGCTCTCTAAACTAATAGAGGGTATTATTGACTGACAACTACTTCGATGTCTAGAGGAACACCAGCTAATAAACGATAGGCAATAAGGTTTCCGACATGGAAATTTGCTGGTGATCTTTAACACCGCACCTCACCGCAGCTTTGCTGTAGAGAGCGAGGAAGAGGCCCTGGCTGTAATGCTTGACGTTTTCGATATGTTACGATCATAAGATAATAGGATAAGAAAGGCTATCGAGATGATTCATAATTATCACTGTGGACTGTATCTGTTAAAATAAAACAAGATTTTAAGCCAGTAATTATTGTGAACTCCTGTCCTCCGGGACGAGATAAAACACTATCTTCGAAACTAATTCCGGCTGTTTGATTTTGAACACTGGTAATCATAGCTATTAACAATTTTATCTTTTTAAATTTGGCTATACGGTTATAAGTATTAATAAGTTCATATCGATCAACACTATTATAGAATTCATACTTACTACTTCATACATTCTCCAAAATGTCCAAGATGTAGATCAATATACTGAAATGTTATTCACCTAGTCAGTAAAATAAATAAATTTAAAGTTTTGTTAAGTTTAAAAAATATTACGAAGTTTAGAAACAAAATGTCGTTTATCGAAAAAATATATTGAATTTTAACATAACGTAACACTCATCACTCCGCATGTTGTTCGTTATAAAAAATATAAAGAATGTACGTTTAGTGATGCAATCGTGGCTATGAAAAAATGATACAGATTATATCGCACACTTTATATTGTGTAGAACAGTATTTATGTATGTACCTACCTATGTGTGAAATTAAATTAAATTTTTATTCGAACTTGGTTTTTATAAAAACTTAGAAATTTGAACTGCCATCGCCTCAAAAAATCTGCACCGTGAATAAGTGTCGGAAGAAGAAACGGCAACAAACTCCCAAAGGGTCTTTTTGTAGGTATTTTACATATGATTGTTAACAAATTTTTGTATATGATAATTGCTATTACGCTATATATATGACCACACTTTGACCACTGTACCTTGGATCATAAATTCGATTGAAAAATTTCAGTTGGGTGGTTGATTTATAATAATTTTCTGGATGTCTTAATAACAACAACAATTATTACCTACTATAATATAATTACTGCTATAATATAATAATTATTGCGTTCTATTAAAATATCCTTGATAGTAAATACAACAAAACCTTGACATTAATTATGACAATATAATGTAGGTAATCTTGAAAAAATATAATGAAGTTTTATTAGATTTTTGGTTATTAAATCTTATCATCCAGTTTAATACATACAAGAGGTCAGCCGTGATAACCTTGCTAGTGCATTTCCATTACAGTTTCCTATTTAAATAGGAAAGAAAAATAGTTGAGTTCAGTCGGATCTTAACAAGTTAAAATTTAGTACGTATTTGACTTTCACTGAGACATTATTTAGTTATAGACTAGGCGTAGAATTTGTAATCGTATTGTGGATTTAACATTTTTTTCTACTAATTGCATATTAGTCTTTAGACGACCAAATCGTCACTTGTAGCTATGATAATAAGAAACGCTCTTTACCATTAAAAAATATATTTTCTGTTCAACACCGAAATTATCTACCTCAACTAATTTTCTTTGATTAATAGAATAATGTTGTTTACATTAGGGTAACTAAATTGACAAACTAATTTGAAATGTAATATATTTAAAACGGTTTCAAAACTCAGTTATAGAAAGGATATTCTGATCTTAAAGTTTTCAGTTTCTTGTTCGTCGATATTTTCAAAAACATTATCTATTGACTGTGCAGATACCAGAAAATATTCAAAACTCTGTTGCCTATTACAATAATTACGATTTGTACAGTTCCGTAAACTGTGTACTTCGCTAAAATGACAAATGACAGCAATGCTGCATTCGTGCTTCACAATTCAACTCCAAGTGATGTAGCAAGGGCCATGATAGTGAGTGGAAAGCAAAAGGAACCCTTTTACCTGTTCAACATGGACGAAGCTTACCGAAGAATCGTACACTTCAGGAAGATGATGCCCAGGGTTCAAATATTCTATGGTAAATTTTATCAATATTAAGGTCTTTAACATTTTAATTTACGCGTCTTACGTTAAGGTAAACAATCTTCTAATTATTGAAAAGAAAATGTGGCAGTTGACCATTAGAATATATGGCATTCTCATAAATTATTTAGTATCAGTGGGCATTAAATGTGAAAATTATCTCATCAACTCGATCAACTCGATTTGATAAACGAGTGGTGCACAAAGCGGATTAAGGAACGATCTATTTTCTAGATTTAAGTAGTTTAAGTGACAGTTAAGTGAAAATATTTTATTAAAGTTTACGTTGAATTGTAGATAATGGACTAAGAGGTGATTTTAAATTTTAAGAGTTAAATTTGGAGAGTAACTGGTTGTTAATATTGAAACCGTCAAAGTTGACTCAGGACCTGACTGTCTTTTAACGTAGACCGTTTTATAAATACATATATTCTAAATTCAGAGCATAGTAGAAATAAAAATATTAGCTTTAACGTCTCTCCCGTATTAGCGTAAACTACTTCCATACCATACTGATATAATCACATACGATTATCTTCATAGCGATGAAAGCCAACGACTATGAAATGATGCTGAAGACAGCGATAAGTTTGGGATTGGGTTTCAACTGTGCTTCGCCAGGGGAGATACATAAAGCCTTACAGCTCAATATTAATCCCAAGTAAGCAATTTTCATTCTCATCTAAAGTATTCTTCATTATTTTTTATGTTATTAATCATTACAGTTTTGATTATTATGTGTTGAAAATGTGCTAACAATAGATTTTAAGTATAATATGTATGAAGAGCTACAATTAATCCAATAGATCGTAAAGTGTTGTTTTCTTTCGTTTCTTTTCTGTACAATTTAAATAATTATGAAAAATTTTCACTAGCATGTTTCCTTTTTCTTCAAGATAGTTTATCAAGTTTTTTAAAACTATAGGCAATATATTAACAAACTCTAATAAAAATATTTTGGTTCCAACTTTTTAGACAAACAATTTTAATCGAACCAAAGTATAGCAGAACCATGCGATCTATTATAATACGCGTAAACGAACTTTCCTGCAAAAGCGACGTTAGCGCTTGAAGTACACTTAGCGTAATTAAAACCTGCCATTCTGATACGGTCTTTGAGTTTAGGTCAAAAAATAAGAATCAATTATCTTTGTAATAGGAGTATTATATTCGGGTCGCCAACCAAGACACCGGAACAAATGAAATTCGCTCGGGATTCCGCCGTGAGCCACACTACCTTTGACAGTTTATACGAACTGAAAAAAATAAAACAGTATTGGCCTGATGCAAGGTAATTTTAACTATATATTAAATTATCGTAAAATTATTTTTCTGCAAGAGTATAACCAATACTATAAACTTAAGTTACATAGATACAAGATATTAAGCGCCCGTTACTGAAGAACAAGTTCAATTTAATGTTTAAATTTAGACGTTCCAGAAATTTCATCGCTTTAAACATCATAATTAAATTTTATCTTGTAACTTACGATCACATTCTATTACATGCACCAAACAGTGAAATTGTTAACGCATCATTTTGAAATAATTATTGAATTTTGTAAAATCTTTTCTTACATCGTCAGATTGCTCATTCGAATTAGAGTGGAAAGCGAATATACTTCCAAGTTGGGCGAGAAAATCGGTTGCGGCGCTGGATCTGAAGCCGAGGAGCTGCTGGAAGCTGCCGCCGCACTGAACTTACGGGTAAGGATAAAACATATATATGCTTCAGCTTTGGAATTGTTGCCCCATTAAAATAATCTGAACACAATACGGGTTTTGAACAACATCGTTGAGGCTCACTATGACTTTTACGCCAACGTTGATGCGCACACTGTATTGAAGATGTTCATCAGACCTCATGGCCATAGAAGGAGTACTCATTGAGGACTCTAAATTACACGAATATGGCAATGACTTGATGGTAGGTATTAAACGACGGACTGAAATTATATACTTACAGATGTCTAGGGGTTTAACAGTGGAATCAATCCCCAAATTACACGATCCTCTATAATTATTTATCAACTGAAGTGAAACCGGATAATGAAGTTTATGCTGCAACCAACTCTCCCCTAAAAGAAAAGGATTTAGTGGGATACCTGGCATTCGTCTATAGCACAGTTTTCGTGACACTACGTACGTCACATGTGTCAATTATGGAATTAATTTTATTGGAATTAATTTTACCACTTCCTTCTAGACTGATAGTTCATTGGTGATCACTTACCATCCGTCCATCATCATGATCCGCCTGTCAGGATGCGTGAAATAAATTGCTTCAAAGTTCAAGCTTGTGTCCCGGCTTGAAAAATGTAAGAGTCAAAAACAAAAAGAATTACAACCATATTGATGGGTTCCAGTTGCCAGTTACCACCATATGCCATGGCACGATTAACAAAACACAAAATTATTATTCAGGAAACATTTAATGACAAATAAATTTAATTTGTAGGTTATAGGTGTAGCTTTTCACGTAGACAGAGCATGCTGGTCGATTGATAGCCACATTCTAGCGTTGAAGCACGTCAAAGCTCTGTTTGACCATGAAGCAAAAGCTGGCAGAAGGATGTCCATAGTAGATATCGGTGGAGGATTCCTCGGCGACTCGGCGAATAGAATCGACCAGGTGAGTATGTTTGGTTTTTCCAATGTTAACCTCTTAACCCTTAATCTGTTTCCTTAGGGAAACTGTTAACAGATTCCTAGTACTAGATATTGTTAATAAATATTTTACAACTGATGGTTCAAAAAAAAAACAATACAAGCTGGGAGAATTTTAACAGCTGGGTTTTTGTTGGTGTAGTGTTTTAATAGTAGCGCGATGAAAGAGGAATTACGTTCTTATTCATTCCTTTTATGTCCCTTGCCAACTTCATTTCTCAAATTTCTCAAAATTTCGCGAATCGATCACACAGAAGTCATTATAATCATGATAGGCAATCACTACGTATAATATGCAGAGAATATCAAACCACGGAATAGGTTGTAAGAGAATAACTATTTACAAAGCGCCATGAACTTAAAATATCAAACTCAACAACCTAAACTCTACAACACCTATGTTATGCAGCCCAATGACTCAGAAGGACCTGGCGCATTAACTTCACTTGTTAGTGAACAACGTGCTTCTATTATTCTCAAAACTCATAAATGATTGAATTCCTTTATTTTTTCAGGTATCATAAATTACTGAATTCCTTTATTGTTTAAGGTATCAAAAAACATAAATACGGCGCTGAAGGAATACTTCCCAGATCCCGATATCCAGGTGATCGCAGAACCTGGCAGATACATTTGTGATTCTTCTTTTAATCTCTACTCCAACATAAACAATATCCGGAGAGTAAGTAAAAAATAATGATGCTTTATTTTAAAACCTGGATTTTAAAGTTTTTTTTATAACAAATATTAATCACTTGATTTCAGATACATATACACTTTGTTACATGCGTACGTTGCTAACCACGTTACAATTATTAATTTGTTTTTCACCGATATTGTGTTACAGTTGCAATATCCTATTAGAATGCGGGTTCTCAGCTTCCTTGTTGGTCGACAAAAAAATTATAAGTCCGTTTAGAACCCAACACATTATTAGAAAACAAGTATGTGTATACGTATTATTTCGTTTCTAGGTCAAGAAAGGGAATAAAATGGTAGATATGATATACATTAATGATGGATTATACGGTACACTCAGGCATAATGAGCCGTGGCATACCGTGGAGAAATTTGAGGTAACTATAAACAATAATACATCTGCTCGTCTTACGGGATAAATAATAATCCCGAAGGTAATTAATATTATAGCGAAATATAGTTAATATTGTATGCAATGAATAATTATAGTATCATTACTATTGAGTAAATAACTTCTTCTTCATTTTAGTAAACTCGACCCTTTTTCAATGATTGTACTTTCAAACCAAAATTATTAAAAATGCAGCCTTGACTCATCGCGGTGCAATCATTAATAGTATTGTCATGGTAACATTACTAATGAGGGATTTTATTGCAGTAACCACGTTTATGTAGAGGCCTCGGGATAATAGTATGGTCGCTTCACCGCGGTACTTCTCTATTCATTCATATCGAGACATTATCGCGACTCCCACTACTAGTCTTTTGCACAAGGCGCATCAATTTCTATTCTGCATCTCATAGAGATGTTCATTACATCCCAAGAATTCTCACTTTGCTTGCATCATTTGTGCAATATTTTTTATTATAATGAACAATTTCTCTTAGCTTTATTTGTACAGCTTCAAGCAGACAGTAAATCGTGTTTGCAAGGGCTTTACACTATCGTTGTTATTTCATTATAGTTTTTTAATAGAAAACATCATAGGCTTTTGTAACACGTCCTCTTAAACTGAAGTTGTATTATAATTCTTATAATAACATAATCATTTTTAATGAAGCATAAGCATAACTCTTCATATTACCATGAATGATAAGTTTAGATGTTAGTTAACACATACATCTAACCTAAACATTGTGTGGAGGGCGTGCCGGTTAAGACTCGATCCCAGATTTCTAATAGCAATCGGGGAAAAGTGATGAGGGAAGCGCAATATACAGATACACCCCACTTAAATTATTTCGTGATAATATTATTTTGTATCATATGATAACCTTGTCATAATGAGTGTCTATATGATATCAACATTTCATACCAGTACCATTTTTACATACTTCTTAAACTGTGATACGGGTATAAACAATTGAATTTATCATGAATTAAATATGCATATGTTTCACCAGATACAAATATCAAATGCAAATAAAGAGGACGAAAATTTAGAATCTCCTATATTATGGGGTCCGAGCGGTGATTCGACGGACCGAGTGATGGAAAATTACTCGATCCGACTGCCGAAATGCACTCCGTTTGATTGGCTGGTGTTCAGATCACATGGCGCATATAGCTTCAGTCTCGCAACCGACTTCTCTTACTTACCTAAACCGCTCATACGTACAGTCGTATCAGAATATTTGTGGTTGGTATTTCTGTTGTATCAAATATGTGCTTTATTAAGTAGTATAAGTTTAATTCGCATTTGAATAGAATACAACAATGCGCAACACACCTATTAAGGTACCCGTAAAAAAAACAATGCATCCACAATTCTCCTATACATTTAATGTGTAAAGATGTTTTAAATTAAGTTTTTTATAATAACTTTGTTAAATATATTGAAAAAATGAAGTCTCTGAAAAAATTTAATAGTAAATACATGAGACATTCAAATTAATATTTCGACTGCATAAAGAGATTGTTATTGTTATAATTTGAGTTAAGTCAAACGTAGCAATGTGGATTTTGTATCAAATGAAAGTTTTTTGTAATATGTACTTTACAAATTGCGAATTATCTTGCTTGCTAGTGGATTACATCCTGTATATAATTCTTGTTATATCATTGTTAGTTTGCAAATGTTATTAATCTATATAGCTTCTGAATCATTTGACCAATTAAGGTCGTTTCCGCGTATTGTATTTGTTTTGTCGAATCAATTGACTATTAATTGCTTTCGGAAATATCCGATCTAGTGGATGCCGCTGTAGTCACATAAATAAAAATCTTAATTTATCAACCATAATTTTTCAACCAAACTGCAGCACGTATACCAATCCTATGTATGTATGTTGTAAAATTGTATTAATTATTTTTTACGTGAATACATTTAGAGAAAAATTTCTGACGTCCAAATGCAACATGACAGTTTCATTTTTTCGTATTTCCATAGTTTCATCGGTCTAGACCTGAACTGAGAATAAACTGATCTCAATCTCGTCTATTTTTTTAGGAACAAAATTAAGAACAGCATGGTGTTCAACCCTACAGATTTCGTCGAAGATCCAGACCTAGCCACGCCTCTGCTCTCAACAATACCCCAAGTTATACCAAGAAAAACTACTTATGTACCACAAGTTACTCTTAAAGTATAAAAACATATCGGAGCTATACTATCTCCTAGTAAATTATGACTTATAAGTTCGGAATCTATAAAATGTAACTTAGCTACTTACACTAAAAACATTAGAAATTTAATCGTTTATTTCTAAAAATATTTTTTTTCCAACTGAATTCATGGTATATTATAAAATAAATCTAAAGTTACTTTCATGTGAAGTCATGATTCGTAACGTTAATTTTTCTTAGGAAATGTACAAAATATGCTATAAAATTTGTACTATTATTACTATATACATGAGAAATAAATGAAAGGAATGACTACAAAATTATTGGTCGCTTTTTAATTATACTATTTATTGATAATTCATAAAAGTGATTGTATTGTAATATTTTATTTTGCAATAAATACATTATTAACTTAATTTTGGCGTTTTTTATTATATTAAAAAATACGTAACTGCTGTTGTACGTTGTTACATCATTACAAATAATAATGATGAATGTCATATGACCAATTTTTAAAACCGAATACGTGATCAGAATTCAAATATAGAGTTTTGAAGCTCAATTTTTCCAACATCTGTAGTTTATTAACGAGTTCAAAAAGGCGGTTCTTTCTTCGTGTGTATTGTTTCAGGTATATACAACGACGAATCTATTTTTTATGAAGAGATTTTTATAGTTAACTACCTATTAAATATCGCTCCCAATTGGTCCTCCATGAATATGGTGAGAATGTGATGATGTGTTTTGGAGGTAAAGTATGGAACTCCACAACGGATGAAAATAATTAAGCCATGTTTAAATATATTAGTTGTTGATAACCTGAACATTTCAAAATCACAGTTAACAGTCCATCACAGACCATGTCAATTTCTGATGTTGTGTCTTGGAGACAAAAGTTGTCGTATGACAATAAATCTACCGAATTTTCAGGTATATCCTGTTGACACCCATTGCATTGCAAAGCATGCAAGTCGTTTATTTGCTTGTACCGTTTCTTAATAGATTCAGTTTAAAAATAAAACTACAAAATTATAAAATAACTACATATTATTAAATTATGTATAAAAAATTCCAATGTGACAATAATTGTTAAATGCTACTGATAATTAATAAATATAAAATATTATTTCATGCGCTACATACCGACGCTGACTTCACACGTTTCGTTAGGTTTCAGTTATTTGTTTGTATCCAATATTACTCACATAAACATACGTCAATTACATTGTTTACAGTTTTATACTAAGACTATAATAACAACATCATTTTATTTGTTACTGTAGGTACCGTTGCTATATTATCGTCATGGTTTTACGTAACACATATCTAATATTAAGGTGTGTTTTGAACGTAAGTACGCAGTATATGAGCATCATTTTAGTATACTTTATTTACAGTTGCTCTGAAAATAAGTGTTGTACTATTATGGAATTCGTTGACGAATACGTCACTCTAATGAATAACAAATTTTTTTAAATATTTTTTCGCATTAGCAAGTTTTATCAGAAGCAGTGGGTACTAGATAACTCTTACTAGTATGTTGATAGCAGAAGAGTGCTGCGTAGTTAGCGGAATTTTCATTCGCAAACTTTTCAATTTCTGAACTTGTTCATTGAGATGCCTTTAAGTATTTCCCGCAATATCAGCACCGCCAGAGGCCATTATCTGTGATTCAGCGTCAACCATACGCTTATTTATGTGATTGACTTTTTCCTCTACAGTGTTCTGGCAAATTTTGAAATGTAGCTCAATAAAACTTGATAACTATCTACCTAAAACTTACTGGCGGAAGCTCGATTTCTTTTGCACTGCGGTGCATGGCTGCATCATTTTTACTTGCCCTTCGTTAATGTCTTAGCAACCCAAGACACCATTATTTTACCATTATCTCTTTTATCTTAAGTTTAAAATCAAATTCATTATTCGTACTCAGAGATATAAAGTCTATGTATTTTCAGAGTGCGAGTAAACATAATTTCTAAAGACAATATTTACTTGCATGATTCTTGTTTACTTAACTATTACGTAAAGAGAGATAGTAAGTTTATTTTTAAATTTTATTTATTGGTCCAGATATTATGTAAATTATATTAAATGATGTAAAAGTGAATAATATAATAAATTGGATTAGGAGTCCATGAATGAGCATGGTTGTATATGGCCACTGAGAAGAAGAAGTGCTTGTCGGGAATGTCATGATGGAGATTGTCATTCCATTATCATGTGCTGGAAAAATAAATACGCCTTTCAATTAACATTCCAAAATATGCCCTAAGCAAACGGGTCATTTGCGGCGAGTCTGGCCAGATTTGGGTGTTTCTAAAGCCTCATGCGGAGTGACACGGGCGGCCGCCAGGCGCGGAGGAGCTGCAACGTCAGTTGCACGTAGAGGTCTCCAATTCGGTAGTGCCAATCGCAATGTAAGCGAGGAGTACGGCGGTGATATCGAGGAGGAGCATCACCAGTTACGTCTTAATAACTACCGAGCGAGCGATGAATTTGCCGATTAACATAAACAACGTCCCTGTTAAAATCGAAATAGGTACGTTAATTTCTTGTCTAAGCAAAACCACAAATGATAATAAAGAATAACACTTTTCTTAACTTTTCAAATCGGTGAATGGTTATACTACCCGGAATTATTAAGCCTACCGTTTCGTACGGCAATTACCAAAAGCATTTACATTCATCATTGAGAGGGCACTACATCCCTATTGGGAAGGCTGTTGTTATGGGAATTAGAGATAGATATTCCATAAGTTTACTGTAATTTTGTAGATGAGGATGTTAGCTTAAAGAATAAAGTTTGTAATTTGTTAACCAGTTATAACGTGCTCTTCGAGGGCGGACTTGGTCGGTGCACGGGAGGAAGCGCGACACTTCGGTTAAGAGAGGGTAGGACTCCGGTGTATTACCGTGCGCGGTCGCTGCCATACGCGTTGCGCAATATCATTAAAGCCGTATTTGTTGATCGATCGTTACCGTCTTCCTAAAATATAAGAGATTTCAATTAATTTCAACGGAAGTAGGTATTTTAGTAAATTAGACTTGTCCCAAGTTTATAATCAGATTGAACTCGATGATTCTATACATACGTTATACAGTAAATACATACCTACTCACTGAAGTTTATTTAGGTATAGTCGCTTAGTGTTCGGTTTGCCATCCAGTTTGGGTATATTCCAGCGTATTATGACAAACTTACCAGGAAATATTCCTAATGTTCCAGTATTTTTGGTTATTATAATCAAGAACCATAAACAATCATACGTGGCATGTCAAAAATGAAGTAGGTACATGCAGGCACTAGAATCTGTGTTCCAACGTGTACTGGCGCATAGTCTTAAATTAAAGAAAAGTAAATGCGTGTTCTTAGCTTGTGAAGTTACATATCTTCGGAGTTGAGATAATTTTTGGGGCTGGAAATTTTTTCGGTAAATTTAACGGCCGGTCGCGCTTTCGTCGTACACATCGAATTACGCGGAAAGTAATTCCTCACAGATTCCTTGAGAGGTAATTGAAAGGTATAATTATTTACTTTACACATATAGTGGGATACATTTCAGGCGAGAATTGCAAGAATTAAGGCGAAATATGTGAAGAATTCCTACTGGTTTTTATTAGCGTTATTTACAAACCGTGTTAATGATTTATTTTAGTCAAAACCTTTTCACAACATAGTTTGCGTAGAATCCAACAAATATAAAAGGCATCATTACTACGTTGCATTAGGAGATTTCTCATGTAAATGTGATGTATTAATACCATCTATGACTCAACCATAATCCATAATTTATCGATTATAATCGATATAATCGTAACTTTGTCCTACTGATTTATACTTAACGTACAAAAATCAAACAAAATGAAGAATGTATATAAAGAAGGACAGTAAATGCAATGGTCTTACTAAAGAATCTTGTAACAAAACCACTAAGAAGAATTGGATGATCGTAGAAAAAACTAAAACAAAAAAAAAGATTTTACCAGAGACCTTAACATAGATAACATAATTGAAAATGACTTAATTATACACACGGGTGAAGATAGCTCAACCGATGAGTTTGAATCCTAATCAGAGAATTAATAAATAATTTGGATTTTATTTCCTGCAAAATTTTAATGTAAGCATATTTGAATTGGCCGACATGTCATCTGATGGTAAGCATTAAATGGAAACAATATGGTAACAACGGAATATCGAACATTGTTCTACCGGAGAAAACCCTGCTGCTATTAACGGGTACACGATTGCGATTTGGATGTTTTAAGACCAGACAAAATCTAAAATAATAAATAAAATCTACATAAAAAGCCAACAGCAGATTGGATAGATGTTTTCAAACAGGGGAACATGTTTGGTATCGTCAGTATTCTATAGATGACTGATTATTAAAATTGCTCATAAGTGTGGTTACCAAATTCATAGACATGTCGACTAATTAATACGTAGAAATAAAAATGTTATGGTTTTACCAATAAATTGATATAATAATGTAAGAACTAAGTTATTTGAGTTGTGGATAGTGTATTGCCATCATAGGTTATTATGTTCCGTAAGGTAGAATTACTTAGAAGTTTTGCGAATTACCTTCCAATTTTGCGAATTACCCTCAATATATACTAACTACCTTCAAAAATAGCGGAAAAACGTTGGATGCTGGTGGCATTAGGACAAAGGAAGGAGTGTTGAAAGGTTGTTGTTGGTGGTGCATTCGGACGAGACCACGAGATGCAACAGTTATCAAGATAACTGTAGAAAGCTACTTGAAATCTGGATTATAAATATACATTAAATAAAATGATTAGGAGAATGTGTATTATAATGGATTATAAGAAAAGTTGCACAGTAAATAATTCATGTTACCTAATTACATTGTGTTAATCAGTAGACAAAAGGATTCAATAATTCAATGATTTATTATTAAAATATTGGAGATATTTATATATATATATTAATCTAACATCAAATAATAAAATATAATTCCAACTGTATAATAAATAGATTTTGCAGTACAACAATATGTGTCTTATTTTATACTAAAGCCTAATTGTGATGTTTAACAAAATACAAAAAATCAGTCGGAACCGTGTACAGGAACTTTTACGGTGTGCGATGTCCGGGGGATGGGGAAGGTCTTCATCCATGTTTTTGGCTAGAGGAGAGATAAATGGCAAGCAATTATTTACGCCATCAAATGAGTAGAGTCATACAGAATCCCTACATCCATAATCTCTCACCCCTGAACCGATTTAATCTCGTCATGTCCGAAGATGCCGCTTCTTTAAATCACCTCGTAATAAGGAATAATTTTATTGTTTTGTTTACTTTATTGATTATGAAGAATGGAAAAGTTTTATTTTATTAGTTTTGTAAGTGATTGTAGTATATGGCCACTAAAAAGAAGAAGAAGTGCTTGTCAGAAATGTCATGATGATGATTGTCACTTTATTATTATATGCTGTAAAAATAAATACGCATCCGAATGAAAACCCCAAAATAAGTCCTAAGCCAGAAATATTACAGTACCCACCTATTATCGATACTCTTAGTCTCATAATTTAAGAGACCTGGACCACATTCCACGGCGTTATTCTACTACAATTCTATGCAGTGGTTAGTGGTCTACCAGAGTTTATTTTTTTATGTCGCTTGATGACCTCTGCCATGGTAGTTCTTACTTATGATAATAATCAAGACCGACGGCTTAAACTGCTCTTCCAAGCACTACTTCACTTAGATATCGATAGTTACAATTGACTGAGACAGCTTCTACTACTACAGCTTCTACTACTACAGCTTCTATTACTACAGCTTCTACTACTACAGCTTCTACTACTACAGCTTCTACTACTACAGCTTCTACTACTACAGCTTCTACTACGACAGTTTGGTATTCATGTCTATAAGAAAAAAGAAAAAAGAGTTGATAAAATAACTTATGACCGTTATTGTGGACACCAAGTTTATATTAAATCATTGATTATTATGGATTCAAACCGTTGTTTTCCGGGAGGATATAAAAACCGCCCCTGAAGCGAATCACAGTATGTATATGTATGTATTTATTATGTAATATTTACGTAATGCCAATCATGGCCACTAATAATTCTATCCTTGTCAATTAGATTTTTCGGCGATATAGTGTTATGATTAGAATTTACATGGCAATTAAATTTAAGCCATATACATGCTACTCGTTTATACATAATCTGACGCACCCAAGAACTGTGTATATAATATATTCCTTTTATGAGCATATGCTTTAATGATACCTTTTTTCATTGACTAATTCAACCTACAAACAGGAAAGGCAAAAATTATCTAAATATCATTCCATAACAGTTTACCATGACAGATATACCAGTAATATGTTTGAACGTTTTAAATTATCTTGACCTAACGATATATATGTATGCATAACGATATTTGTCTGTGTGTGTGTTCGTACCCGTCTATGTGTTTATGTGCGTGTACGAGTATATATGTTTTTATTGTATTTAATTTTATTACGGTATTATATCCACGACCACGCTTCGGCAATTTTCTTTAAGATAATAAATTCAGTTTTACTATAAAAATATCAGTTTTGTGGTTTGTGAACATCGGTGTAAATATTTTATAAAATTTCAAATCATACTTATCTATTTGTTGTTCATTTTGTATATATATTTTTTAACTACAATAAAAATATTTCTGGTTATATTTATTGCGACCCATTCCTTAACCCTGTATGGTTAAAATTTGGTCCATGACACTAATCCTTTAAAGTATTAAAATAAACACTGTTTATATTGCATTTACAACATATTGTCGGTTGTAAACTTAAAGAACACAATAAAGTTTTATTACATTTTAGGTGATTAAACCTTATCTAGTTTAATAGCAACGCCTTGCTTAAAAGAAGCCAGTGGTGACAAGCGTGTCAGTTCATTATCATAACACTGGTAACTTTCTTATTTAAACAGGAACGGGCTGAAAAATTGAGTCCAGCCGTGTCTTGGTGACCAAACTTCAGTGCATATTTGGCTTTCATTAAGGCGTATTTTTAGTACATACATTAGTTATCGCTTTGGTTATTTGTTAAATTAGGAAAATTTTATATTTATTTTATTACATATACATTCAATATACAATATGTAATATATATTGGTTTAAATCTGTAGACAAAGAAATCGCCGAGTAATACCCAATAAAAATAAAAAAATAAAATGTAATGTTTTTGTTCAACAACTAAATAATTTACCACACCAGGTTTCATTATAACATTAGAATATAAAACAAGAATAAAGGGACTAATAAACTTTAAATTCCGGGTATATTTTTTTTAATAAATTATTAAAATAATACCCTTTTTCTTGTCAAATTCCTTCTCAGTCATTATATTCAAAAAGATCGATTATTATTATTTATCTGTATTGATCCATTACATTATATTTACTTTATTTATAATTAGAAAAGGTGGAAATTACAAACTTTATTGCAGTTCCGTAAACTGTGTACTTCGCTAAAATGACAAATGACAGCAATGCTGCATTCGTGCTTCACAATTCAACTCCAAGTGATGTAGCAAGGGCCATGATAGTGAGTGGAAAGCAAAAGGAACCCTTTTACCTGTTCAACATGGACGAAGCTTACCGAAGAATCGTACACTTCAGGAAGATGATGCCCAGGGTTCAAATATTGTATGGTAAGATTTAAACATGGAGTCTTTAACATTACAAATGGAACATATTATGATTAAATTAAATATTCATAGGGACTATTAATATAGTTAAAGTATTTTTTTTGTGTTATATAAGAATATGGCATAGGGTAATAAATAATCTGTGTCAATTATATCTATAAGCGGATATTAAATATCAAGAATCTGCCAGTCATCGATTTCAAAAATGAATCATAAAATTAATACGCTGAATTAATAAAATATCATGGGACATCATATAATGTAAATGTAGGCTGCGGTAGAACAGGTGGATAAAAAGGGTTTTAAATAGAGGCTTGTAGATTAATGGATAATATTTAAACCTTCAACGCCCGGCTATTTTTGAAAGTAGACCCTGTTAGAACTGTATTCTAATATCTAAGCAGAGGATAAATAATAATATTTATAACCATAAAATCTCTCTCGCGGTAGCGTCATGTACTTCCTTAGCATAAAGAGAACAGAGAAAAGAATTACTTGTGATTATTTTCATAGCTATAAAGGCGAACGACTGTGAAATGTTGCTGAAGACAGCGATAAGTTTGGGTTTGGGCTTCGACTGTGCATCACCAGGGGAGATACGTAAAGTGTTACAGCTCAACGCTAATCCCAGGTACGCAAGGTTTACATGATATTTTTAATGTATTTACTTAAACTGCTCGTCTGCTTAGCTATTTTTGTATTAAGTTAATTACAGTTTTGTTTGTTATTTGTGAATGGTGTTTTCAAAATTAATATACAAAGTAACTCTACTCTTCAGGTTTGACTTTTCTCTTATGTTAAATATTTAAAAGATTTCACGTGTAAGTAATTAAATGTCTGTCAAGAGCAAAATATAGAAGATAGATGGTGAAGGGTTGTTTAGTTCGTGGTGTTTTTGTACAATTTAACATTTTCTGTTAAATTTTCCATTACGTTATCATTATAAGTAAATTTCTTTCAACTTTCTTATTGTTATTTATCATGGGATTTTGTAAAAATCAATTTTCTTGAGACATATGTAATAACTGTTACATAAAATATTTCGATTGTTTTTATTAGAAAATACATTTTAATTTGAGCAAAGTATAGCAGAACCTTTTGATTAGTGCGCGTTTAAAACGTGAACGACTCTTGGCGTCATTATAAATACGATAAGTCTACTGTATCAGATATAGGATTTCAGAGTTTAAGGCAAACACATTAAGAACGAAGTATCTTTATAATAGGAGCATCATATTTGCGGTGCCGACTAAGACGCCGGAACAAATGATATTTGCGCGGGAATCCGCCGTCAGCCACACCACCTTTGACAGTTTATACGAACTCAAGAAAATAAAGCAATATTGGCCTGATGCAAGGTAATTACAACTATATACTATCCTACCATATAGTTTACTGTACTGCAACTAGCTGCTATAAACTTTAATTACATAGGTACAAGACATTAATTCCCGTTACTGTAAAACAGGTAAATTTATTGTATATAATAACACATTCCAGGAATTGTATCACTTTAAACAAATTTGCGCTCATATTACGAGTATTCAGTGCCGTGCCATCTTATTCTCACTCAAACTGTCAACTGTCAACGTGTTGTTATGAAAAAAAACTAAATCATTTGAGGATAATTCAAATACAAGTAATTAAATGTAATAAAATATTTATTGTTGTTATAAAATATTTATTTATTAAATATTATAATATATTCATATTAATTTATTATTTATTAAAAAACATTAAATATCTACAAGCAGAAAAGTGATACACACAATCATGAAACAAAAAAAATAAGCATAATTTTGTTACGTGACCATATCGTCTTCAAAAGGTTCAGCGTTCTTTTATGGGACTTGGAGTTCATTTTTACAATAAGATTCCTGAATTAATACGCGAGTTGCCCATTGGAACTTTTAAGCGACGCATTAAAAGACAACTTATAGGCAAAGGATATTGTAGTATAGATGAATATATACCTACATGATTAAATGATTTTGAACTTGAATTACTTATTTTTTCTCGTCAGGCTGCTCCTTCGAATTAGAGTAGACAGCGAATGTGTTTATAATTTGGGCGAGAAATTTGGCTGTGACGCAGAGACCGAGGCTGTGGACCTCCTGGAAGCTGCTGCCGCGCTGGACTTACGGGTAAGAGTAAAAAAAGAATACCATGCAAATTGTTTGTTGTTACGTAAGCTCAGATCTGGAACCTAACCGATTCAAAAATTCTTTCACCAGTAAAAAGCACTCTATTTCAATTTGCCTAAAAAAAGTATTTTTCCCATTTATTATAAGCCAGTTGATAAATTATTATTATACCAAATTTTATTAAATGCAGTAAATAAATTTTTGAATTATTGAGGAACATAAAAAAATCTAAAACAGAACAGATGAAAATCAAAAAAATATTATATCCCAATATTTTGTACCTAACATAAGTCAAATATACGGGTTGTCCTACATTGCAGCTTCTAATTTCTCCGCGGTTAGGTCCCCGAGTCACTGAATGATCAATACCGAGTTTATCTGCTAAAAAATCAGTATAATAATTTTTCGACTCATTTGAAGTACATAAAATCGTTAATATTAATACGGTTCAACCATCGATAAATCCAAAACCTTTATTCTAATAAAAATAACCAATAGTTTATTTACCGGTAAAATATTAAAAAAGTCCATCTTGCCGTTCTGTATTTTTAATATAATGGCGACGGAGAGGTGGCTTAATTATCACGTCCAGCGACGCAGCTGGGTATGACCAATAATTTAATATCTTTAGATTTTCAGTCAGACACTTATATTTTCTATTAATTAATGTGTAGAATGATTGATTTCATGTAATATCCTACTTCTGAAGTTGTACGTGTCCAAGCTTATTTATGTATATAAATACTACATTATATAAATATAAATTGTTTACTTATTTATTAAACTACTTCAGTATCATTACCAATAATTTAAAATCGTGTTCATACTTGCAATTAATATTTTATGACTATTGTTACGTTAATATCATGATGATTTTCTTGGCAATGAATAAATCTAGGACTTTCCCTGATCAATTATCTGGCGTCGGCGCAGTCCCTTATTATATTTATGCCCATTATTTGTCAACTCACCTGTCGCTCCTCGTTAGCCATAATCATGTTTCATATAATTCGTCTATTTCGTTACTTTTCAGACAAACCGTGTCGAAGAATATACTTTAAAAATAACATAAAAATATTATTACAGACACTTTACAAATTACCTGTTATAGGATAACTGAGATATTTTTTTTAATTTCAATCAGAATTGAGTTTCTGTATTTTTTAGAAATAAAAAAGCACTTAAAACATTTATTTTGAGGTAGGTAAAAAGGGGGCATAAAACATAAATTTAATCTATTAACAAGAAGCCTCAGTAGTCATAACGACCGATGCTGCAGGAACAGGATGGAGGGCAACTATAGACAACGGGAAGTTAGGTGGTATTTAAAAGGTAAATCAGCTGTTTGACATAGCAACAAAATAGAGCTGTTGGCTATACGAGAAGTCCTAAAGGAAAAAAGGTCTCAGCTAGGAGGTCAAACTATAATGATACAGATAAGCCATTATACAAATGTAAGGCAGTGTATTGAGAAAGACAATAAATAATAATTGTTGATTTCTTCAGATGACTTTGCAATTTCAGTCTCGGTTGGCTGTTTCCCACTCCAGTAATACTTCCACGAGTTCTAAGACATCTGATTTTAGTAGCCCCGAGATGGGAGAGAAAATTATGGAAAACAGATTTGAAACACAGGACATTTGGCCCTCCATTTACAGTTCTCGACCGGCAGAAGAACTTGTTCGGTCACAGAACACGAAGATTGCCTCCAACAATATAAATCAAAAATGCAGAAATGAAAAATCAGGCCTGTCCAACTCAAAAGCCTGACCGAATGAAAACCGCAACTTCTTAGAAATAGCTTGGCACAATACTACGAAAACGGTTATATAACGTTCATCACAACTCATAATCGTTTCACTGCTAGGCAAGGCCTCTCACAATATATTCGGTAAAATTCATAAACCCATAGTACATCACGCTGACCATATGCGAATTGATAGTCTTCACCCACCTCTGAGAACATTAAGGTATGGAAGGTAGTAAGATATACACAATGTTCTTCTTTTCCAAAACAAGTGTTTTAAACATTTTTTTTAATTAGTAATTCGAATATTTATCTTTAAGAAACCTAAAATTAAGAATATACATTTATAGGTTATAGGCGTGGCGTTCCATGTAGGCAGTGTGTGCTCGTCTGTTGATAGCCACGTCGTAGCGTTAAAGCAAGCCAAAGTTCTATTCGACTATGAGGGAAGAGCTGGAAGAAAGATGTCCATAGTCGATATCGGTGGAGGATTCCTCAGCGACAGGATCAATAGAATTGATCAGGTGGATGTATTTAATTTCTTTAATATTAACCTCTTAATTTATTTATTTATAATTAATATTATACACCTAATGGTTCAATAAATATAATTCAACATGAGAGATCATAGCTTAACTATTATTGTTCTACTGTTTTTATTTTTGTTCTTTTTGGAACAAGTTTAAAAAATCCTTATGCCGGAATGTTTTGAATTAATATTTCATTTTAATAATTATAAGCCTTATATTATATATTATATAAGCATATTATTGTCATTATTGTTGTATAAGCATTATAATTATAAGTAGGTATTTTTAAAGTTAATTTAAAATTATCATTAAAATACTATTTTCATTACGCTTTTACAGTTGAGATATAAAACTGTAAACAATTTATGACTAACGCGAGTTGTAGGATTATCTTATATAACCATGTTGAAAATCCAAGCCAATTTTATAAAACATCCAATCACAGCAACCCTAAAATGAAATTATTATATTGCACAACGAGCATAACGGAAATAAGTTAATATATTTCAGGCAATATCGCTAAATTTGTACGGAAGAGAGGTCGACCGTGGAAACTTAAGAGCAATGGAGCATTAAAAATATTATTTTCATACTGTAACGGGGACCTTGCTACGCGCAAACATACTATATTCTAGTATATTATTAAACGCAAACATACTATATTCTAGTTTATTACTAAACGCAAACATACTATATACTAGTTTATTACTAAACGCAAACATACTATATTCTAGTTTATTACTAAACGCAAACATACTATATTCTAGTTTATAACTAAACGCAAACATACTATATTCTAGTTTATTACTAAACGCAAACATACTATGTTCTTGTTTATTACTAAACGCAAACATACTATATTCTAGTTTATTACTAAACGCAAACATACTATATTCTAGTTTATTACTAAACGCAAACATACTATATTCTAGTTTATTACTAAACGCAAACATACTATATACTAGTTTATTCACTGGATAGCTACCTTTTGACAGTTTTAAAATACTGAAATTCAGTGCAATGTCAGTTGCGTGTTAAAAACGGAACTGCATTGCCTACTCAGTATTTTTTTGCTCTGTGTCAATTTTATTATTAGTTTTAATCTGTCTTATTTCAACAAAATTACACATAAATTATATAATAATGATAGTCATGTAGCTCGTATAATATAGGGAGAATATTAATATCTTATTGAAAGCGAGCACACCGATGACTTCAATTACTTCTAAGTAAAATCTCTGGTACATATTCTACAATATCACTATTCGGCTGCTGTACTTTTCTAGTATTACCGTAACTGTCAGGTTAAGTAAAGTCTCCATCCACTGGATCGTGCCAAACACCGTGAATTTCGATTATTTTTAATAGTTACCGCTAAGATTATTATAAAGCTGTCATCACACTTTCTTATCGGGAGCAATATTGATATCTCATAACGAAGATCCTATCACTATCCCTTCTCATTACAAAGTACATTTGCGCAACAGTAGGGAAGCTAAAATATGTTTTTGGTTTTGAAAAACAACCCGAGTAGATGGAATTTATGCCCACCCGAATCCCCCGAGTGATCCGTCGTATACGGCTTGAGGTTGTTTTGGATTCAAAGATGGATGAGCCTCTTATAAATACAGCTGAAATATTTACTCGAACTATTCTTGAAAGCCAAAAGTTGATTTCATGAATTGTTTAAGGTATCAAAACTCATAAATATTGCGCTCGAGGAATACTTCCCAGACCCCGATATCCAGGTGGTGGCAGAACCCGGCAGATACATTTGTGATTCTTCATTCATTCTCTACTGCAGCATAAACAACGTCCGAAGAGTAAGTGAAAATATTGATCATACTTAATTTAAGGTTTTGTTAGGATAGCATCGCGGCAGGGGTCTCGTACACTTTAGGACTCTAGGTCCCTTCAATTATAATCGCTGCAATATGACATCTGATATATGGCAGGTACGGTAAATGGTGGGGAAAGCAGGTTTGGTAATTGGCAATTGGATCCCATTAAGCCCTTAAAATATTTTCCAACAATACATGACGTCCATAAATACGTGTGAAGCTCTCCGTGAAAAGCGTAATGAACTATAGCTTTAATAAGTGTTCCGAAGAGCGATTCTAATCACGCCCTACATGTTCACTGCTAATATAAAGTAACAATATCTATGTTAAAGCCCAGGCTTATTTTCCGTTTCCTTTCTCCATTAATGATGCTCGTATTACAGATTTATATGGCGTCGAACATTAACGAACACGTCGTCGTTCCACTCATTTACTGACAGTATAACTCGTATCTATAGAGCAGTGATTCTCAACCTTTGTTTTGTTTCGGCACCTATTTAACGATTTCAAAATTTGACGGCACACAAAGAAAAAGATAAAAATTATTTACTTACTACAACACACTGCATAAATAGTTTGTGACAAAAATTTTAAATATACGAAATAAACTAATATATACTACAATAATAACTAAAGTTTATTAAGAGATTAATTACAAGCTAATAATAAAAATATTTTTAATGCGAAATTTGAACTTGATGTTTTTTTGATAATTTCATTTATATTTGGTCGTAAAAATGACAATGCTATCACTAAAACAACACGTTTTGTACGCAGAAGTGGCAAGTGTGCGCCGACTTGAGATATATTCCTATTGCTATGCACGCCGCTTCATCATAATTTGGCACTAAGAAAACACGCGTTGCAAAGCAAATAATAAAATAATTTATTTTTTTGTGGATTTAAATATATATTCATGTTAAAAATATTTTTCTTTTTAAATGATATAATTGAATAATATTAACATTATTATATATTTGCAAAATTTGGCGGCACACTCTTGAAATTTGGCGGCACACAAAAGTGCCGCGGCACAGTGGTTGAGAATCACTGCTATAGAGGTTCAACATTAATGAATACACTATAATTAATCAAAGTATACAGCACCAAAACACATTTGTATCGTTTTTGTATCCACATTGCAATAAAACCGTAGAATAACATTATTAGTTTGCGTTGTATGCAGATGTATAAGATGTTAATCCTTGTAAAACGCTGTAAAGCTGGAATGGATCTCTGTTCCATTGCTGGCTACATAGCAGTGATTAGTTTAATTGGAGATCAAGGAGTTGTATTGTCGCGAGCACGATAATGTATACCTTTCTTAACTCTCATAAACTTCTCATATCACGTTCACGGTTCACGGATGATATGTGTAGGAGTATGTGAGACATATTATATTGTATCGTCATATAAATCTATACTTATAATAACATTTTAAATTATCACTCTTTGTACATGAAGGATAAATGAGAAAAAAAAATATCAGGGGCCTTTATTAACGCAATAGAACCCAAAACAATAGTTATTAGAATTTGCGTTTGTTTGTCTGTGCGTTTGTTCGGGCTTATCTCAGAAACGGCTTAACCGATTTCGTTATGGTTTCCACTAATGTATTGCAGTAAGCATCACATAACATTTAAAGTTCATTTCATTTCAATCCATAAATAAAAAAGTTATAATTAAATATATTTCTAAATGACGGAACGAGAAAACCCATTCCTAAAATGCAGGTCTAATGCACGTGCTATTTCTAAGCGTAAAGCGTAGTTTTTAAGCGTAAAGCGAGAGCGAGATACTAGTTACACAATATTTTTGTTTATGATATACATGGTCACTGTCAATATTAATCTTTCAAAGAGTTAGTGCGCTAATAGCAATATAGACTGCGAAGTAATAACTAATAACATATTATTATTATTACTCAACGTTTAACTTCAACTCATTCGATTCAAATATTCACCATCAAACCAATTTTACTGTACTTCGGTGTCAGTATTGAAGCTCCTATTAGCAGGCGAATTTCCCGATTCCATGTTGACCAGCAACGTGGTAGTGACGTCCTACAGTTCTCCTTTTCGAATGTTATTAACACAAAAAAAAATATAAGTATACATTAACATCTAAACACTGTTAACACGGAGTATGACAAAATTTGTAAGATTACTTTTATTGTTTCCTTTCCAGGTGACGAAAGAGAATGAAATTGTGAATATGATATACCTTAATGATGGATTATTCGGAACACTTCGGTATAATGAGTCCTGGCACACTGTGGAGAAATTTAAGGTAACTACTTAACTATAAGCAATAATACATCGCACCTTCAGAATTAAAGTGACTTAACTCAAAAATTGCAATTTATGGGATATGACGAAAAAAGTTTTCAAAAATGTATGGTCTTGAGTGAATTTAAAGAGACTGATGTATGAGGTTTTCCCTTTTGCCCTTTCTCACTCATAATTGGGGCTCTTTTTCATCATGGAGTTTTAGAGTAGGCTTTTTTTAAGTAAATTTATAGTAAAATCTGGAATTTCAGGAATTTTGAGTTAAGTCACTTTAATTCTGAAGGTGCGATATATACCCGTGTAACCGGATAAATAAAGAATATTATATAGATATAGTGTAGACCGGGGATGTATGTTATCGAGCTCCGTAATCGTAACCGTAACTATCGGATATCCGAACTTCAAATATATATCCGAAGCCGTAAACAGATCCGAAAAAGTTTCGAAGGAGCAGAGTCTAAATGAAACACGTTATGACAGGTTTTCGCTGTCTGAACCTTGAGCATCTTGAGGCAGTTTTATTTTTTAAGGTTTTTTTCCATTATTAATACCTATATAGAAAGTCAAAATGTTACCTTGTTAATATATTAATATCCGTAACCGAAATTATCCGAAACAATCGGATCATCCGAAATAATTTCATTACCGTAACCGTAACCGAAAGCGGAAAAATATTATTCATATATCCGTATTCATATCCATGTCCGAAATTTCATATACATAACATCCCCAATGTAGACGCGCCACCATAGTACTTCCCTATTCATTTATCTCGGGAGATTGTAGAAACTCTATTCATCGTTATATATATAATAATATGATATGTTGAACTCAACACAACTCACTCCGACCAAATCATACATACATATTTTCTGTTGATTTTATCTGTCCAATTTCACAGGGACACTCGATCAAATTACAAGTACGTACTATAATTACATGGAGATTTGTATGAAACAATAAAATTATAGCCTGCGAACTGTTCAAGCTGTTAGCTAATAAAGACATTCATACATCTTAGCCGTAAATACCTATAAAAAGGAGAAAAACATCAAGAGTAAACGCAATATAAAATTATACGCGTCACTCGCTGTAATTATTTAACTAAAATATTATTTTGTATCATGTGTATGTAACCCTGACCAAATGACACCGTGTCTAGATGCTATCAACTTATAATCTGACTTTAAAAACAATGTACCACTTTCATATGCCTCTTTAACTGCAATACAAACAGTATGGATTTAATTTATACAAAATTAATTGTACCTACCCTTACATATTTCACCAGATACCCGGAAACAAAGAGGACGAAAATTTAGAAACCACTATACTATGGGGTCCGAGCTGCGACTCAACGGACCGAGTTATGCAAAACTGCTCAATCCAACTACCGAAATGTACTCCGTTCGATTGGCTAGTGTTCACATCACAGGGAGCATACACTTTTGTCTTCGCAAGCACCTTCTCCTGCATACCCAAACCGCTCATACGATCGGTCATATCTGAAGATTTGTGGTAAGGATTTCTGATTTTATTAGATATTTTTTTTTTAGTTTAATAACAATAAAGTGATCTCAATCTCGTCACTTTCTTCCAGGAACAAAATTAAAAACAGCATGGTGTTCAGCGCAACGGATTTCGTTGAAGATCTGGACTTAGACACGCCTCTGCCGTCGACGTTGCCTCGACCTGTACCAAGTAAAATTACTTATGCTATTCCACAAGCAACTCTAAAGTTATAAAAATAACCCATCAGAATCATACTATTTAATTGTAAATTATTACTTATAACGATGTACGTACACCTTGCAACAAACAATTAGACCGTAGGTCTATAATTTATTCCAACCCTTTATTTTAGTAATTTTAGTATAAATTTATAAAAGTATTGTATGTGATTAACTAAACAACGTAACAAAAACCTGAAATGTTAATTTAAATAACATTCACCTTAACCGAATCCGATTAATATCAGATTAATACCGAACAATATCGGATAGTGCCACAGTCTAAATGAAACATATTATGACAGGTTTTTCGCAGTCTAAACCGATTCATCTGCCGCGTCGCTTTCATCTTTAGGTGTTTTTATTATTTGATTATTAGAGGTTTTCATTCCATGATTAAAATACTAAATAATACCTAGAAAGAAAGTCAAACTTTTACCTTGTAAATACACGATTTCTTCTAATATCCGTAACCGGAATTATTAAAAACAATCGGACAATCCAAAATAATTTCGTTACTGTAACCGTAACCGAAACCTGTAAAATATTATTCATATATCCGTGTCCATATCCAGATCCGAAATTCCATATCCATAACATCCCTAGCACGTACATCAAACGGATATAATATGATTTGGTATTAATACCGTTACTAGACAAATGTGAAAAAAAAATCTTTTCATATGTATCAAGGGAATTCCTACAAAATAATTGGTTACTCTTTATTAATAAATTGTATTGTTTGTTTTAATTCCTAATAAATATATTTATTTCATTTTGGCGTTTGTAATTATATAATTAAATTGTTTATGTCATGTAAGTAATTTTTAAAACCAAAAACGTGGCCAGCACAGATTTAGAGATTAAATAATTTGACATCTACGGTTTTCTTTTGAATCTTTTTTTTATTTTAATAGCCGACAAACAAGCAGACGAGCCACCCGATGGTGAGTGGTCACCGTCGGCCATGGACATCAGCAAGACCAAAGGTATCATTGATGCGTTGTCGGCCAAAACATGAAAAGAAAGTAACAAAGAAAGTAATAGCTTTCAAGCCAAAAATTCTATTCTGTATATAAATCCAGGTATTGTCGAGGCGTTCCAACTTTGGATTACCAATAACATTGCGTCTCTGAAACTTGCCATATATAAAAATATTATATAATTTTTAGGGCAAAACTAAATTCAGGTGAATATACATCACAAATTCTGTTAAAAACCGTGCCGTCCGAAACATAATATCTTGTTGAATCAGTCTCATTCTGAAAATTACATTCTGGAATTTTCGTCGAAAACACGGATTAGATTTATCTTGGTTGAAATTTAAAAAAAAATTCTTTAATCTTGGTTCTAGTGATAATTAAATATCTCTTTCTATTAAAAAAATGTGAAAAATTGTGTCCTTTCAATATAATCACTGACAATTGATTTTGGTTATTGTTTGGTAATATATGTATAATTGATTCGGACACTACATTCATCATTAATACTAAATGTCATGCATTAATTTGGCTTTTACCTTCCTACATGATAGCAAGATATGCTTTGCTTTCGTTTGTCGTCGAGTAGAATTCAAGTGATTCACTAGTCCAAGCAATATATTTAGTGTATACATCGGCGTTTTATATATATACGGTATGACGTGAGCATATACACTCGTGGACAAAATTAGAGGAACGCAAAAAAAAGGTTTAATATCTCGTGTTATAATTATCGTGCGTACTGGCCACATACATTAATATACTCTATGAAAATAAAAAAAGTTTTGAAATGTTCTGTTTTCGAATTTCATTTGTTTTTCTATCATTATTGCGTAATATTACGTTCTTTCGTATTGCGAAAAAATTTGCCAACTTTTGAATTTGAATGAAAATTTTGGTTTTGTTTAAATTTTTGACTTGGCTTCCTTATTTATCGTGTAAAGTGTAAATTGTTACTGCTAATAAACTGAAAATGCCAGACCTAAACGCCACTCAAGTTGCCAGGGCTGTTACTTTAATTGAAACTGGGCAC
>PDGT01000010.1:2360364-2413631 GCA_003671415.1 Megathymus violae
GACCGACCGACCGACCGACCGACCGACCGACCGACCGACCGACCGACCGACCAACCAACCAACCATGTGAATACATCCTCGAGTAACAATTTTACATATTTCACGAGTGCAATACTATACTTTATTCAAAATTTTTAAGTTGTTCCCTTTTGATGTGTGACGTTGAAATCTTTTTCGTTTAAAATATTTTGTATGTATTGTAATTTGGCAACCGCTCCAATCCGATCTAAATTAATTAATATCCTACATAATGCGGCATGCATTCATTATACACGTCCGTACAAATTTACCCTTATCTTTTATTATCCATTAGTGGCAGTCCGTTTCACATCACAATGTTTGAGGGAAATATTTTACAACGGGAATTTACCTTAAAGAGTTTCGGGTTCTACTAGGGATTCCACTGTAATAACTGTAGAGATTAGGGTAAACCTCATGCTTATCCTTACTCAGCCTAATTTATAAGTAGTTTAATCTCAGTCTTACAACTTTTTCCAATAAATGCTATGAAATAACAGGGTAGTTGCCTCAAAGGCTACGAGTAAGTTTTACATGCATGGAACTTCCATAAAGGACTTTTTGTCTAAGGTTTACTGGTCACATTATTCTTCCGAGGATAACATCTAATATAATTATTTGCGAACATAAAACATAAAAAGTGCTATTCGCGTAAATATGTTACTAAATCTTCTTAAATATCCCTCATACATATCATAAATTATTAATACAAAATAAAATATACCTAATGAAGTCCAGAGATAATTTAACTTCATTAATAACTGAGTATCTTTTAAAATTATTTTTACAATAAGTCATCACCGCCACCCATAAACGTCAGTATCTCCAGGTATTTCTTCGATACTTACAGAAATAAAAAGCGGCAAAACCGCTTGTTTATACGTAATGTTTTTATTGGTTATATAATATATATTTACAATGTAATGTTATTTGCTGTTCGTATAGTCTACTCTGACACGTCCATTGACTGACTGGGTTTCTAAAGTGTTCATCAGATTAGCCATTACAAATTGTGCGGCTTGAAGTGGCAAATAAAGACCATAAATATAATATTTCCGGAAATAACTTGATGACATACACTGAAATTATCTATTTTTAAATGACATTGATTAATCGATAATAAAACAAAATTGAACGTAATTATTTATTTCTTAATAAAAAATTTACAAATGTGAATAGAATGATATTAGAATCTTTAAATAAATGATAATTTTATATTTATCTGTCTTAGCCTTAACACTGTAGTTCTGAAGTTGTCTATGATGCATGTTCGAGATACAGGTGTTCTTTTTACGCCGAAGCTGAAAAGAAAAACAATATTTTGCATTTTAAATGATAAGACACATTATAGTTCCCGCTATAGCTGACCCTATCATTGGTAATGGATTTTGTTTATCGAACCAATTCCAGATTTGAGTCTCACGGAAAAGTTTATGTGGCATTTATATTTATTGTCAGATATCATTATTTTGAGATATCGCAAGCAATAACCCTATACAATCCTGTCAATGTCACTTGCAACACAAGGAATTCTAAAGTGTGGGAATGTGTCGATGATTGTTTGATTCAATAACCAACCTTCAACTGGAGCAGGTGCTGCCGCGGGTTCTGGCGCTGGCGCCGGCGCAGGTGCGGGTGCTAAAAGTAATATGGGTAATTAGTATAAATAAAAGTAATATGGATTATTATTGTTCATTTTCTATTAGATATTAAATACTAGTATCTAGTCATTATGATTTTTATCATTATTATTCCTATTAATTGTGATACCAATTGGAAGTATTTTAATGTAATGGTATTTTAATTATTTTTTTATATAAGATTAGCCGACAAACGAGCAAACGACCCACCTGATGGTAAACCGTCATTTTCGCCCAAGGACACAAAACCAAAGTAACACTAAAGGCATTAAAGTAACAAGACTGATGCGTTGTAGGCCAAGAAAGAAGGAAAGTCCTCAGCCGGAACACGGCCGCCCCAATAAGACTAAGATGTTATGTCATCTAATTATATTATGAATTGATAAATAAATAATTATAGAATATACATTTAGTATTTAAGAATACCTTCAGCTGGAGGAGGCGCCGGTGCTGCTTCAGGAGCCGGTGCAGGGGCTGGAGCACCTAGAATCATAAATAGCAAAATTTCATCACCATATAAAATTCAACCATAAATTTTTAACACAAGATAGAATACAGAGAAACGTAATTTCTCATATCGGACTAGATCAATGTATTTTTCATTCACACTTGCATGCAAAATATAGAAACACCGGAACATTAGAGAAAATACACATAATTAATAATAATTTATTCTCTAACGCACAAAAGTCCTAAGTAATTAATTATTTTACTTGGCTTTTTAAATAATCTTTTTTAAGAATTCACGAGTTCCTTATTTACTCTAACTAGTACATATCCTATGAAGAATAAAGCTAACTGAATAACAGCTCATAGCTCAAAAGTTCCTTTTCTAATTCAGTAGATGCACTAGTCCATATAGGGAAGATTTTGAAACTTATATAGAAGGACTAAGGAAACCGTGTACCTGTAGTAAAACGAATTTAAGCGTAGTTGATAAATTTGAGAGACTAAAAAATGGGTCAATCTTTAGCGACAGCTACAAAAGCATCCGTACCAGCACTAAACAAAATAATAGAAGTGAATAGGCAAATTTACCTTTTTGGGTATGAATAGATTCAACGCTTGATTACTGTACAATCACGGAAGCTCAAAAGCAAACTTGCTTGGAAAAATGCCGTAATAAGCGAGAAACAATATTTTCTCAGCGTGTTTACGATATTATTACAGGTCATTATTGTTCTTGAATATTGATATATTGAGTATTGATAATACTGTCCAGATATGCAAGTCCAAGTGAACTTTTGTTCAGGAACTTAAGCAGATACAGTTCTCGTCACCGTAATATGCTAGCAGCATTTAAACAAAGCAAGCGGCTGACAAGAATAATTGTATTGGCAATTGGTTTAGCCTCATATACATTATACCTCAATGTATACGGAAAGTTTTTATTTTTAGGAAAACGTCACATATCACATATTAAAATACCTTCCGCAGGTGGAGCTGGTGTAGGTGCTGCTGCTGGTGCAGGTGCAGGTGCTGCTGGCGCCGGTGCACCTGTATTCAATATTAAAATTGGTTTTTGAAAAAATATTTAACAGCACACAATAATTTTGATAATTAAAATCCTAGAAAACAAAACAGGACAAAACTATAAAAACAATAAAAGCAACGAAAAGCTAACGCTCCGACAAGAGATTTGGTTACAAAAATCTCAATTCCCATAATGATATAAATCTCACTGCAATAACTCCCAAAAAGAACCATTCAATAAGTGTCTACAAATTTTTTAAATGATACAATCAATATTGGTAATGAAATACTGCCATCAACATTTGCTTTTTAAGGCGAGGAATAAATAAACATATTTAGCACAAAACATATTGGATCAACACGGATATCTGTGATCTGCAAGAAGTTGCAAAGTTTGAATTTGTCTGTGAAATTTGTCAATTTTGAGATTGTCTGAACTAATTACAAATTGGTAAAATCACTATAAATATTATTGTACAGTGCGATTAAAACCATAAGATATCAGTACTTTGAACGATGGAAGAATTATTAAAACCATATGATTAAGTTTAGATGCAAACGTAGAACACAAAATTAAATACATTAGTGATATTCTAATCTATGCAAAAGCTTTTATCAACGAGTAGTATGATTTACGACAATTAACATTGTATTATCATACAACAGTCAACTATTAAAAATTAAACAACCTTCTGCCGGAGGAGCCACTGGAGCAGCTGGTGCAGGAGCAGGCGGTGCACCTATATAATTCAAAAACAAAAATATCTTGATTTTATTTTCAAATTTTACAATATGGTCCAAAAAACATATAGATATTCGCAAGTCGCAAAGCTTGCATATTAAACCCATGTCTAGCCGTCCTAAATGGAATAGCAGTGAATACTAACTACAAATATAACAAATATAGCTTAACATTCTATATGGTCATGTCTAAAGATAAAAATTATAGTGGCAAGGATGTTATCCTAATTGAAAATATAACATCGTTCTTTAAAATGGATGTGAAATTTGTTCAGGAGAAGAAACTTTGTTTGATGATCATGTTGATTTTTAAACATAAAGACTGCATTGTTACATTGATTTTCAAATGGAATCAGAAATAGATGAAAAGGTAGACACTAAAAAAGCTAAGCTTAAATTAATATGAAATTCGCAGAGCCTTGATTCATTTAACAATCTTCGGCTAATGGTGCTACTGTAGCATTGACGAGCGATGCTGCATACTCCATAAATTTGCTGGAAATCGGTGGTCTAAAATCATACACTACCTTCTACATATAAGGCCGTTGGAATAGCTTAATAACTGCTATCCAATGATAGCAATCACTTCGAATCTCACAAGCATACCTGATTTTGTCAATAGCTATAACCAATTTAATCGAAAACAGACTTCCAATGCTTAATTTGATCGACCACCCACAACTAACACTAATTATCTTTTTGTTTGTTTGCATTTATGTTTCTTATAAATTAAGACCTCCAAAAGATCAAAAGAGAAGGCTAAAGAAAAAATTAAATTTTCTTTTGAATATTTTCCTTCCTAACAATCCAGCATTTTATTTTGTACCAATTTAAAAATCGTGATGTAAAGCAGACGTACTATCCATTAATTCTAACTTAATTAATAGTGACAGGCTTAGTCGCAAAACGATAATTTCTACCCATGACCGAATTTTACCTTCTTTGACGTCTCATGTCTTTTCTTCCTCTTGGAAAGACCCAAGAAGAACAATCTTTGCAATTTCTTTGATTTTCGTTAAATATCCTTAATACCCCTTCCTCTCAATAGTATTTAAGTGTTTTATAAATATTTGACTGTCTACGCTACAAATTACTACGAGGAAATCTCTTCAAATCTAATTTTAATATTTTCGACAATATTTTCGAAAATCACATAAATCTCAAATGGGTCCTATTTCAACTTCGCCGGGATACATATATTTTTACTTTTCTATACTGCATGTCGTTTAATTTTACTTTACCACAATTACTTAAAGTGATGTTACGTTCATCTATTGAGACAGCATTGATTGGTTGATTTTCGTGGCTGAATAAAATAATTATGTTAGCATGACATGTTTGACACTGTCAAACATGACGGGTGGCAGTCAGTGTCAACCATGCCAGAAGAACAGTCAGTCGTTCGTGTGTGCACGTTCGAATGTAAAGCACAGTGGATTGATCTAACTAAGAGAATATAATAAACCAAGTGTGGATTGTTCCTGTTCGTTTTCCTTGGAGTCCTTCTGAGCGTTTTCAGTGACAATATCAGTATGATATTAACTCAAATATATAACATATTTTAAATTTTAACAGATGACTATGAATAGCACATAATTCTCTATTAAACAACAAAACTAAAATATTCATAACACAAAACACAATTGACAAACAAACAACAAAACACAAATACAATAAAATATACTATTATTAACATGACCATAAACAACGGAAACACATACTTTAAGATGTAACATATAAATGCCACTTAATAAACCTACAATACAATTGTTTTATGTGTGTGTTATGAGATTTCAGGTCTAGATGACAACGCAGTACAGCGACAAAGAATATTAGCTAAACATGAGGCATAAAAACCAACACTTTATTAAACAAGCCGGCAAATCAGCAGATGGGCCAGCTGATTGTAAAATTGTCAGTACCGATCATGCAAATCCGCACCATCAGAAATGTCACAAATGACCAAGATGGAAATCATAAATAAATTCACTTCAACAAATAAATCTCAACACAGGATTTGCAATCTTTCATAGAAATTTCTGACATAGCACATTATACAAATCTTAACAATACGTCGTATAACAGAAATGCGTGGGGAACAGCTGTTCAGAACAAATATTAATGTAGATCACAAAATGTTAAGACATATTATTTAGACATACACAACATTTATTGACCTTCAGCTGGAGCTGCGGCTGCTGCGTCCCCTGCTGGAGCTGGTGCGGCTGCTGGGGCTCCTATTGTTATGAAGGTGACGTAAGATTTATACATGTTGATAAAATATGTGATTCTCAAGTAGATGGTCAATAGGCGCGCACGTGGGTCATTAAGAAATTATTTATTTACAAAAGCGAAATAATAACTTATTGTTATTATCCCAAAATTTCAACCAATCCAGCTAATATTATATATATTACAATGTGACTATATATTCACAGTGAAAATTATTTCTTGTGCTAATTATTTAGCATCTTAATGACTGTTCACTTACCGGTCACTAACGAGTTGAAATTACTGTTTTCAAAAACTTTTTGGGTTGTGATGATTATTTTGAATACTTGATTTCTAATAAAACGAAGAATAGATAAATTTATTTTTAGACTTTGCTGTGATTGTTTCTCACTTGTGCACGTTTATACTATCAATAACACAGAAAATCTTAATATTTATAGAAGCCGGAAGTCAGGATGCCTTGTGCGAGTGTGAGCATTTATTTATCTGTTATTATCAGCATACCTAATTAGAAGTGGTAGTTCAAAGTATAAATTTGCACTGGATTAACAAGCAACCAACAAATTAAATTTTTTATTATTATTTTAGTATGTCACATATTTTTCTTACCTTCAGCTGGTGGCGCGGCGGGTGCTCCTTCAGCTGGTGGGGCTGCGCCTTCGGCAGAGGGCGCTGCAGCATCAGCCGGCGGCGCGCCTTCAGCACCGGGCGGTTGACCTTCGGCTGATTCCTGTAAAATTTCAGAGTCTATAATATCAGAACTCTTAGAATTTACCCGATCATCATGCATAGCACCTAAATTTACAGCTTTAAAAGGCAATGTCACTATTACTGCAATAAGTGTGTATAAGCCATAAAAACCCGTTAAGTAAATGAAATAATTAAAATTATTATAAGCATAAATGCGCCATTGTATTTATTTTAAACTAAATGAGATGTGTTTTAACCAATTTAGTATGAATGAATTCATAGAAAAAAAAGTTGATCAGATATGCGTGGTTGAAGAAATCTGAAACTATATGGAACTACGGTTAATATGAAATCGAAAATCTCGACACCGGTTTTGATATATATATAAAAATATATCTTAATATTAGCCGTTTCAATAACACAGTTTTTTATTTTTATAACAAGGCAATATTTTTATTAGTTGCTTTTATCATTATTAATTCAAAAAAATATTGAATGTTGTCGATCTTTTAATTAAAAGATTCTTGAACTCGACAAGGCGTTTGATTTGTTACTTCATGGGTACCATTGTCGGCAGTGTTCATTAAGCTAAGACGCTATTTTAAAGAACAAAAGTCCTTTAGCGAGTTCGAAGCATTTCATAATATACCGAGAAATTAAATTCAAAATTTGTAAAACGAAATATCAGTTCGCACGACAGTTGTTTGCCGTTTTTGTAAATAATTAAGTTTATCCAGAATCGTTAGTACAAAACCACAATGAGTATAATGAAACAAAACCGCTCACTTAATTGTGAAAATATGTGATTAAAAGACACATCTGTAAATTTATTGTTTGCCGGCTTACGTAATTCTTTTAAATGGATTTTCAATTTTAAATGAATATTTTATAAAGCTGCCCATGCGATGTTTAAAAAGCGTGTATACAATTAATATCGGCATGATTGATGTGATAATAGTAAGTGAAAACATAATTTATAAATGTCCTGGCTACAATTTCGTTTTCCGGAAACGATTTTGAATTGGATGAAGGCTTGAATTTACACTCATTATACAACTGTCACAAATATCATTCATGTACTGCTTGCTATATAATACTTTTATCTATTTATCAACCGTCTATATGTTTACAAAAATCGATTTTAGTATATAATAATATATAATTTATAAGAAATATTAGCCGTTTCAATAACACAGTTTTTTATTTTTATAACAAGGCAATATTTTTATTAGTTGCTTATATCATTATTAATTCAAAAAAATATTGAAGCGGATGTTGTCGATCTTTTAATTAAAAGATTCTTGAACTCGACAAGGCGTTTGATTTGTTACTATATTTAATAATATTTCATAATATTTAATCATATTTAATAAAAGACGAAATTGGATTAAATTCATTTTCATTGTACTGAGGTAGTATGTACATATGTTGTGTATAAACTTAAATACTTTAGATCAGACTAAAAGCAGCAGAGATTATTTAAACTGATACAGATATTGTTTCTAACAGAAATTTTAGTACAATGTTATAACCTGTAGTATTTGTTAGTAGTTAGTAGTTGTTATTAAAAGGATGACCAGTAAATAATTAATTATTTATAACCAGCTTCCAAAGACACTAAGTCGGTGTGTTGGAAATGGATGTAAACATGAAGTTACAAATTTTTTTATGTTAGTTGTAATAAAGTAAACTGCACTGCAAACAGAAAATATTTTTCTTGAAAGTTTACAACTTCATACCAAAGCTCTTTACAATCCTTATGTACAGCTAAAAATAACTTTAGCGAACAAAAAAATACAGATACAAAGCTGCAAAGCTCAGTTCGAAGTTGGAAAGCAATGGAAAACATAAAAGGCTTTAAGTTAAATTGAACTTACCAACAACATTGAGGACGCATGTGGGCGGAAGTGGCTCCGAGGTTTAATGGGGGTTAGGTTAAAGTTTCACTACACTACACGCTTTTGGCACGCAAGCCCTGGGTATAGTGTGTACCTGATATACTCTGTGTACGGAAGAGCATCTTACTCGATCCTATTTATATTTCCTGTATTTCAAAGCTAGTAAATATTTATGTAAAGTGTGTTAAATTAATGAATTCCAAATTTGATTTTTGAATTTTCATTGCACGTTAGTGGTTCGTTTTAAATTGTACTACCGATGTTCTGTATCTTACCTCAGTGTTTATTGTTAAGATTAAATGAAACTTAAATTGATAATATTGATATTATTGTCATTGTTTTATTACATGTACGTTTAAATTTATTTTAAGAAAACAAAAAACTACACAATTTTAAAAAGTGATCCAAATTTTATTTTCAAATATAAGGGTGCAAATGGCTCTGCCGTCAACAAGAGAAGTGTGATAACCGAAGCGAGTAATCAACTGCCCTGCTTGTCGATCTTAATAGAGAGCCTATGTCGATATCTATGAAAAAACTTTTAAAATACAGTTGTTATATTCTATCGGTTTTTATTTAATTTTATATAATGTAATGAATATATTAATACCTATACTTTGTTCAAATTGGATATGGAAACTTTGTAAACAAACCATTAAAATTCTTTTGTAGGGTTTTCACCAACTGAGCTGTATTTGTAAATCAAATGCTTTAATGAAATTAAACTACTCATTATATTATTTGTGAATCCTAAATTAACTTAGTGTTGATCGATAAGAACTTTAAACCGCATGAAAATGAAGTAAAACTAATGTCATAAAACACTTTCGTCATTGAAAAACTCACGCAGCCGCAACCTTATTTTCGTAAAGCGATTTGTAACATTTTTACAAAATATGTTTCGGGGTAAGCCTGCCTATACCTATAAAAAGAAATGACTATTAATACCTTACAGCAATAATGATTCTAATTTACTTTGCAACTTAGTCGTATTATATTCCGATACAAGAACGTTTTAATCCATGCAATATGTATAATAATAAAATTAATAACATTAAAATTTCCAACATGATTTATTTATTATAAATTCTATAAAGGCTATTTAGATTGTATTCATGACTAATTCGTATTTATTTAAATTATTTACCTGCTGTAAAATAAATAAAATTGAACTTGAACGACAACAATAAAAAAATAACGGAACGTTACGCGGCTTGCCGGCCGCCACAGACGTTATAATATTAAAGTAATCTGTGGTCATAGATACTGATAATAGAACAAAAAGTTTCGTGCACCTGTTTGTTTGTGGTTGCTAGGCAACACTTTGTTTACAAAGTTTCCATATCCAATTTGAACGAAGTATAGTAAACTGTCCTCGCTTCGCTTCAGAAAAACTACGGCTTACGCTAAGAAATAGCATCTGCATTGTTTTAGAACTGTGTTTTTCTCGATCTATGAATTACAAATTACAATATTAATTTATAACTTTGTAAATTATGGACGGATTGCAATGAAATAAACTTTAAGTATTAAGTGATACTAACTGTAATAAATTAGTGAAAACCAGAACGAAATCGGGTAAGCCGTTTCTGTGATTAAGGCGAAGAAACGCACAGACAAACAGACAAAAATTCTATAAACCTTTGTTTTGGGTTCTACTGCGTTAATAAAGGTCCTTAATAATAGTTTTTAACCTGAGTCACATCTCGCTACTACACTTATGTTAACATAATAAAAGTAAAAACACGAAATAAAGTTACAATAAATGTTTTAGATATACTAATAATTCGTTTATTATACTCAACTTAACGTAGGTGCAGGGTAGACGGTCAGCGTTCAAGTTTATGATATATAATCTATTTATATGTAATAAACTTATATCATTATGTAGTATATATTATACATTATAATCTATAATATTCTATAATATATCTATCTATAATATATCTATAATATTATGTTATAAAAAATCGAACTATCGAAAATCGGTAAACTAACATAGAATATACTCAATTTACTTTTTTAGTTAAATCAAATTTCTATTTATTCAGTGCTTCCTGACAATAACATAAATATGTAAATTATTTTTATTCTAACGAATAAATATTTAAATTAAATTATTTTCTCATTATCATCTTTTGTTTACGCTGTTCAAAATGCATTTTTATATCTGTAGTTAACAATGAGCTCATCCAGAAGCACTACGTTTTTCGTTAAAACAAGGAAGCCTATTGTTACTTTTTTACGTTGTCTTATACGAACACTACTTTATAAGTACTCCTTTTGCATTATAGTGATTTGTAATTAAATTCCTTAAAATGTTGTTGTCTATAAAAACCTTCTAACCAATTTTAAGTCAATTGATGCATGATACTAAACATTATTATGTCGCTAAGTTACGCACATGACACGAGTTCTCCCAAAATAGCTGCGAGTTCAACAACCGCATTTGAAACCTGGCAGCAGTTTTAGCCGACTAATTACTTGGAGACTTGCAGTTTGAAACTTCGTTACCACATTAGGAGAACACAAACAGGACAAAGGGACAACAGAAGAGGATTGGTACAAAAATGACGTCGACACATGTGATATATTACACAAAATTAATTTTATTAAACGTATTATTAACTTACAAAAACATTATTTAATAAATAAATAATAAATTATTTAATAAATAAGTAAATGTGGTTTTGACAATCGATAGCTGTGGTCGGTCATGAGACAATACATACAAGTGTGAGGAACAATGGCTAATGGGATACCGTGTGTCCCTTCGAGCCGTATGAGGGAGGTTTATCACATTGATAGTTACGGCTGGTCTGGTAATAAAGGTCACATAATAGTTTATGGTGGGGGTAATTAACACTTCATGCCTCAACCTCTTCTTCTTTTACCTTCTGGTCTCCCGGCTTGCCCTTCGACCAGTCTGGTTTTTTCTGTGGGAAATAATAAAATATTAAACTATATCCCTTATACATTTTCAGGTCGACAGCGTGTCTAAGTTCTAACGGGCAACTCTCACGAATGTGGTTTACTTTTCACAAAAACATTATAATATAATGAATACCATTTTTATATGTGCACGGAAGACATTTGTACAATTTGTACACGAACTAACGTCCTGGCGGTAATACTCATAATTGTTATATATACTTATCATTTCCTTTCAAATCATTCATGTGAGTTGCGTAACGCTAATGGCAATTAACACTGTCTCTCGGCGTAAAATATCGCTGTACTTACAAGCATATTATATGTTTTATGGTACAATTTTGAGACATGTTACCCCGAAAGAAGTAGAATATATACAATAATTCCCTTAGTTACTGGATAAATAAAACAATTCTCAGATTCAACAAGAGGAGTTAAAAACAAAATTTTACCGATTTTCAAAATTGTGTATAATTTTATTTTCTAAATAAATTAAATAATTTCTATCATACTTTAATTAACATAAATAAATTAAACATTTTATATGTACTGAATAATATAAAAATATATTAAACAGGAATCATAGTCTGTAAGAATCGGTTTATTTACCAAGAAGGTATATGATTATCTAACATAAGCACTGTATGTACAGTTTGCAATGGTATGTTCGCATCGCACTAAGCCAACGTCTGCAATGGCTGCATCCTCTATTTCTCCGTTACAACCTAACAAGCGATCGATAATGCTCAAAATCTTCACGACAGATATGTGGGGCTATTATAAATGCTTTTGTTATTTTCGACTTAGTTGTTCTCGTGACTGTGAGCTTTAGAAATACTATTTGTGTTAAGTGCCAGTTTATGAAATGACGTACGTTATAATGTTCGGTTTTTGCTAAGTTAATAGCTTAAGAAGTATAATAAATACTGGGACGTCAATTTGATTTAAAAAGTCTCAATGTATTTGCAGTGCAAAAAATTCTCAACAATTTGTGACTAGTGGAAGTATAGTTGCACACAATTCTATACCAGGATATCTAGTCTGGCTACCGACCACAATTAATTGTTACTTATATGAAATCAGTTACTACGTACTATATGAAATTAGTTACTATGTTTAAGTATCAAAATTAAAATGTCCCAAATTTCTGTACGAAAATTGTTCAAATGCTTGAATTACACAAACTACAAAACGTGAAAGCGTTCATAATAGCCCTTCCGCAATTTGTGCTAACAACTTGCGCCATTCCTTTTCGTGCTGCAACCGCGGCTAATGTGCTTTGCTAAATACACACTACAAAAATATCTGGCTTCACATTACAACTTTTATGGTTTTATACAATTATAATACACTGGTAGCCATGTACATTGAGACGTAATTTAAAAAAATAAAAACAAAACAACAGTTAAAAAATATACATCTCAAACAGAACCTGAAAAGTTTCAAGCGCAAATTGTGATAACTCAAAATTTCCGAAGCTAACGCTAAAAATATCTATACAAGAGTAACCATAACATAAAAAAAACTAAGCGTGTTTTTAAAAACAAAAGTCTCCGAACATACATACTTTGAAAATGTAAAATTAAATCATGCAAATCTTAAACAAAGAAGATCTGGTACGTGATTAGAAAATAAAAAATATGAAGAAGTATTCAGAAAAATGATAAACCTGAAAGAACGTAGTGCAGTGTGCTTTAGATCTTACTGCCAATTAATCAACATCTGTTCTCGGTAGATAAGTATATACAAATATGGATAACTATCTAATTACGAATAAAATAATAAAATATTTTGTTTTAAATATATATTACATCGTTGACCACAACATAACTTTGTCATGGACAAAACGTCCTTATGTCATTCTTTTGCAATCCAAAAGTGAATGCAAGTTTAACATCACCTAACATAACATCTACAAACAAAACCTAACATCTACGCTTAGTAAAAATATATCAGTAAAAAATTATAGTGCACAAGCTGATCCAGTGACAGAGTAAGTTGCCAAAGGTTGGCTAGATAAATAGCCTAATACAACCAATCACCATTCTATCAATGGTTTTCTCCAAGCTGTGCCAGAATAATACTAAACATGCTTCGTGTACTAGTATTACCTAAATAAAAATCTATGCTCGGAGACGCAATACTTATTTACCTTCCCTCCAGCACCACCCTGTGAAATATGGTATCTTATAACAATAAAATTGGTATTAGTAACACAAATATATTTTCGGCTGCCAATTACGGCGAGCCCAAAATTAATGTTATCAACGTAAATAATGAGATGTGACAATCTCCCAACAGCAGAAACAGCAAAATAATTAACTTGATTAAATATTTGGAGTGTCCTATCCTATAAACTATCCTATAAACGATTCTAATTAACGAACTGTTCCAAACATTTTCTTAATTAATTTTGTTGTTTTTGCATTTGAAAGAACCAGAAACGAGAGCTGTGACTCGCAATGACGGTGACTGTGATATTAGTATCGGGCAGAAAAGTTAGGTAGCGATGGAATATAAACCTTGTGTCGACACATATAAGTCATTATTTAATTTGAGGACTTGCTAAGCTCATAGGCCAAATTTAAAATTCAAATTTTACAAATGTAAATACAATATCTCAGCTAAAGCTCTTGCGGGTAGAAGCCTATTCATAAATGTTATTAACATAACATTGTGCAAACAAAGTGAAGCTCAGTCGAACGCGTTATCCAAACTTCTCACCTTGTTTTGTTCTCATTTGGATATCTTATCAAATTTGAAACGACTGATTTATAAATAATACATAAATTTTATTTTTAAATAAGTGAAAATTAATATTAAGTCATCATTAACTGCAAAATGATGTGAAAAATGTTATAACATTATTACAGCATAATAATGTAGATGTCGTAAATAGGCATATTAATTATGTCACTTCTTCCCGATAGCCCAATCAGCTTTCTCTGCTTTCTTAGCCTGTTGAAACACGATTAAGAACCTTTGTATATATCTATAAATGTAAATGTAGCACTGAAACAATTGCTAAATGAGTAATTTTCTTTATCGTTAAGATTTGGGCGAATATAAAATCAAAAAACTATCATGAGACATAAAAATAGAATGAAAAGTGATAAAGAAATTGAATCAAGAGAATGATTAATTTTATAAAAGTGTAAAGATTGTTTTAGTGTTTGTAATAGTATGACTAGACCTAGTAGTTAAATAGTGAGTTTAAGAAATTTTAGGAAAGAAGAAAAAGTACGTAAATTAATAAGAAAATCAAAATTAAATTCGTTTATGAAGCACTTTGGCCAATTTATATACAAATATCTGTTTAGTAGTTAACTAGCCAATCTTGTTACATAGAAATGTGATCGGTAGAATTGCTCTGATTATAATATAACTTCTGTATAATGCGTGGGGAGTCACTTTCAAACTGTAATTAGAAACAGATTTAAATATGACGCTTACCTCTTTGTCTTCTTCTTCAAGGGTGAATTCCTTCTTTTTTACGACCTTCAATTGGTTACGGAAGTTGAATTCTGCTGCCTTCTTCTGGAGCTTGGCGAATTTGTTCTCGTATTTGGACACCTTCTTCAGTGTAGGTTTAACGCTACAATAGTGCATATGTTAAATGTCGTTTAAATTTTTATAACAGGGAAGAAGCTACAAATAATAATATTGAAAGATCAGGCAATATTATAGGCTTTCTCAATTCTGCATTAAGATTCATTATCAAATTCATTGGGGGTTAATCAATACCGATGATATTCACTTGTCAGTGCTCTGGCAGGAATCCAGCAAGAATTCTAACACTAGGTAAAATTAAATGCTAATGTTTGGCTATGAGCCGGGATTTTGGCGGAGCGGAAAAAATTTGGATCTATATAATCAGTACCAAAATTTTCTTATTATATTATATTTACAGACATATTAAAAAACCTAATTATATAATTTATAGTAAAAACAAGACGTCGATTTCTGTTTCCAAGCAGACGTTTTCGTGTTTTCGTTTTCGAAGTTTTTCGTGTTTTTCTTACCTCTCATTAAAAAAATTCAATCATTTACAAAAAACACAAAAAGCTATTTATATATTATTTAGAATATCATAATATGAAATTTTCTTCTTTGTCATCCTTCTAGTAAGTCGTATCGAATATTTTCATTTCACGCAAAGTACATCACATTCCTAACTCATGTTTCAATAACGCGACCTTAATAACTGTGTATAATTCAAGTTTAAATATATAACAGGAAGCATCTGTCTTACAGTTATATACAATATTTACCGAGACCTAACCGCACCAATTGAAATGTTATTTTTAAGTTACATTTTAAATGCTTTGCGTTCAAAAGTTAATCTTGCAAACTGTAGAATCTATAACAGTTACTCTTTAATTGTTGAATATTTTAATAGCAGATAAAGCCAAGACAAGTAAGTATAATTATGCTATGGTAAGTATACATAAGTGTAAAATCATACTTACAATTTGCCTCTGAGGTCATTGACTTGGGAGTTCAGGTCAGCGATCTGTTAAATCACGTTAAAAATATGTATTAAAATAAAATTCTAGGATTGTCTCAAGGATAGTGTTACTGGCAAAAACGGTCATTAAAGTGGAAGAATTCAAATAAAGCACAATAAAGTTTTAAAGAAGAAATATCGTACCAGATGATAATAGTAATGTAAAATTTAAGATAAACTCTAAATTCATTGTTTATAGTAAGTTTTATAAATTTTACTTTAAAACAGAGATTAGACATATGTATAGCTGTCGAAATACAATTCATTACAAATTAATGGTTATATTTTAAACAGTGTAAAGCACAGAAAAATAATTTCAAGAAATCTCATGCAAGACACAATAAAGAAAAAAATCAGAAAATATTGAAGCTCAAAAGATCTGAAAGAGAAAGCGTAAAATAAGCTAAGTTGATGCAATTGTTATGACAGTGTAACTAAATTGAAAATAGTGATTAATACAACAAAAGCACAGTAAAAGGAAGAGTTGAGCGTCGATTAGGCAGTGTTATTTGCGAGCCGTTGATCAGATTCCATCACTGTAGCTTGTGAGTAAATATATACATACTGAAAGATGTGCGTGAAAATCCCAAATTTCAAGATATCGCTTTAAGTCCCTATGGTCTGTGCTCTTTGCCTAAAACTTATTCAATGTACATCCATATATTGTTCAATCACTATTCCATTTTCTATACTTTCGTGCATACATTTACTGTCGTCTTATCGGTAGCTGGTCGTCTGCAGCTCCTGTACTCTTCGGACTTAAAAATAATCTAGGTGCAGAATATTTTACATGTGCAACAATTAATATCAGCACCAACAATATTGTACCTCTTCGACGCGCTGGTACGCAATGCTCCTCATATTTGCCATCAGTTCTCAGATAAGAAGCGATTGCGTATTTGGATACAGCAAAATCATGCACGATTTAAGATCAAATGCGAAATTGTCTTCGGAAACTGTTGTTACGTTCTTATTATTTCTCCGCTGTACGACCAACCTTGATCAGAAACACGAGCGCTGCTCAACCCGACGCCAGAACGCAGCTGGAACTATTTCTAAACTTATATTCAATAGCATAATCTTATATTAGTTTGTGGAGTGTTATAATAAAAAGTTGTTCTCGTACAGTTTGAGCATCGCTTATGTATTTCAGCTACAGACCAGTGATCGAAGTTGTAACATATTGAGGGCTGTATCGATGTGCAATTAACTCTCGAGTGTTTAATATTTCTCTCTTCTATATAGATTATTAAACACTAATTACTAATTTTATGTTCTAGTAAGACGTAATTAAGTGAGTGAGAGAGAGTAACATAGAGTGACGGTGCAAAATCGATCGATCTACAATGTTGTCAGTAATATACATGTCGGCGTGTAGTGTCATGGTCTCGCAAGTGATCTACTATATGTGTATGTACTGTACACCCGATCGTTGGTTGGAGCCAACCAATAAACCAACTCTGCGAGAACACTGGCCATTGTCTCGCACTCCAAGGGAAAGGAACGGGCAACATCGATCACAGCATGGCACTTTCAATTTAACACTCAGTGTCTAACTATAAACATACGGGTGTCAAAAAAAAGGTATGGGATTTATTTCAGCAACCGAACACGCAAACAGTTCGCGCAGTGTATAACGGCACATACATGAATGTTGGAGATTTGGAACAAGAAGTTGCTTACGCGATGCACTTGCGTGTGCCAACAAAGGAACTGGTCCATCGTTCCAATGATACTTTAACGGCAAGTCTGGTGGTTATCGTAAAAAGAGAAAATTCAGTAAGGCCACTAAACTCGCCACCACACATGAAGCGTCACACGGGTATAGGCGGACACGGTCGGTGGTACTCGATTAATGCTATTGCTCTTATCATTCTCATGTATTAAAGTGCCATACTGTCAGGGATACATTAATCGGGATAATTAAGCAACATTTGTTAAACTGATAAATGCATGCAATAGCCTAAAGCTCTACAGGTTATACAAGCGTACGTCAACCGACGGACGTGAGGAGACGGCTCGTTGACACCAACATTTAGTTATGATTCAATGACAGTATGAGAGAATATGAATCCGTGACCATCATATCGCAGATAAAGAACTGAATGATTGTTACGCGGTCATGCAGAACGGCCCCGCGTGGGCCGCGTCAGTGGTGAATGCAGTGTTACAGTTACGCCGATGGCCGTTACAGATACGATCGTTAGTGTAGTTAATCGTGTAAGCTCCATGTCGGATGACGCCGCCGGACAATCGGCGGGGATCGATTTTGCACCGCACGGTCACCGTGGCTGGGGCAGTCCGCGCGACAACCCTCTACTTCACACACTTCGCACGTATCCCCTCTACGAGTACACCACTAAACCGCGCCTCCACCGTTATTCACAATCCAACAACAAACAACCGAAAACTTAACAAAGCATTATCATGGAAAACGATTTGTCACACGCGCACGTTTGTTACATAATCGATGATTGTGATATTCACAATGGTTATAAAGTATTGGTCAATACCTCATAATCTCTTTTCCTGACTTCATGTTCCAAATCCCACTTCTGGCCCTCACACACATACATGCGGTCATAATACTCCTGTATTATTCTCTTGAGCATTGCTATAGAAAAAGGAAAGACAGATTATTTAGCCGGTAGAATGAGCATGGGCATCTGTGTGAAAGTGGCCTTCGTCTGTCGATGGGAGCGACGTGTGCATGTGTGCGGTGAGCCGTACAACTATCATGTCATATCGTAACAACTAAATCAGTTTCAATCATATCACGTCATATGCATTCTCAATCCTAATGCAGTTTACCTCCATTTTCCTAATTGCGATAGCTCGTTCTAGTTCATATTTATCTCCCTCAAGGTTGAATATTCTGTGCCAGTACATTTGACATATCGTCTGCAGTTCGGCTAAAGAAAAACACAATCGTTTATTTTATAGTACGAGTATAAGTTCGTCGAAGCGCTGCCCGCGACGAAGAGTAGTAGGTACGTAGTGTACGCGACATGTACTTCTTATCTACGAATATTGAAGCGTAAGCGAAGCTACATGATATTTAGGTGGGAATTTATGGTCTAATACTGAAACATAATAATGTTGTTGTTAACTAAAATTGAATGAGAATTTCTACAATAGTCAAAAACTATTGCAGTTCCAACATTGAATCGACGGGACGTTGTTATTATAGCGCTTCCACAATTATTCAACGTGTTATACACACTAGTTGCTGGTTAGGGCATATAGGTATATTTTATGTTCAGCTCCGCAATATGATAAATTATGAGTCGACGGCGAAAACAAATCATTATCATATACTAGTCACAATATCTGCATGAACTACTCAAACGAAGAGCGTTTTATTATAAATTGCGTAGCGCCCAAACCAGACCAGACCTCGAGCTCTCTGCGCTGCACTTCCATCTCGTTATCGTACTTCTCCTCTTCGAGCTTCGTGATACGTTGATGGTAACCGGTAATGATGCTCGTAAGAGCCGCTACAACATCAACCAACAGTTACTTCCGCGGTCTAAACGCTATGCTTGTTCTAGTAGCCCATAACGGTACTCGCACATGGGTTGAAAGTTAGCGAAAGTGTGAGGCTCAGAGAGAAATTTAATAGAATAAATTTTTAGAAGAAGGTGAGTCAGTTTCGCACGAAAGTACTTACAACGAATTTAGCTGAAACTTAAAAGAAATGAGACACGCGTTAGAGGACATACGGGCCATCCAAAGAAGAGAGTAACCCGACAGCAGCGGACTTTGCAATCCGTTGTTAAATAGACGGAGGAGAGTCAACACTGCATATTGTCACAACAACAAGAACATTAAAAGGAAGATTGTGAGTTTGTGAGTTCGTCAAAAGTGAGCGCCTGAGTCGGCACAATTTGCTACCTCCATGTCTTTCCGTTTAACGATGTATTCCAGATCGAACTTTTGATCTTCAAGCTCAATGATGCGGTTGTTGTATTCTTTGCAAACTCTTATAACGGTATCTATAATGCGACACACAATTTATATGGGTAACAAGTCACGGAAAAAACTTATGACTGGTGTGTAGTGAATTCAATGATATGAAGGGTCCTACAAAGATTTGAATCTAAAATGGACATCAAGTTAGATAGTTTCGCATCAAATTTCATATTTATAGGCATATACATTATGGTCATAGATCAATAATTGCTAGACTTATATTCACCTTCGTTTGCATCGTCCACGTTCTTGGGTTTACCGCACCTTTCTTCAATGATGCGTCTCCTCTCAGCGGCTTTACGTTCCTGTTCCTTCTTCAATTCCTCAGCGGCTTTCTTACGCAGGAGCAACTGTTATCAGGATTCAAAATTATAATTTGATTTATCTTTAAAAACAAGAGAGACACAACAACTTTCCGTCGATTTCTTTTCAAAGCTATTTGAATTCTTGCAATTATGAGTTACTATTATTTTATTGGTACTTAAATTGTTAAGGCAACAAGCCTTTACTATTTTACCTTAAGAAATTTTTTAATGTATTTCATTTTTAGTACTAGCTCTCATTCTTATTTACAATCTGTAAAAAGGTCAAAAGCTTTTTATCTATAATCACGTGCTTTATACTCTTCAAAACCTATAAAATTGTTTTAAAAAGAGCTTATTTAAATTCCATTACCATAGGTTGTAGTATTTTTCACCTTTGGCAATTAAGCCTTTATTTAAATCTACGCTACAATCAATATTATTTTATAGAAATGTTATTAATTATAATAAACACTCACCCTAAGCTTCTTCTTTCTCTCAGGTGTCATGAAACCCTTCTTCGCCTTCTTGGCCTTCGAGGCCTCCTCCATACGCTTGCGCACCTCAGCGCGCTTGCGGTCGATCTCGGCCTGCTTGGCCTTCTTCGCCTGGAGACATTCCACCACATGGAAATAGTGTACCTAGTACTTCGCTAAATATGATGTTATGTAAAAACTTGTAAGTAGTAAGTGGTTTTCTGTCATGTTAATCATTGACATGTTCTATGAAATGAATAAAGCACGTAGGTTTAAACAGTGTTATATCTATGTATGCTAAATTATATTACGAAAAACCTATTACTTAATAAGTAAACAAATAAAATATCTTGTAAACTTTAAGTTCTCAACTTTTGTGGCATGTTTGCATATTTTTACTAGAATTCTTCCTTTGTGTGTAGTTAATAAATAAACAAATATTTTGGAAAGTTACATAGTGCGTTTGTAATTCGTGGTTATGGTTTGTGATTTATTGTATGTGTTGTGCCTCTTAATTTTGAATGATCTTGGTAAATACATCGTATGTGTGTATGCGTTTCCTGTTACTACTTTACCTCCTCGAGACGCTTTTTCTGAAAAAAAAAATATAAAACCATAAATTACTTTCGGTTTATGTTTAATGTTTAGGTTAGTGATGTGCTGCGTAAATATTGTGTTTATTTTAGCAAAATAACATTATATACCGGTAATTTAATACATTGCATTATTAAGCTTTAATTTATTTACAAAAAAATTAAAAAAATTGTGAACAATAATAAAATATTGTGATATAATATGATATACTGATATATGATGATGTGATATAATATGTGAGTTATTTTATATTATTGCACATATAAATGCTGTAATTTTGTGGCTTTTAAACAATGTGCCAAATACAGCGGATTAGCTAACAAATCTTGATTTAATTAAGCATAAAATAAACGTTTGCGGCAAAATCAACTCCATAATATTATGAAACAAAAATTAGTTTGCGAATTTTTTGCCTTGTGAGAGTGCATAACATAGATACAAAACATTGTGTCAGTTATGAACGTGTGTGTGTGAGCACATTTTAGAGTTTTTTTTATATCTTATAATCATTGTTAAACATATATTTTAATTAGCTTTAGTTTAAGAATCGTGTTTTCGTGTTAAATAGTAAGCCTGGATATTGACGCAGACATACCGACTTACAACATTTTTAAAATCTAAAAATGGGCTGTAACAGAAAGATTATGTAGAACGAAACTTTAAACATACCACCCAAAAAGAGTGCTCACATTTTGTGACATATTTTGAATTTACAATTTATATGACCGCACAGTTGTAAACAATTTACTAACTCAGTGTGGTATTTGTAAAATTGTTACGCATTCAAACTTGATTGCAATGAATAAAATATTTTCCATGATAACTACTGAAACATAGCTATTGATATAGCTTAAACAAAACTGAGCGAAATTTCAGTACAAATTGCAATGTTTCAAACTCTGAAATATTATATTTGCAAATATTCTTAAGCAAGAATTTCAAGTATTCTGCTTTAGTATCATCCAGTTTCTGTGTAGTGTCGATATATGCCATGTTAGTACAAGAGGAAATATTTACCTAAGCGTTGAGGAGACATGATACTATGTACTGTAGTGTGCACAATTAACATTTGCGGATCCAGGAACGCAGCCGGAACGAACAAATGAAACAGAAAAAGGTAGAAATACATGTTAAAAATATTTTTTTACGAACAGGTTTCAAAGTAAGTTTAACGTATTATTTTTTTTATTAATTGAAAGTGCATTTAATTTAAATACATTGTTACATTATTTTTAAAATAAACGTAAATAGACGTAATTTATCATGAAATAGAAATCTTATATGTACTTATAAGATTATTTATAGGTATATACATAAATAATCTTACATTTTTTATTATTGTGTAATTAATAAAAAACACAATTACTTACGGAAAATACATTTTGTACTAATTTAGAAAAATAGTTAAATGTCTTCAAGTTCTCTAAATACCGCTCAGAATGTCAAATTGTAAATATTTTAACAAAAAAAAAAACATCGTCTATTTGGTGAATTTATCGGTTTTATCTCCTATTTTTCACCCTTAGGGTGGTATTATTTCTTCAAATGTAAGTGGGACCAAACAGGGTGTATACGCTCTCAAAGAAAAAGGGAATTTTCAAAATCGGTTACTAAATGATAGAGCTGTGAAGTAACAAACATAAAAAAACGAATTAAGAACCACCTCTTTATTTTAAGTCGGTTAAAAAACAATCAGACCATTGAAATATATTTTGTTAATTAAAATAAATTGTTGTTTACTTCTGATATAATCTTACCTTACTTCATCATCCGCCATTGTGTGTGTGTGTTTTTGTGGTGTCCTGAAATAAACAACATCTCATTATATTATTATTGATAAAATAAAAATATAACATAAAGATATTAAATAAATTAACTTAAAAGGTAAAATTACATAAATATGCAATGCTATTGTCAATTACGTTTCAATTTCGTAATGTTTTAATAATTGTAACTTTTATCGACGTACTTTCATGAATGTTCTAAATTGAACAACATAATATCAATAAAAGGTAAGTTATGTCAACAACATAATTACGTACATAGTTACACGACCAGAATCCGTAAAAATTGCGTATTTGGCCGTCATCCGAGAGTTATTCGAAACGAGTTGGCAAGCCGCCAATTGGCTAGGTGTAAACATCTGACATTCGATACTACGATCGCTCTTATTCCCAAAATTACCTTCATAATTTTTGTAATTTACTGTTTAAATATGATAATTTTCCGGAAGATTCCGATTGATTCATATTAGACCGAGGTCAGCTGGCAGCGCATTGAACTCTGAATTAGTTGACCTAATTCAGAATTACGACTATGTTAGCGCCATGTGTTAAGGGATGGTCATAATATGCAGTGGCTGACGAAGCTTTGGTTCCGCGAGGAGTGAGCAGGCGCGGGTGGGGGCGCTAGTGCGCCTGAAATAGTCGCGCGCGGCAACGCGCCTCCTAATTTGGTCGCGGCTGAAGACCGACTTTTGTTACACGTTACACCGGCTCCGTGCCTTATGCTACAAATCACTGCGTTCGCTGTAACTTTCGGAAACTAACCATATTCATTTAGATTAACGTATTTATTTGCAAGCGTTCACGTTCAATAAAATGAAAAATAATATCTTTCGAGGGTAAGTAATCGCTAAAATTTTTAAAAAGAAACGTAATGATTGACATGAATTATATATCGATAAATTTTATTATTTCATGACACATTTCTACAGAGAATTTTGTATAATCTATGAATCTTCTAATCAATATAAATCAATTCAACACACGTATGTTTCTTAAATTAATTTGATACATATCCTTCATACGACAGTATAATATATAGTAAAATTGTTTATATAATATGTGAATCGTTTCAACTAATAACTAAGTAAAAAGTGGAAGAAAAATATGTTAGTATAATAATATACCAATATAAATTAGATAACCGGAAGTATGAAACGAAACAGTTACTCAACACATTTTATAAATAACCGCGCGGCTTGGAGTTTGGTTCGCGTTCGTGAATCGCTAACTCAACCGAAAGCAGTCTGTAATCGAGTATGGAAGCCCGTCGCTCCTCACTAACAGACTTCAGTAGAAAGATATTAATTCACGATCTTGAAACTTCACACACACAACGCGGCGATGCATCACGGTGTTTCGTTACACCCGACGTTGTTATATCACTTCACACGGATGATCGCACTATACACTATTAAGCTTTGATTTTTGTGATTTTTTTTTTTTACTTAACGTCACTCACCTACGGAAAGAAAAAGAAGATGGCCCTACAAGATGGTTCAGCCAACACGAGCCACAGTTGCTGACTGGCGCGAGGCGGGCGGCAAGGTGCGGCGGGCAGTGCGTGGGCGCCGCTGCCCCCGCTCCCGCAACGTGCATCTTCCGAAGCCCCCCGATACCCGCTTTCCGTGCAGACATTTTTAGAGCAGTGTCGTTTTGACACCATCACCGAAATAATCTAAGCTCCTGTTTAAACCGACTCGGGTAGCTTGTAAATATTTAACCTGACGGTTTCATCTCCTGACGTCTCGAATCATCACTATTTTCGTTACGAAATATGTAAATTTGAACTTGGGTAAACAAACCCAAGTTACGCTAATAAATTAAAAACAATTGAAGTTTACTTAATTGTTTCATATATTGCATATTTAGGTATAATATAGCGCACATTTAGACGGAAACGTGTGTGGCGAAAGTATTGTTCACGATGTGACATTGTATTAAATTGCCCCAAGTATAATTTTGAAAATGAAATACGTTTAGTTTGAACGGGAGAAAGAAACAGGGTAGCATAAATAAAAATTGTTAATTGCGCGCGATAGTTTGAATCGCCAACACACATTAAATTGCACTAAACACACATTTGATACACACACACGCGCACATACACATTTGTCTCTATTTGCCAAAAGCGTAATAGTAGAATAATTGTACAGAGTAGTATCTGAATTTAATAAAATGATGTATAAACTTATATACATATAAGATTTGTCTACAATATAAAAAATGGAACTGGTTAAAAATAGCTTAATAAAACTGTTGCTACATAGTCTAGGCCATATTTTTAAATAAAAATAGCCTACATGCCTATTATACACCACACTCTATCTTTGATTATTTTTAATTTGTAAAATTTAGACTAAATGCGCTACCGTATACCATACTTATTAAATAATAGGTATGGTATTTTAGTGGTAGGCGTACATTTGTAGACGCCTAAAGAAACGATCTCCCCACTAATGTAAAATCGATTCGCAATGTTCGAAAATCAAACTGGATAAGGGCACCTACCGAAACACTTTTGATTAATATTTTAATTAAAGTTGCTTATGAAGGTGCTAACCTCTGCTCTCTAGTGAATGAATTACTTGCCATTATTTTTTCCTAAGTATTGAACTATAAGATCTTATTATATCTGTTATCGACTTTAATTTCTGAACTGACTAGACCATTTCAGGTCATCTTATGTAAGCCTCGCCTAATTTACGCCACCGACCAGCTTCCAGCTACGGCGGATACCTGCTGCCTTCTTCTGCTCGTCAGTTGACCTGGGAAGTAGGCGTCCTTCTCCGTTTTTACTATCTCCCAATCCGACGATCTATCACGACTAACAATTATTTATCGATCATTAGAACTAGTTATCAAGCACATCGCCAAGTCAGCCAGTAAATTTCGCGAGTTATGTCGCTAACACCTGTTCATTTATGAAACTTTATATCATGTCGTATTTAGAACGCGTTTTCAATTAACTTATAAGATAAAGTCATATAGACAAATAAAAGTATGTGAACCTTAAACAATAATTGTAATTTATTTTTAATTTCGTTAGAATAGAATTGTATTATTGTAATTCATGTTTCTCGTTCAAAAGCCGATGTTGTATTATTGTAACATAACAAATATATCATTGATACTTCGCTTTAATAGTTAAAGGCTTTATTACATATACGATTGAACCCCAATTATTCACATAAGTAAATATTTTAAATAGAAATATCGCAACAAGAATTTGTAGCCTCGCCTTACTTAGCGACACTCAACAGTATAATATTTCTAATCGCCACTTGAATAAGTATTTCTTTTCGCATATTAACTCCAGGTTTAAATACTAATATCAAAAATAAAATTTATTTAAGTTTTCCGATAGTTTTACAATAAACATTATTATATTTCCGTTGATAATTATTTTCGTCAGCTGAAAAATTTAAAATTATTTTACATGCCATCTTTTAGTTATATTTTGTTATATAGTTTTTATTTGTTTCTACTGCAACTTTTACGGCATTGTTTAATTAAGTAAGTATATTTTATATTTTATTATATTTTACAAAAGGACAGCTCTAAGATCAATACATGTCAATAAAAATATATTATTTCAACCGCGTCCGTCATTCGTCTTAGAACTTAGTTAATTCCATCGACACAATAACAGACGATTTCCCGCCATTTTTCTTTCAATTCAATCCCACAAAAATTCCCGCCAAAACATTGTATCCTTTTTATTACTACAAGTGTTGGCCTAGTCGTCCAAATTCGACCAAAACAGTCTGTTTTTATTCATAAAAGCTCATTAAAAGCTATAAAGCAAAAATAAAAAAAAAAAAAAAGTCTGGTGAAAACCAGAGATGAAAAAGCTACTAAACTGTTCTTTTTCTATTTGCATAATAATTAATAAAGTCACTTTAATTTAACCTATGTTGTTTTGCGGGAAGATATCTGTCGTAAAATTTAATTACCTTAATACTCGATGGAGACTATGACGAAATGTGGAACATCGGTCAGTAAGACGAATTAATCTATCAGCGGTATTCTTACTATTTAAAGTGATGTAGTTTCGCATACGTACTGTTTCTTGTGTGGGAGAGAAGGAGATACATATTAATGAAACCATCTGCATATAATTCTTATAATATTAACTTCGCGACAACAATGGATTTTCGCCAAGCAGTACCTACCAGACATTTTATAACTATAAAGTCATTTTTTATTATAATATATGATAAAGCAAAACTTCAAATCTAGCATTCTCGACCAGTTAACTTTGGGTGGATGTTAAAGGAAATGGATTTTTTTAAAGTACCTAATAGTATAGAGCACAGTGAATCATTAGTTAAATATATGGAGATCTTATTATATACTAATAGATACAAACTCCCAACGTATGCTACATTTCTTAATAATCCGCGTGAACCGCTTCTCGAAATAGAGACCGCGGAGCCGTAATAAAGATTGAGGTTGTTACCGCGTTTATATCTATCTCCACGCGCTTCATATTAAATTAGCGCGACTCCGGTAGATTACGTTACGTGAACCTTTTAATTTATAGAAGAATGTGTTTTTTATTTTATGGTTAATTGTCAAAATCATTTAATAATTACTGATCTTATCTAACTCACTGCACAGTACTAACAATAAGACATAACAATAAGAGGTTTCTTGAGACTCTTCTTCGTAACTCGAAAATGTATATTTTTATACATCGTTAATCAATAATATTCTTGTATTTTTACAAACCTTTTAACAATACTAATTTAGCGCATTTTATTGTTAATAAATAGTAAAATAACATAATATACGTCCATCCCGTATACTGTAAAGCAAATCAATGTCAAAAAAGGTTTTTTTAAATCATATCACCACCGAACGTGACTTTGTTGGCAAAAGACAGGAATTCAAAAACATACCCACAGACTATTATGCGTGGTATAGACAAATTCTGTGAAATTCGAATGTCCTAGACAAAATCATTAACGAGATTAGTATGTTAATATAGTATCATTATTTCTTATTTTTACTCTAAAATACTATTAATTTGTATGTATGTATATGTATGTAACATACATAATAACTTATTAAGGCAGATTGTAAATCGATTACTGATTGTGGTCTTCAAATCGACGTCTAACAGTCCGATCGACAGTGACGTCATGAAAGAAATGGGGCTGTTTTATATCGGAATCGTCACATGCTGATTTCGTAAGCTTGTACTTGTGTAGAATAAAATTATATTCGCTGTCTCTTACTCGGTAGTAAGGTCTTTCTTGGCCTCAAACAAAACTGCCTATCTCTATGCAAATATACTATTTGAATAGCTGCTCGGGGTAAATGAAATTATTCACTTATTTAATCCAGACTCAGCCCAGACTGAATAACTGCGAGTGCTTGCACGGCTCATTTGGGTAGGTAAGTATATGGATACTTGGATATGGGCAGGTGAGTATGTGTATACTTACTTACCTGAAGGTTAAGGAATAATTAGGGAGTTAAAGACAAAATTATTTTTATTAAAAACATCTAACTAAAACAGTCGTTGAAAATGTTTCATATTACATTAAAGCAGTAACGATTTATTATACTTTAATTCCAAGTTTCTGTTGTCTAATTTTTTCAAATTATACATGCACCAAGCTCAATTATATTCCATGAACTTCTGAGTTCACTCATGAATATAAAATTGATAAATTTAAATCTGCACTCGGCTTAGTCCTCTCTTTTCTTAAGGAGACTTATTATGAGCGATATAATGTTTTATTTTTATGTATTAAGTTCTTAAGCCAAAAATAGCAGTGGCTTAATTCAGGTGTCAAGGAACGTACAAGATATATGAATACAAGATTTTATTAATTAAAATGAAAACAATATCCCGTTACAAACAGGTCCAAAATTGACTTTTCCTACCGTCCGTAGGGAATAAAGCTCAGGACAACAATAAATTATCTGTAGCTCTCCCTGCTGCTAGTCGACTGATATTTCCCCGAGGATAGCCTGCGCAAAATATAACACGTTATCACAGGTATGCTCCGTTGCACGTTCAAGATACTCTCTACACACAAAATCATAATCAAATCGGGTGTGTGATCGAATGCAATGTAATGTCGTCGAACATATGATGATGTCCAGAAATTAATGGTCTCCTCTAACTGTTTCAGATTCGTATAATATTAAATTATTTACTACTGACAAAAATATTTGATAGTTGGAAGTAGATTAATTTGATTTTTTTCTTTTACGGTACACCATATTACGAGTACTTTCACCTCACTACACCATAGGGGCGATTTGTTGCCAAATTTAATTCAGTGTACAAATTTTGTTTCAATCGTGGGAAATTTATATAAAAAAAACATGAAATGTATGATTGGTTTTTATTTTGTACTAGCTGTACCCTGCGCGCGTTGCTACGCTACCAACTAAAATAAACAGTGGCGCCATCTGTCGAAAATTGGTCGTACCAACTCAGAAACCTCCGTGGGCTCGTGCACAACAACTTTGCTAAAGATCATCACATGTTCAAATGCATCGTTAACGATTCTATAAAGGACATACAGACAAACATTCATTTTTATATATATATAGTAGATATCCCATTCGTCATAAAATATTTTTAAATATAAAAATCAATGTGAAACATAAAGGTATAAATTCAATTACTTGGTTGTTTCGAGAACATTAGTTACACTCTTGTATAACCATAATAAAATGGCGCAAAGAAACTGACTTTCATACCAATTTTCTTTCTTAACTTCTTCTCATTTCCTGGCCGACAACACATCAGTGATAGCTTTGGTTTTGCTGATGTCCATGGGCGACGGTGACCACTTACCGTCAGGTGGCTCGTCTGCTCGATTGCTTTTGCTTTAACGCATTGATTTTCATTACTCTTTTTCCTTACTGTTTACAGTAAGAAAATGTTTCTTAAAACTGCCACTGATTCGTAAGTATCCAAGAAAGTTGTTTTGATTATTAATACATTCATTGATATCAATCTATTACATATCGACAAACTAATTAGGTGTTAGGCCTTTATTCAAGATCCGTCCGCGGCGAGAAGGGACAACGTACGTAAGCCGTGTAGCAATAATTTATACCACTATATTAATCTGTAGTATCTGTCTGTTGTAGTATCTGTCTGTCAGTAAATGTAATTTTTTGCCAATGAGTCACTGACAACAATTTCACTATTTTGAAAATTTTTTCTGCTTGACCGATCATAATAAAATTGGATGTAGTGAGAACACGTGATTGTGCATATGTTATACTATATAAAATATCAGTAAAATTATGTGTAACCAAAGAAAAAATTTTTTTTTTGAATAATCATGTATATATTATATTATTAATTGCACAACCCGACCGACGTCGAAGGGGACCGTTAGTCTATATATTTCACCAGCGACCCACCCCGACTTCCTTCGGGTTGAACAATGAATTGAATATATATATATATTCAATATATACACAATATATATATATTGTGTATATCCTACATCCATCCTATATTGTGTACCTTTCAAACGCTATCATATTTTTTCTGTAGACGGCGTGTCTCCGGAAGTTACCATCCGCATATACACAAGCATACAAAATTTGGACTCTCTCTCTTTATAAATCTAATATAGATAACACAACACGAAGAACGTCAGTGTAAAATAATTGAAGAAAATTATTTACCTTTTTTTACGACTTTTACTGGAGGACCCCTTCACATGCCCTGAATTTTTAAACCGTATTAGGATCTATGTGATTATTTCATCGATTAAACTAATACACAAATTCTTTAACTAAACATGCTTTCTTAACTCTCATACAAATAAAATAAATATCCAGACAACGTAAATAAATTCAATCGATTAAGGTAAGTCTTCTAATACCGAAAATTCGGAATTTTTATAAGAAAATTTATTCCTATTACGAGAGTAAAACTTATAGCCAAGCCCTCTAGGAGAGGAATTAATTCAAATTTCTTTTCAGTTCAGCGGTTCCTTGTTCGGACAAGAAAATTTATTACAATTCAAATTTCGGTGCCACAAAGAAGTTCTTACATCATGCATTACCAATTGTGCGCACCGGCTGCTATGTCGAAATCGCCCACGGAAACATCGAGAGCTCGACAACTATTTTAACTTCGTTCTGTTTAAAAAATGCCGCGCTTTAAATTCTCGAGATCTACACCAAAAATGAAATCTTTAAATGTAATTTTAGTTTATTGTCGTGAAATTTGGAATATATTCGTGTAAGCATGTATTACTTTTGTAGAGAAACACCAAACTAACGATGTACGAATCGTAATATACACACATTTCTTCCATAGACAGTACAATATGAAGTGGAAATAGCTGAGATATTTCCTTTATTTATAAACATGTCCTACCATAGGTTTTATGTTAACGAATCCCTAATAATAATTTAAAAATAAAGTGATAATTTATTCATAGTCTTTCCTCAATCTAGGACTGCCCGATTTAGCGATTTAGTTTGCTTAGCTGAAGGGCTAAAAATTAATCGCCATAGTCTCCACGCTGGTCAATAACATAGATTATAGATTTATATGTGTGGGTCAATAACACGACAAACTTTACACACAATTGAAAATGTTAGGAAGAATACATAAGTATAGATAATGATCTGATTTTTTTCTTCACAATTAATTTCAGACTTCAAACATAACCCATAGGGAGCGGCTGTCATAGTGGTCGGTCCCTATGCATATAATCCTGCTGGATTAGGGCAGATATTTATTTGACAGAGGCTTGTTCTCGGACCTTGACTGTGTGTGTGTATGTGTGTGTTCATTACGCCACTAGAGCGCCTTGTGCGGCGGTGTGAGTGTTTTTCTAAATGTATTCAACACTTGGGTTGTTCTATAAGTCCGTCCATCCTTCCGCACTTGTGCAGCGTAATGAATGTACACCAAATACTAGTGGTCGTGAACGTAAGCTGAATCATGAGCAAAATCAAACATATTAACAAAATATAGTCAATTCTCGCTAAAACGATTATTGGTAATTTGTTAGCTAAATCTTTAAAAAAGTCATACAAAACGAAATAAGAAAAATGGAAGTGTTAAAAGCGACATCTGTGAATTGATTTGTGATACGTTTCGTCTGCTATATTCACCATTTCTATACACTCCGTTTCTCCCCTACTTTCATAGCTTTTTGGTTTGCATGTCATTGAACAGATGGCGTTCATACTAAAAATGAAATTATCTACTAGACCATAAATTTTGACTATTAGAATACCAAATATTAAGCTTTGTAATAGATAGATGGCGGTTTCTATTTTCAAAAAATACAATTGGTATACAATACATTACCAGTAAATAAAAGAAGCTCAAGATCTTTTAGATATTATTCTTTTGGTGGTTTCACTTGCATTAATTGCGCGTTGCAAGGTAAAAATCACACACTGCCACCTGCAGTCCGCGTTTTTAATATTAATCTGGCGGTAATATCTGGTGTTGTCTGGTGACTCAATTTTCAACCGTTGCGATCACACCTCAATTCTTTCTTCATTGAAACGGAACAATGTCTCTAATAACAATGTGTTACGTTTAAATTATTTAATGAACAACTTGAAAATTATTATTAACATTACTCACTACCATATCAGCAATTATTAAAAAGCTTGTTCCTTTAGCTGTCTTGATTCAACAACATAAATTAATTTTTTAACCTACTATACACACTTCATAACTATACACACATACACACTTTTCAGTGTTATACTTATGTATATATTCGACGTATATTGAAAAGCAGACGTTAGCTCATCTTACTGATGAGCTTATTTAAAAAAATATATATCGATTGAAACTTTAAATTTATCATTTAACACTATGTAAAATACTTCATGATGTTGCTATGATGCCGATAGTGTTATAGCTCATTCCAAAAGGAGACTAGAGCCCGACTGCCGGTATTGAGTCAGCTATGGACTACGTGACAAAATTATATTTATGTATTCTTACTTACACTTGAACAACATTTCACAATTTCTGTGTAACGATTTAACAATATAATAATATTCGTGCAATACATGTCACTCACAGAAGAACACATAACTCTTTAGGAATAATAATTAACAATATATTTACGTACTATATCATGTTGTCACGATAAACACGATGCCAGTTAAACAAAGGATTGGAGTATTTGAATTACTAACTAGGTACAAATTGTTTTATTGACATATATTTGGAATAAACGTTCATATTGGACATGGCGTTCGTAATATTTATAATTCTAATATAGAAATATATCCATTACTCCCTTGACATCCTTCAACAATAACATATACAACCTAAATAACTTATCCATTACCCTATTCTAGTCCAGCTTTAATAGATGTTTACAGACACGATATAGAATTACAACCGACAACAATACCGCAATAGAGAACCATTGTACTGTTTTAGATCTATGAAAGGATGTGTGGTTCGGTAAAAACAGGAGCTGCAGCTCACGTTAAAAATGGAGGGGAGGAAGTGGTAGCAGGAGGAGGGGGGCCTATGACGTCACAATTCTAGGCTGCGTGCACAGAGCAGCGCCTCCGTATTCAGGTCACCTATTTTAGGATGCACTTAACGTCAAACGGGATGTCTAAATATCGGTGTCTACATTCGATTACGTTGACGGAAATAGTACTAAAATTTATGCCGAGGTTAATTAAAGATTCATTAATGCTGATTGTAGCAATGATTGATGTTGATGGTAGGAATTTCGTTAATCGCAGCAACAGAAATCATGACATCAACCCGTACTGATATCAACCCGTACAGGACAAAAGCTTTCCCTCATAATTGAGAAAACTTAGAATGTATTACGCGACGCTGCTCAACAGTTCAGTACGAAGATTAGGGACCTAGGCCAGCGGTAGAAGATTTTATTACTGAGGTCAATGCGACAGTTTAATAATGAAAATTATTTAACAATAAGAAAAGAGACCGACGATTAAGAAGCCCTCTGAAGCAATGCTCGTGAACCTGGCACTAATGGTCAGCCATCCAACTAGCGACCGATACGGTAGTTGTTTGAACTGAATGTTATTTTAATTGTTTATGTTATAGGACAAAATAAATCACTATCTTAGAATACCGCGCCGCGCCGGCAACCATAGTATGTCAAACACACTGATCGAGTTATTATATCTGACTATAAATCTGTTAATACTCGTGTAAAACCTCCATATGCTTAATAAAACTACTTATTGAAAGTCACTGAAGCTCCAAACGTTTTGCCGTGAAACATATTAACTGTATTCCCATGAAGCACTTTTGTATAAATAAAGTTGGATGATGCAAAATTTACTATAGTGCCTTTGATTTTTTTTTTATAACCAGAAGGACAGACCAAAAGGCAAACGGGCTACCTGAGCGTAAATGGTCACTGTCGCCAAGGGACATAGGGAACACCACAGGATTCATCATTGCAACGACGGCCTAGGAGAGAGTTTTAAGCTGTACTTGTTATAGCGCCCCAGAAATGCCTCAGAAGGAAGTTGATTCCAATAAATGCATGCAAACATTATCATAAAAACAAGACCGTGGAGTATTTCCAACGAATCAAGTCGATGTGAATGGAACTCCATTCTTCGGTAATTGGTGCGAAGATGGAAGCGCACTCACCATTATAATAACAACAAAAGACACGTAGAGAGCCCTATGCCTATACCGTACCTAATTAATGATATTAATTTGACTGCTAATGGCCCTGAAATCCCTTTCGCATTAAAGTAAAAGCTTAGAAATAAAATTTGTGTCAAAACAGTTTTCTAAAAATAACATAGTTTTGTCACCGAGTCTACAGGGTCAAACTAATACATTATTTATATGTTATGCCTCAACTATTATGTTCTGACATGGGAAATTCGTTTTTTCATCGACCATGTATATTTTTCACAAAAACTTCTGGCCCATGAAGTTATTTTTAAAAATATCGCAGTAGTCTCGTCTTTTGATAAGGGTATTAAGACCGGCAACGATTTTTCAGTTCTCAGAAGTAGCAACAATGGTGTGATCTACTTTATACAGCACTATGCGTATTAGAGGTATGCCTTTATTTTTGTCCTTTGCTACTACTATAAGTAAAAAATTTAATTATAGGTCCTCACAACTTAAATTGCAAAATATTAGGGTTTTAATCCACCGCAAATTTCATAATTTCTACATAAAATAGTGCCCGGCAATAATTATGGCAACTTAATTCGCGATCGACCAAACCCCGCACCTCAACCCTGCCCCCAACCAGTTTCAGAATGAAACTGACCCAATTCCTCCACTGCATTCCCCCTCCGCACCGACTGACGTCAGAACTTGTTTCCGGAAACCACACGTGCATATCCTACGTTACACTTACACCAAAATGTGAGCCTTAAAGCAAACCGATTGCTATCAAGTTCACGTAATTTCTCAATGGTAGTTACACCGTTTCAGTTCTACTGGAGTCTTGACATAGAGTCAAAAACTGGGTCATCCCGGGTTGCAAGCCTCTATTCATGAATCGAAACAGGGTGACGCTCGTTCATTCTTGCCCGGACTTGTTAATCGAACTCGACGCTACCTGCGTGCGAATGACGCATGAATAGCTTTTATTATATACGAGATAAATTTATAAAATATCATTATGGTCCTTGCAATTAACCTAGAGTAGAAAACAATCTAACTAATGTATGTATGTTTGTGAAGACTCACAATTTAAATTCATTCGTAGCCGAGCCTACAACTTTACTTGAGCATCTCGAACATCTGATACATGGTATGGAATGTCAAATACTTTTGAACTGGATCTCTTATTTCAAATTTTACTAGTTAATTTTCCAAGTAGAGGCCGCGTTTCCTGAGATTAAATACCCTTTTCATACACACCAATTTGGCACTCTCTCTTTCACATAATATTAGTATAGATTGAATTGTAAAAAACCCTCTAAAATTATTTCGATATTGTCAATGCACTAGAAATATCTTTTCGAATTATATTTTCATTTGATACCCAAAAAATTACCTTATGTAAGGTATTTGGAACTGGATTTTTTGAAATTATTGCGTACGATTCAGGATTCTATACTTACCTGGGGCAGATGATTGTGTAATAAGTGGTTTCTCAGGCTTTTGTTCTTCGTTTGTTCGTGATGTGTATGTTCATCCCGCCTACTGCGCTGAGACTTCTCGTGTGAAGTTAAGAGTGTGTAAGGTTTCCTAATGACAGCTATTTAAATTTAGACATCAATATGTAGGTTCTTTTTATATCGCACAAAATCAATCAAATAATTTAATAATTCATAAATCAATACAAATAATATAAAGAGAGAATGCGAATTTTGTGAGTTTGTATATGCGAAAGGTAATCTCTGGAACCACGGTAGTTATTTGAAAAATTCTTTTACCATTTGACAGGTACATTATTCCGGATGGATATAGGCTATATATCAAGTGAGTGTGTATAGGAATAATTTGTTGATCCCGTACAATATCGGAACAGGAGACTCTAGTGAGTAATAAAATTAATAGATGGAGTACGGTAACAAAGATGTTACTATCGCTAAGGTACGATCTCTTTTAATAAGTAAAATGTGTGGTGGAATACAAACAAAAATACGAATAAGCAAATAATACGAATAATGATGGTACTTCATTTAATCAGTAAAATATAATTAATGTATTAAATTATAAGTATACAACAGTTTAACAGACGGTTAAATGTATTAAAGTAGATAAAAGTAACGATTAAATTTACACATATTAATGTTAAACAATTTAAGAGAGATTGTAATGACGTCCATATCTGACCTTGTGTAGCATTCAACGTCCACTATAACACGTAACGAAAAACCTCGGAACAGGCTATTTATAGGGTGTAACTTAAAACGGAACTAACGTCATTATTTCTGAAAATACGGGCCGTCCAAATAAATAGTCCAATATGTTTAGTGGAACTGAAGGAAAGCCCTTGTGACGCAATCTGATATCATAATAATACATTCTTGAAAATAACATAATACGAGTTGGCACTTGAAGCATTATTGCAATAACGTAATAACAATAATAATGATCAGTAAAAAATTATGCTTTAATTCAGTCTTCCCCACCTACGCCTGGGTTAATATCCTACATGCTTCTCTATTTTCAAACTACAAATATGCACATAACTATTTCAAATGAATTGTTATCTGCTTAGATGAAGAAAACTATCATGAGGAAACCTGCATTACAACGAGTGCTCCATTAGTGTATAAAATCTAATAAAATTTTAACAGGTTTCAGGAAGGTATCTCACCCTAATCCCCGACACCCTAACGATAAATAGCTTCTCCGTTGGTCGACTCTATCAAAGAGTTGGCTAGACTGTAAAAATATTCTAAATTTGTCGACATTCACATTTAAAAAATATGTCAATATGAAAGAACGCAATTCGCTATGAATTAAAACTACGAGAAACAATACATATTATTTCTTTCTAATGATCCCTAGTGAAATAATCGTATTAACAGTAAGGAAAATTACTTCCATGAACCACCAAAACTGTGCAATATGGAAAAGCTACAATTACTTGAATTTTATAAATAGCCGTACACGGAATAGAAAACGTTAGGAAAATAACTTGTACTAAATACAAGCCAAATTTCAGTTACATAATTACAATAACTAAAAATTTTCATCGAATATTCTAAACATACGAGTACATTAGTAATGTACTTAATTTTATGTACATTTTGTTTATTGTGTAGTACAATTTTAAAACCTGCTGAGAGTCAGAGTACTTCAGTACACATGTACATATACATATGTGTACTGAATTACTTACATAATTGCGTATGTAACATAAGTCATGTTTTATTATAATTTATCATTTTGAAATATTTATTTTAAATAAATATAATGTTTTACCTTCACTACTAAACACTTCCATAACATAGTTTTTCAGGATTTTTCATTTTTATTTTAATACACTTTTATTAAATCTATTGCAGTTATGCCTATTCTGGTGAAAATTTGTAAATATTTTTTTCAACAAGCGTTGACATTTTGATTAAGCTAAAAAAGGACGACAATACAATATACAAAAAATATACAAAAAGAGTGATAGTTTACATTACTAATTTCTAAATGTTGAAGTTAACTATTTTTAAATGCACATCTTATGAATGCAATACCAATAATTCATCAGGAATCCCTAAATGGCAAGGTGTGAGCCCGTTAAATGTCAAACATAGAGTCGATATCGCACTTGTTGCGCGGTGACCGGGTCAGCGGGGCGCGGGGGTCACTGACCGGACGCACCCCGTCGCATGCGATAGGTACCACCTGCATAGGTAAAGTTCGAAGGTCAAATTTAAATAAAGTATTGCCTATCTAATAAAGAATTTTGTCAATCACAAGTCATCCATCGTTTGTAGCAATTTGCTTGGGTGCTACCGGCCTTCTCACGTTTAGCCGCCGTTCCGGTTTTTACCGTAAGATAGAATGAAGCCATGATAGAGCCTTACAGATGACATAAGATCTTCCAACGTTTGAATTACCACTAACTAGTGCTTCTAAACTTCTAGTACTTTTTAATATTATCATCACAAACAGCATAATCATTGACTGTATCACTTTTTGGCGTGAGCATTCTGTCATCATGTAACCACTATCCACGATGCTAGTCAAAGTGAATTGGCAAACTTGACACATTTTTGTGAATATTATAATAACTGTCAAAAGTGTCAGATCTGGTGGTTACAAATTTTGTATTCTTTTATCGAAGCAAGTGATAATTCATTTTGATCACTCACATAATAATTGTCACATTCACAATATTAATAGTTCATGCAAAATTCAAGATTGAATTTCCAAATGCGAAGACTGACAATAATAAGTCTATCATTGCTTAAATATTCAAATTCCTTAAACATTTAATAATCTCACAATAAATATAAAAATACTGGCTATTTGATAGCTTGACAATCTTATACTGTTAATGCTGCATTTTTGCGCCTACTTAATTTACACAATTTTGGTTTTAGTAGTAGGGTTCCAAAGAACCAACACTGGATGCAGAATAGTGAAAAAACAAAGCATTTGGCTTTAAAAAAAATAAATATCTAATGGATGTTCGACAGGATGCCGCTCTACTGGATGGTCACATCATAAATTCGTCAATCAGTAGATGAGTGCTAGATGAGCAATTAAATTTTTACGTATTTCTAATAACACGTAAGCAAAGTAGTGACGTCACTACGTATGCGAACAAATTAAAACATCGGACATTAATTAAATAATAATCTCCGAAAAAAATAAAGCCACAGTAACACTTAATCTGAATGAAATCTTAATTTTAATCAAACAAAAAATAAATTAACTGCATAACAATAGTACCTTTAAAGTTACAGAAAAATAAAATTTTTATCGAATACTTGTAGCCTGTATTTCTGGATTCGTAAAGTGCAAAGGTCAAATGCAGCTTTTCGTCATAAATAGGACATTGATAATATAACTACGGAATTCAATTTATAGGTGTTATTTATGTTCACGATTCCAGCAGGGGGCAGTGAGAGGTGATAATGAATTAAAATTATTAATATAAAGACACAAAGATTGTACCATTCCCTTTGTCCTTTTCTTCTCTTTACTTCTACTAATTGCAATAATAATCATACGATTATTATCAATGATAAATGTTGTAAACATAACGCTATGCGTATTGGAGATAGCATAGTGGTTTAAAATACGTTCGTGTACTCAGAGAATCCGGATTCGAATTCAGCACCTTTATGTTTTCAGTTATTGCATTTCAAATAAAATCACCTGCTTTGGAGAGGCTCCAGTGCATTGTTATATCCAATTCTCTTAATATACTTCGCTTCTAGTTATTGCCGAAGATTTTCAATGGGTAGAACAGCCTTTTAATAAATAATATTACCATAAAGATTCGAATTTCGAATGCCTTACGCAGGTAAACGATCAATCGTGTCACCTGATTGCAAAAGATGGGACTGTCGCGTTGGTCAGCATAATGCGTGTGGTGAACCCACTTCTTGAAGGTGCACATCAAAGCACTGTGGTGACACCTATTGATTCTGATGATAATGATAATCACAATGATACATGTACAATGATGGAGCATAGTCCACTAATAATTTTGTCCATTGTCCATTAGTATCGTCGACCTCTGTAACTAACTTATACTCGATAAGATTATTCTCGTTTTCGTGTCTTGAATTAATTTTTAATCATATATTTAAAATTAGTAATAAAAAAAAAAATAACTTATAAACTAATTTAAACTAAAACTTTTATATCAACGTATCCAAAAGTCTAGATTCAAAACCGCGTCCATTTCCTTAAACACAAAACAAACTTTTGATCCGTGAAAAGGATGTCAAAGACCCAAGGCTTCTATAAATATATCGCATCGAATGTTATTATTAACGTTAGCTTCTATTTCGGATGTCGGGTTGCATAATGTGGAGGCTGGCGGCTGTGACGTGACGTCAGGGGGCACGGCGCGGGCGCGGTCCCAGCGCCCCATTCATGGGGTCGGAGACGCACACACCCACACTCGGCCCTGAGGCCACATGATTGTGATTTTCGTAATGACGTCACCCGCTGCCGACCAATCGCGACGCGGATCCATTCAAGCCTAACTCCTGAAGGGAAATTCGTCGGATGTAGCCACCAGTCTTCGGGCGATCGTGAAGCTAGCAAGTTCGCGCTGGGGCCTCCAGTGTTCGCGTGACGAAATGCATAAGTTCCGCATCTGATATGCAAATTTATTTCTTTCAGCCAAAGTGTTTCATCATCGGTACGGTAAAGTACAATGGATTTTTCGGCTTCTTCTATTTGGTAAGTTTTAGAAATAAAAAAATATGCATTTATTTTTTTTTTTGGAAATTAGGTTTGGCTAGGTAAAACTTTTATCATATAGGCAAACGTATGTATACTCTACGAGTTTACGCTACGTTGCTACGCCGCCTACGCTCCCTCTGTCTCGTAGCGCCGTAGACTCGCCCACGCTCAATCCTGGCATACTAACTTCGCTTACGTGATCAAATCTTTACTTACAAAGTTCCCTAGTTTCGAAACGTCTGGGTTTCCAGAATATTTTTGTTCAAGTTACTAGATTACCACGATTTTATCATGATAAAATACTCACTTAAGTCAGACACGCAATACTTACAAGTTGATTAAATTAACAAAAAATACAATGACTTTTATGTACAAAGTCAAATGTCTTACTGAGACTATAAGGACCCTAAAGCTAACATTTTTATATAGATTCAAATATTAAATTTCAGAATTTTACCATTCAGGTTACATAAAACAAATGAACATCGACACGAAAGAACTAATAAATATAATGTACTTAATACGGGCTTAAAAAAAATTCAGTATCACAACTGTAATCCCACAACTGTATTCAGATACCAGCGCCCTCTGGAAAATAATAGTCCAATTGTAGACTATCCACTACGCTTGACTCAACTCGACTGTACCTTTAAAAGTATTAAAAATTCCCACGTATTCAAATTGTTACGGCAATTTATGAATTTTGAAGAGAGTATTAAAAAAAATGAGAGATGCATACATAATTCGAAATCAGATCCTTCGTAGTTTCAAAAGACGAATAAAAGAGAATAAGCATTGCAAAACTCAATTCTCACACGTAAAGTTAATGTTTATCACATTTCTGCAATTAGACTGCCATAATGCCAAATTATATAACAGCTACAAGGTTTATATGTATATATATATATTATTTTTAACACATATGTGTTTCGTGTAAAAGGTATGTAGAAGGTAGCGAGTCGCACAACATAACCACCTGCATTGAAAAGGAATGAGAGTAAGAACTGGACTTGTGAGAGGGAAAGGTTAGGAGAACTTTCAAGTGTGACCCGCATGATGCACCTAGAGGATGAACAAAGGTAAATAAATCAATTGAGGAAGTAAATGGGAGAAGAAGGGCTATGCACGATCATGCAGAGTACAACAGTCGAGTATTCCTGCGAATTCGAATTGGGAGCCACTTGAGATCCTTGCGGAACTGAGATATTCGATCAAACTTTTTGAGTCCGAAAATAAAGCGAGTAGAGAAATCTTGCAACCGCTCATATTTATTTATGATCTCCTCTGTGAATTCCAAATAACAAGCATCAATATTTCTTCTACATGAAATGAGCATAGTCTATTATAGGTATATTATAAGTTATATTATAAGTTATATTATTGGATGAGCTAGTAAATTTTAGTTTTGAAAAGTAAAATATTTTGAAGTATTCTCAGTGAAAGCAAGAAGAAGTGAACCTGACTACCTGGCTGACTTCAATCTATTCTATATCAGTCAATTACTATCAAATATCAATCCTAAGTTCTTCGTTGTATCAGTGTAAATAATAGAAATACATCAATCAAACAGAAGGTTGTGACCGTGGATTTCATTAGCTGCGTTTTTATTATACATAACTGTCAATTATTACATCCTGTGATTTAGCAGCATTGACTGGGAGTACCGATACTGTACCACTTTCTGAATCGTGTCAAATTAATCAAATTAAAAAACAGATGTTAGTTTCCTACGCCATTTAACTTCATACTTTTGAAATATATACTTTACAAGTAATAAATTAATACTTTTTCAAAGGTGTTCGGGAAAAAATTTCGTTCTGTTTACAAGTGGAGTCCGCAACTGATACAATAGTTACTCTTTTTTACGAGGCGTTTAAAAAATACATATTTACTTCTACATCTCAGCAATTAAACAGGTAATGTTTGTTTATCTACTGATTACGATACACGTTAACGAATCTTGTTACGAAATTAATGATTCCTTATATTTCGGATTTATTCATACTAAGTATGATAACATATATTCCTTTTTGGTCGGCAACGAGTCGGTGATGCCTTTGGTGCAGTTTTTGGCTATTAACATCTAAAAAAATCAGTTGCTTTTTATTATCATACCAGCGGCTCGCCTCGGCTTCGCACGGGTGTACTTTTATTTTTAAGCATTTTGAGATATATTTTTAATTTTATCTTGATATGTTCTGTGATATTGTAGAACATTTTTTTGTTCTATCATCAATAGTTTCCGCAGCGTATGCGATGAAAGAAATTTTTAAGTAATTTTTTTTACACCTTGGTTCACGTTACTGAAGTTTTAGCAAGGATCCCTTATTTTTTCTAGTAATAAATATAGCCTATGTTACTCAGGGAAAATGTAGCATTCTAATGGTGAAATAATTTCACTAGTTTTTGAGTTAATTCGTTACAGACATACAAAAATACAAAGCTTTCCTCTTTATAATATTAGTATAGATATAGGTATTCTTCAAATAAAATGATCGATTTCAGAATTTACGGTGCTGTCGTAAGTGACTGTGGCTCGGTCGCGCATGTGTGTGTGTGTAAACAGCGTTGATTTAAAAAAATATAAGAAAATAATAATAATAATAATAATAACAATAATTTCTAATGAAACATTAGGGGGCCCATATTGTAGAAGTGACTTCGTTAAATACTTAACACCGACATCCACAATAAATAATTACGTTACTTCCATAAGTACTTAATATGAAACGTTTGAACGTCAGTCACTCGAACGAGAGTTTGACAAAGTTTTAAATTATATGCATATTACACATTAATAAACTGTACCTAACAGTATTAATATTTTATTATTTTTATTAAAAGGTAGTGTGAAATTTTTGTTTCCGGGCCGAATTACATGATTTTTTCTTGTTTGAAAGTGTACACTGGCGACGTTGTCGTTTGTATAGTTAAAAAACAACTACATAATTACAAAAAACAATAATTAAGAAAAATAAGTTAACTCAAAACCGATATGTTTACTGTTTTGCACAAAAATTTAATACTACTACAATAACAAAATATCAATCAAAATGATAAATAATCATCAATCAAGAAATTAATAAAGCTAAATAATAAATTTAATAAATCCACTTTAAGATGGACTGTACGTAAGACAAAAGAATAATTTTTTTTATTTATAACTTCATTATTATTCATTTGGGGATTAATAATTAGAATTGTTTATAAATACAATATTTTGTACCCGCAGTACTTCAGTCGTACTATATCACAATTATGTTTCCAGTTTAATTGAATTAATAATTTTAATAGACGCTATGCTCTAGCGGCTCCCCTGGTAGAGTATTGAAGTTAAAAAAAACTGCAAGAAGACAAATACATGCTATATATCCTTGATTGTTGATGAATTTCATGTTTGAAAATAACTTTTGTTTCTTTTAACAAAAATTCTTACCCCAGTCAATACGATACTGGGATGAGAATTTTTGGAATCTAGATCACAAACATTCCCAGACCGTAAAAACATGACAAAAAATATTTATAATTGCTTATCATTATTTATCAATTATTGTGTGTAAGCTGATATGGATGACAAAGAAACAACTTTTGACAATTAAAATTAGGATTAAATGAAATAAAATATAGTTAAAAGAAACAAAAAACACGCTTTGTGCTTTTTACGTGAAGTGCTTTCAACAACTGATATCCAGAAACTCACGCTTTTTTTTTATGTTAAAGCTAATTTTTCTGTTAGTTACTTTATATTATTTTGAATATGTTCAAAAAATTATAGTACACAAAATTAAAGGAAATTCCCTCTCGTTTTTTCTTTCTCTTTCTCTTGATCACAAACCGTATACTTTAATATTATTTTAATTTTTTTAGTTCATTCGCTACGAAAGCGTATTTCTTTATTTTTTTTCAACTGTAATTAATTTTTTTATTTTTTAGGTCATATTTCTACGAAAGCGTGTTTTTAGTTTTTTTTTTAATTAAATTGAAGTTAAATAGTATAAGGACACTTGAAACGTTTACATTTAATAAGTGATAAAGAATTCTGATTCAATTTATATACGTACTCGTAATCTCATCGTTTCATCTACCGTGTCACCATTACATGGGATTTTACACCGCTGATAGCCACAGATGCCTGCCCACCAGCAAAGAAATGTGATCCCATGTAAATAACTGCATGACCTATAATATAATATATATAAAAGTTAAGCTAATATAAAGCGTGTAAGAACTATGTTCTTCACAGAAAATTTATTACTAAAGGATACCCGACAATGTTTACAATGTATCACTTTTCAGCCGTCATATAACCTATAACTTATGACGACAATTTTTTTTTGTGATGGGATGGATTAATGAGAAAATCATACTTAAGTATGATAATATAGTATTGTCATAGGTTCCCTATACATATATGTATGAAAAATTTTAAACGATTTGGACATTTTGATATTGATGAAAATGTGATTCAAAGATTCCGTTACAATCATACATAGATAGATACATACATACAAGTCAAGCTAATATAAAGCTTATAAAAACTAAACATGCTAAGTTTTAAATAAATTATGAGATATGGGCATGATAAAGGTGGTGAAGTTAATTAATAGATCTAGTATGACGTGGGGTACAATTTAGAAAATAAATGAAGATTATATGAAAGACGACATGGGTAATGAAAAATAGCTATTGACTTAAAGCGTAATTGGATTTAAAGTAAGGATCTCTAAAGGATGAAACATAGTTCAGGAATGGGTGACATACATCTACTTCTTAAATTACCATCAGATGGGATTACATTCAATAAGTAACTTATAAAAAATCAGAAAACACATAAAAACAAGGCTGTAGTGTATCAAAAACGATACTGAATTGTTACTCCTTCATAATTCAAAGAGCCATTGTCAGAGTTCATATTTTTTTGTATGTAATAAGTTAACGCCACCTCATAGTAATTGGCCATAGACATTAGTGTATACCAAAGACATCACCGACGTGTTACCGACCGACACGAAGCGAGAGACCAGCATTATTACTACCTCTTCGACACTGCGGCCGAAACACTTTGTCTGTACCGTACTTTGTTTCTTATCGTTGCCTTTGTCTTTCTTAACAATCAGTGCATGTACCGGATGTTAATCGCAGAATTTATCCATCTGTCAGACCAGATTTGATATATACATTTATTAATTATTTATTTATTACACCTACAGTTGGAATATCGTGGTAGAATATTAACTAAAATAGATTTAGAGATCGGATCTCACGTTGAAACAAACATTTGTAGATATTATCTGTAGAGAAATGTCAAAGTCAATTCTAAAATCAAAATAGGTGAAAATCTGAATATGGTTGGAAAAATCTATAAAATAACATCTAAATTTGTTTCAGTGTTAGAGAACCAGTAACAAACGGTCCCCGTTTGTTATCCCTTTGTTGTTACCGACGTGCAAGGGTCGTGGTGATCGCTAGCCATAAGGTGGTCCCTCACCTCGTTTAACAGCTATTCAAATAATATATTTATAGGTACACATGTGCACGTAATCAAGTTTTATTAATATTGTCTGTGTTCCGACCGGTTTTTCTGCGTATCTACGTTTAAGTATCCAATAGTTAAAGGTACTCACTCTTACTTAAGTTACTATAGTTATATTTTTATCTTTTCATCTCAAAATCCATCCATTATAATTGTTTGAATTACAATTAGAGGCGCTGCTTAAAATTTACATTTGGTGTCGATGATAAAGTTTTAAATATAAATAGAAACGTTAATATTAAAACCAGGATAAGTTAAATAGGTATTGAAAAACTTCCTAAAATGGATCCGATTTATTTCTCTCGATTAACATTAAAATGTTGACTTGCCTAATATGTTATCATTGCCCAATAAAATTTATTATTAGACAAAGTATGCCGGCACCTATCTATGGACTTTTGTGTCATCTCATATTTTGCATATTGTTTTGATCGCCTTTCATGCTCTGCAAATGTCAAAAGTGAAAAAGCTGCGCAACTATTCTCCGTAACGCTAGCGTAAGGTTTTATCAATAGATATTTTGTTAATTTATACAGGGTAACTTTTCAGAAGATTTTATGTTATTGTATTAGTAAAAAATGATCATAACTTTTAATTTAGATTTTTTTGGTAATGTACTAATTTAGAATAAAGAAACTATTACCAAAAGTTTATGCGCTTAAGTCACATGACTGGGACATGCTATTTTCTATTTATAGCAATCTCTAAGTATAATCTGTAAGGCCACAAAGAAACAATAACCATAAAATTGTGGGAGTTATTCGTATGCGAAGGGGTGTGGCGGGGACAGAAGGAGGGGAATGTTCCCGGTTTGACGTCAGAGCTATCCCGTGACGTCATAGGTCGCTGCCACACCCGCCCTTGACGTCATCAAAACTTTTGAGCCCCGGGTAAGCCAGCAAGAGAACATTACACTGAACACTTTTTGATACGACCATAACGCTTATAAAAAAATTGTAACATGTAACATGTAACATTTAGCATTGTAACATGTTTATAGATCTTGAACAATATAGTGAACCAGAAGGTTGATTGATTGATATATCAACACCACCAAATAATTATATACTGACTTAGCGATTCACAGATGAATATGAAAGCTGAATGCACCAAATATTTATTTATTGCTAGCACCTATAAAATTCAATGAACGAGTTTCGCGACGTCACGGGTTCTGCAGGCTCTAACGCCGTCCCAGTCTGTCATGCAGCTGTGCCTGCGCGAGAAAGAGACGGAATCACCCAGTGACCCAGTTTCCCGACCTCGCTCGGGAGGGATCGGCGTCTATTTTTAATCTGAAGGTCGATTTATTTATAGAGCGAGGCGCACGCCGACGGGACGCTGTGCCATTGTAATTAATGTTGTTCCTGTTGTAGTTATCCTACGTATAGTTGCATATTACATTTGAGTGATAGTTTTTGACTTTTTAGTTATATATTTAACAAGTTTTCAATTTATTAGAATGTTCTTCACCGGTTAATTCCAATAGGTAAACAAAGTATACCTGGATAAATAATGTTTGGATAGATAATTGATTGAAGATAATTCGCCACTGTTATTCTAATTAAGTACCTATGTTAAATATCATTTTTTTTTAATTTACTAAAATTAATGTAACGAGAGAATGAATTAAGTATTAGTTTACACTCACAATTATGTAATTATACTGGTATGTGCATCCAATCTTCATCTAATATATCATAATAATATCTATTCATCAATATATATATATATATATATATATATTAGGGAGATATATCATCACGAAATTCTATTTTCTTAACTTTTGTATTTAATAAGTTACAATTTAACTTCTTCTATAGCTGTAATGTATGTATAATTAACAGTTAAAACAAAAATAAATATTAAAGTAATTCTTTGCGTTTACTAGCATTTGGAAAAATACTTTATATCACGAAGGATAATAAAGATATTTTATTAAAAAGTGTGCTTATGATTTTCGTTCACCATATTTACTTAAAACCAAACATATTTTAATTAAAATTAAAACAGACGAAATCACATATACATTTTCCAAAAGTCTAAAATCTAATGAGTGAGTGAGGCGTGAACTGAAGAGGTATAAAAACACCTAAGGAACAGCCTTCATAGAAATGATAGAATAGAAGTATAGAAGAATAGAACACAGTGACTTAATATTTCCCATTTTTTTGTATTTGAATAAGCCACAAAATCCGAGACTATTAGCCTATCTTATTTTTTAAACCACCTCACGTAGGCAACTGCTTGTCTTTAACTCCCGCCCTGAAGTTTCCGAATGCCTTTCGTCAATCCGACCCCCTGTCAAGGTTCGTTAACCTTTCAAGCATCTTTCATTCTCAATCGGGTTTTAAACTAATATGAAAGTGTATTAACCATACCAATAATTTATAAGGTTTTTATGATCAACGTGAATCAAAAGCTGATTATTAGAGATATGTAGCCATTGCTAAGAACCCAATAGGGTGAATCCATTGTAAGTTGGAAGATTTCAAGAAAAGCACCACGCGGCATTTATTATCATTTCTAAATAACCTTCAATGTAGATAAGTTCCAGTAGCATGCCATGTACTCTTGATTGTTGGGGTTTCGTTTATCTCATAAAAAGTAATCTTCTTATATAATTATCTTCACGTCTGTCTGTTTGGCTTGGTTGGAATATAAAATGGTTGAAATTAAAACAAATAATTTACTTAAACTTTATAGGCGAAACGGAACATTCCTGTATACATTTACAACACGAAACTGGACCCCACGCGAATTTGATTCGAACTTGACTAAGTTTATTTTAATTAAGACATGATAAAAGTACAAATTAAAAAATGAGCACGCTAGCCTTCTCAATTACGAACGTCACATGCGTGGCAGTATCTCTAACGTCGCGGATTGTATGAAAATACACCGTCAAAATCTGCATCGAACACGGGTCCACTCTCTCAATGGACATAGCCAATGCCATCTAGACTAAATCAGTTTATTATGAACTAACCCAATTTTTTGCTGCTGTTCTTTAAAACCTCAATACAAAATATTTTACTTGATGTAAAGTAATCGTATGTAGCTGTAACAACTACACGCTCCGTAGTACATCGTAGTCATAGAACATCCGCAATAAATTTTGTTCAAACCATTGCACATGACAGTGAGCTACCCTAGGAGGGCTGACGCCACAGCCTGTCACTGTGATGGGGTAGTAGGTAAACACATAGGATTACGATTTACCGATCCGATACCGCCTCTTTGACGTATATACTATAAATGTATGTACGTATTTAAATGTAAATGTTATAAATAAGTATGTTCATTACTTTTTTAATAAAATGATTTTAAAACAAAATATTAAACTAAACACATTTGCAGGTTAATACTTCTTTGTTACAACGTGTTAAATCGAAATTGGACAAAATAAACTTCAAAAGTTGTATAATTTGTAACCTAGAAATTGAATGAAACTTTTATCTGTCCCACTTTCAACAAATCTTAATAATTATTTTTAACGACCTGAAATATTAATTCATACATAAAATCATCAAATTTATACATTATTTTTTTCTGCCCCCTCTTGGTCTTTATTATTTTGTTTGTAGTAAGTTTTTAAACCGTAATATTGATAACAATGTGTCCGAAATTTCCTTCGAATTGCCTTGCTACTTTCCTACGCTATCCGATTTTTGAATATGCTGATATTTATTATTTAGATCTTACTCAGGAGCAGTTTGAATCCAATAAAAAAAGTCAATATTAATAGTAAATGTTTTTTGTTGTGTGTACTTTATAAAAGGTTTTAATCAATAATCAATTAATAATCAAACCACTTTGAAGGCATATAAAGTATTTGCATTTAATTTATTAGCAAATATTAATATTAAATTATTTAAATTACCTACAAACTTAAACAATGTCAGGAATTTGATATAAAAGCGCTTGTGATATATGTTCTACAATTCTGCTAATCGTTCCGTACTACAAATAAAAGTTAAACCGGAAATATAATAAAAATAAAAGGTGGAACGCGGTACCGGTAACCAGCCGTCCAAACACGTATCCTTAGCTCAACGCACTAGATATCATTACGGTGTCGTATGGCCGGAACTGCGCGGGGCTTCAGGCTCGTGTGTCTTAATCTGTTACCTGTCCGTCCTCTGCATATCCAGCCGTCTAGCGGATTCATCAACCTATTTGAAGGATATGTTTTTATTGACCAAATGTAACTTTATAGCTCCGAATCTATCATCTGACAAGATTGAATTTCATCACACGGCAGAGGTAGCAGGAGTCTTGTCTTTCGCGGCAGTTGTTTTTAATTTATAAAAAAATACCATGTTTACTAGTTATAACCTCTAAAAACAATGACAAACAAATATTTTACTAAATTACCGTGGGTGTTAAGGGTAGAAATGGTAACAATGCGTGGAGAGAACAATTATTTCATACATATGTGTAATGTCATGTTATCGTGTAAAAAAGGTTTTTTTTTATGTTAAAAATCATTCCGATACTCGCCATGGCCGTACCCAGTTTTAATTTACTGCAATAAATCGAATACTGAAATAGATTACATAAATTACACAACCATGCGAGAAAAATTTACAATCACATAATCAGTACACATGTATTGTTTATTTGTACACAATGTTTTAGTATAACAAATTTGTAACGGGAATCCCAAGCATTGAATCCTTTGAATCCAAAATGATTTTGTGCCGTATTGGGGCGGCCTAAAATACGGGGAGTATTCTAATCCAATCCCATGCTAGCAGAACAGGGTATCGAAAGAGGCGACAGAAGCCAGCCTGCTTGGTGGTAGGTCTTCGCATAAAGATTATATTAATTCTTACCTTCTTCTCATTTCCTGGCCAACAAAACATCAGTGATACCTTTGGTTCAACTGATGTCCATGGGCGACGGTAACCACTTACCATCAGGTGGCTCGTCTGCTCGTTTGTCGACTATTAACATAAAAAAAAATAGTTTCAGCTTTGAATATAAAATTTCTTTGTTTCCAATGGTGATGTTTATGTTACACTGTGGGCTAAATTCACGATCCTATTTTGATCTGTATTGTATTACGTACATACGTACCGTTGAATATTATAAATAAATTGTCCATAAATAGGCATGCGGTTTGTTTGAAGCAGGCACGTAAATACGCAGATTATGGGAATTTACTTTATAAAATTTATTTATTTCATCCTATCATTTCATATATCTTTCATCATATTATATATATATTATAAAGAATATAATAGTTTTGTTAGTGTTTTAAAAGTGTTTGAACTGTTGGTTTTAACTGTCCGTAAGTATCGTCTCGTAACTGGTTTATTTTTTTTTTGGTATTTTTGGGTATTTTATTCCCTCACTCTAAATGCAACCTTCCTTCCTCAAGGTACACTTTAATGAATACAGTCAAAGCATATGCACCGTGAACTGTTTCATACGTGTTACTAAGTACTCCTCGTCCAGTCACTTCGATCTGTACGGTAACTGATAATATGAATTTATGAGCGCATACATCAGATCAATGTTAATCCCGTCACGTGAAATCAATAAGATATTAAAAATATAAGTGCACATACATTTTCTCAATATTCGATGTCCTTATCTCTTGCGTACGGTCGTCTTAAGTTATTTAACGATAAGACAGTAGGACTTCAGAATTAAGAACATAGCCATCAGTGTCGGTTGCTGCTCCATTTTATGTAACGGCCTTTACGTGTTGGTGGCTTTAAATCTTCATAGAGGTTTGTCCATAATCCTGTAACGAGGGAGGCGCCGACCTCCTTCGTAGGGCTTCGCGTCCTCACTACATAACGTTCAGCCTACGCGAATACCTATATATATATTATTTTCTGTAGTGTAGTTATACTACACTACGCTCCAGGGCTGCTTTCTTTTTTATAGTTTTAAGAATTGACGACAAAGCAGATGGGCCACGTGATGTTAGTTACCGTTGCCTATGGACATCTGCGAGCCCAGAATTTCGTCTATACATCGTCAGCCCCGAAAGGGCAACTTTTTTAAGTCTTTTTTGAATAATCTATGTACTTGCGAAGGAAGCTCATTACACAATTCGCACTGTCTGTTAAATCAATTTCTCGTACAAAGTAAAATTCTGTTACATTACTTGGGGAAACTCTCTTTTTCAGTCTTAAATCTACAGATCGAACTTATATTAAGTATCCAAGTCAAGGTGGTAACCATACTACGCAATTTCAAATTTCATGTCAGAATAACCGACAAAAGCCTAGACAGTACTCGATGGTAAGTCGTGACAATCAAAATATAATAATAAATAAATATAATAATAAAATAATAAATAATAAATAAATAAATAATAAATAAATAATAAATAAATATAATAGCCGCTGCCGCTTTCCGTCTAGGAAAGAAGCGATAAACCCGTTTATTTTAATTGTTTAAAAATTAAATCATATTCAGTAGTTAACATGTTAATTATTGTGAGTGTATGAATATTAGTAGAATTGATATTATAATGGTCATGCCGACAGACACGCATTTTAAACTATGTTATTCGTTTTATAGAACTTTGCGACTCTAGGGCGCAAGTAATAAGAGATAATTTGTCTAAAAATTTTACCTTCATAAAATTACTTTACATTACAATAGTGTATTAGAATACTTTCAAAATAAT
>PDGT01000010.1:2413666-2473572 GCA_003671415.1 Megathymus violae
ATATTATTCATAATTATTTATACTTATTTATTGACATAAAATACACCATTCAGAAAACGCTAATTACTTTGGATTACTAAATATCTTTGTAAGCACGTAACGATTAGTAAAATATTCAGAACAATTTGGATGAGAAATAATTTATCTAAACAATTTCCAAATTTAAATCCAAAATCATTTAGTTATTTTGTGTATACATTTTACCACGTAATTTTTCGCTTCTACTAACGTTTCAAAAAAAAATTTTAACGGAAAAGAAACTCTTCAGCACAACTTTTAAGCCAACATAAATATAACAATTACAAACATACTGGTTATAAACATTTAGTCCATAACCCGCGCGAAGCCGGTTGCGGCGCTATTATTTCTAGGCGACCTAGTAGTTTAAGAATTCCTCTCTCCTCTAAAATCCATTATAAGACACTGAGAACTTAAGTCGCTTTCTGCTTATATTTTAGCCCAACTAGCAAAGAATTAAGGGTAGCTACGGTACAGCACCGGGTGGGAACTAATAAGGCAATGGTGTGTTGAAGCCTTCTACTAGTCATTCGCAACCGAACACACCTCGCGTTCAAACGTTCATTAGGAATTTTATATTTATATAGGAAAAAGTATGAAGTGACAGAAGTTGAAGATTTTATTTAATAGAGAAGCATAAAGTTTCCTTTGTTATCTTGTGGTTACCGTTGGGTGTGTGAGTATTCATAATTGTTTTTATTTTTGTTTAATATTCTGTTGTTTTATTTAATTTTTGTGTAATAGGATATAAACTTTACGATATACACATAATTCAAAGATTCATATATAAGGAATAAGTTTCGATACATAAAGTATTACTTTATACTTTATGTATCAGTTTACTTTTGTTTTTATAGTCACGCACGAGTTACAGTTACATTTTAAACAATGTATTTCAAAAAAATTAATCTCAGTCTTACAAAGATTTCACTAATAGATTTTAAAAATACGACGGTTAACGTAGTTTTAGCCTTTATATAATTTTTACTTTCATATATATAACCTGTTTAAATTATCAGACAGATTCATAATTCACTTTACACATAATCAGTTACAAGTGAGGACGTAAAAAAATAACAAAAATTAAACATGTTTATTTTTCTATTGGGTTGTAATTATTGTAACAAGTAAAACAAAATTATAATAAGTAACCGATATTAACAATAACAAATAAACCATTATATAATAACATAATTATTATTATTGATTCATCGGCGTAAGCCTAAGCCGGTAGTCAGTAGTACGGATTCCGCCTCGCAAGGCTTCGCGCCACCCGATACTACACGTTTTTATACCCTGCATGGGAGGCCGGCTATGTAACCCATATTGAATTCCAAATGCAAGGCAAAGCTTCTTAATAATTTCTATAAAAAATTGAATTAAAACTACTTTACTGTATAATTTATACAATATAGTTAAAAAACAAACAAGCGTTTACACACTCACACCCCCGCACTAGGATTCCCTGTGTTGCAAGTGGCATGGACGTACACAAATATGACATCACAAACAATTACTAGTTTAGCACAAACAATTCAAACAATTACTAGAATAACGATTAACTGAAAACGTTACACACTCATATCGTACTTATATTACTTTCAGTAAAGTACTCTTAGTTTATTTATATTCTTTAATTTACCAGGTTCAGTTCACAAGATTAGATCCGTGCTAGTGCGATCAGAGTATCATATGTTGCAATAGAGTAATACCGTCTGGTAATAATTTTAACTACATCCGTTACCTACATACTTACCTCTGCATTTAAGTTGCGTAGGTTACATCTGTAAAACAAACCATAGGGTCGTACGCACTTGAGCAATACAGAATTCGTCCAAAGCACTCATCGTCATCAGCCTTTGCTTCTGGTTTTTATAGCTGGATACTAAACGTTAAACTATGTCGAAGGCATATCGAAGGCAGAGTATAAAAACATCCGATATATATAGTTGTACTGCGTTTAAAAGTAATTTAAATCATCACTCTCGGAATTTATCTAATAGAACTGTAAATACGTGAATATAGTTCTATACCATCTAAAGTACTGATTTTTATAATAACGTGACGATAAGGGACTTACGTTAAAGCTGTTTTTAAATTTTCACATCTTTTAAGAGTTTAGTTTGCGCAAGGAGTCCCATTTATATGAATGGTCTGGGCTCCATTTTTGATAAATTAAGTGATCTTACGAGTCGTCGCCGGGAGCTGGTTCAACCGCTACTGTGAAGGTGCAATGAAGCCCAAAGCAGCTGCTGGCCACTGCACAAGATTAGTCAGATCTATACTCTTGTGCGTGTGACAGCGGCTATTGCGGGCGTTTCATTATCTACGAGCGAAGAGTCGCAGCTATCAAGAGAAACCGACTTATTCGCATATCATTCTACTTTACTCCTTGTATATTTCTCATTTTAAACATTTTTGTGTGATTTTTTTTTAATTTTACATTGTGGTGTTTTTATTTCAGCGATTGTTTTTCTGACAGCTCTGTGTGTATTTAATTAAAGTAATGGTTCTCATAGAAATATCGTTTTGGAGAAGATTTTTGTAGTTACCTCAAAGGAAAATTAAGTATATAAAGTAACAATCACAATATTTTAAATTGTATATTAGCAGGATTTTTTGACCCCGTGTAAAGCGTCAAAAATAAAAAAAACAATGAACAAGAAAAATAATTTACTATTATTATAGAATATCTTTTGAACGCGTTTTGGTATTAAGGAAGCAAATGAAAGCAATTTTTGTGAATTATAATTCACACAAAATTGTTTTCTTTCAATATTCGAAAATGGTAGATAATTACTGTTACATAATAAGTTTATCTATTGCTCAGATAGCATAGCTGCGTATTGGATCATTGTGATAAATTTATTACAAATGTTGATTTGTAACAACAAATTTAAAATAAAATTAATAATACATAAGGATGTTCCTTGTTTAAAAACCAATTATTTTGCTATTATAAATTTTGAATTATGAATAAACTAGGGGCGTTCATATCTTAAAACCGACTATACCAATTGTCATAAAGCAGCTATTATTAACTTTAATTTAATTTATTAAATATTTATTGCTCGTCATCGGTCGGTCTAATGCAGCCATTACATCAACTTTAGCTTTGAATCAGATTAGTACTACTCTATATATAAAATATAATAAAAATAAAACCTATCTCTGACATATCAAATAAAAAATCTTTTTCAAAATTTTGCAATAAATACTTTTAAGAAAGAATTCCTTAAAAAGAAAATGCTTTGTACTTTCGCTAAAATGTCATATTTAGCATATTATAGATACAAACATCACGTAAATTTTAAACCATTAAACGATTTTTTTTATTTCGTTAATGCTTAAAGATTCTTCTAGTAAGTCTAAGCTTGCAAAATAATGTCAAGTCTCACAATTGTAATAGAATTAAAAACTCTCGACGAAACTTTATTAAATTCCTGTTAGCTTGCAGTTTCTCTAGTTTATATGTCTCTTGGCAATTTTATTTATTTATAAACCACCATAATAAAATCTTAAAAACGAAAGTTGTCGATAGCCAATTTACAAACTACATTGGGCGCGTACGCGCAGTTCGAACACCATTCAAAATTGCATTGGTAGCCAACTAACGAGCCTCAAAATTGTGTCAAATATAAATAAAACGTTAACATATCATCGATAAATACCGTTTAAAATAAACCAAATACATTATTCTCGAAAAATATTGCATAATTATTTGTCAATGTAATCAGCAAAACGAACCCATACAACGGTAATTCTATGATACCCTCCTGTGTTCATTAATGTGACATGTTACTTGTAAATAGATTTATTTACAGAATTTAGGTTGAAATACATTGGGAATATGTTTAATTAAATGAATCGTAACTTCATTTCACTGTATATGTACGTGAAAAGCAACGGCGAAGACATTCCATCTCAATCGCCAGGCGTAGCATCAGTTCACAACCCGATTCTATGGCTTCAAAGGGGATTGTAAATATTTAAATAATTGATCGTTCAAATAAGCGGCGTTAAACTAATTTCCTATTTAAAAAAAATATATTTTTTATATGTAAGGCATTATTAGCAGTTTAATCTTCGAACTCAGGTTCAGAATTCAGATTATTTTCAGTGGATTGACCACATTTATGTGAATCGTGCTTTTTTGATAAATGGCAGATATAAGGTATTATCTTTTGTGTATATTTATGTACAACGCACGTAATATAATAGTTTAGAGTATAAATGTACCTAGTGGTACATATATATGGATATATATATATATACATATATTTTAATTTTTACAATAGTTTTCATTTATTTTTGAAATCTGAAACCTTGCTGTTATATTAAATTTATAATTGTTATAAAAGGTACACATTTCGAATTCGAAAGCGGGGGACGTACATAGTTTTAATCGGTACAATTAAGTTTTGAGTTTTACTAACATGTCTCGTATATGTTTAGTCAAACATTGTTTATTTCGATTTTGAAGAAAGTGTTTTTTGTTTTATTTTCTTTCAGTTGATTTAAATAATTTCAGGTGGTTCGAAGTGAGAAGACGAAGACGGGATGGAAAGGGAAGCCCAAAACAACTATTGGTCACTGCACAGGACTAGTGATCATGGTATACTCTTGTGCGTGTTCCAATAGTTATTGTGGGTGCTTCATAATCTACACGCGATCGCTGGGAAGATGTACTGCACGTCACCTCGACGAATAATTGGAATTAGCTCCATACACTCGGCTGTGTTATATGATCAGTTACGTTTTATTAACATGAATGCATTAGCACGTGATCTCCCCTGGCGTTCAAGTTATTCTAAGCTGTGCGGTAATTTTGTAATTTCATAAATCAAACTCACAGTTCAGCAATGAGACTGTTATAGAGGTATCCCGGACAGTGTAAGCAAGCATGCATTGTGGTTAAATTTATATAAATAATTACCGTTTATTATATAATAATCTCACGGCGGATACAGCAGTGAATTTTAATCTGTAAGATATCAAAGTTGTTGCAATGTACGTGAACTAAATTTAGCGCTATCTCCTGATGTTTGAAATAATTTTTTTCTTATTATTCTTTTTAATTTTATTTTTTAATACATCGAAAACTGTGATCGGAGTCTTTAAAAAATAAATAAACATTGTCAGATAGATACATCACACAAACAAACGAGGAAATAAAAAATAAAGTACAAAATACATAGCTTATAATCATATTATAAAGAGGGAGTGCGAATTTTGTGTTTGTGTATATATGGAAAGTAATCTTCTTTGAGGTTCACATTGGGGATGGACATAGGCTATATATCGTGTAAATGTAATAAAATTTTCAACCCCAACGAAATCGGGACGGGCCGCTACTAATGTATCGCAGTAAGCGTCACTTAATATTTAAAGCTCATTTAATTTCAATCCGTCCATATAAAAAAAATGAAAATCCACCTGCAAAATCAGAATTTGGATGGTATTTTTGTATGAAAATCCTAACAAGAAAATGAATTTCGTTTGAAAATACTATTCGATTTAACATTTCGTTAAATAAATTATTCTCGGCTGACTAAAAGTCAGTGCACACCTGTGCATATAAATAAAAATATATTGTCTATAATAAATATACAATACCAGTACCCAAACAACCTTAAATTAATTTAAATTTTTTATGTCTGTCTTTGTAAGCTGACCTTTGAAACTAGATCTGATGATAATGACGAACCGATTTTGACGGGAACTCAAGTAATGTAATGTCATTAAAAACCAATTCTTTGATAGGATCTTGACCAACATCAACACAGATAGATATCACCATCTCGACCATCGTCACCATCACATATTATCCCGACATTAGGTAAGTATTCGGCCTCACAAAATGAAATATTTAAAGCCCTAAATGTATATCATCCAATTATCATATTTGTATATTCATATTAAGCATTTTCTTTAGGTATGTAAACACTGAAGCTCTGGGATACCTAACAGGGGATCAGACAAACTATAAATGAAATCGAAATGCCCCCATAACAAGACTTGGTCAACATGACAAGTATTTTTTGCAAGCATATAAAAACTGAAGGTCTAAGATAATGTGCAATCCTGAGAGACCAAACTATTCAACAGATTGAAATGCCGTCATAGCAAAAGCGAACGCTAAAGAATCTATCAAACCATTAAAGGTATCAAAATGGACGTCATAGCAAAACTTATTGTGACGAGCATTTTTGGCATATAATTTGGTTTTAATTAAATATCTGACAAAGTAGTAAATAGGTCATCTGAAAATATGTGGTCACTGTCGCTCCCGAAGGACCGTAACACCTAAGGTATCACCGTCGAATTGTCGTCTAAGACCAAAATAAGAAAATCGCTCATTACTAGCTCTCCGGCACTAAAACTGGAACATGATAAATATTTTTCGGTTGCCTCGGTGTTATATATGTATAAATTTTAATGGCGTTTCCACACAATTTGGATGTTTTCAAGTCAAGAGTGACGAGGTTTTTCTATGTTAAAGCGCTTTCCTATCTAAGGCTACATATCCACTTACCATCAAGTAGGTACTTAGTTAAGCATTGACAATAATAAATAAATAAAAAGCAAAAAAAAAGAACTAAAATAAAAAAGACAAGACAAATTGCAAAATGGTACTAAAATGCGGAAATTAATTTAAACTAAATATTATAATATGCACTACATACTGAAATTTTTGAAATCGGTTGCAAAGACCGTTGCTACATAGATACATCAGACTCAATCCCGCCACATCGCAAGATTTTGTTAATATTATATGCCGTTATTAATTAAGGTGTTTAAATCGCTAAGTACTTTTTGTTTTTGGCTTGGCATCGACTGCAAACATTTCACTATGTAGTGCATATAATTATAGTTTACTTATAATAGTTTTTGCATTTTAACACAATTTTGTTGTTTTTTTTATTGAAGTCGGTTTACATTTTTTTTAAGTTTTTTACTTTTGCATTTTTTGTGAAAATATACGGTTTAAGTATTCCAAAATGTTATTATACACCGGGATATCAATATTACCACAGAAAATAAAATTAAACACGGCTGAAATAGTGCTCTATTTTAAAAAGTTCGACTCTTAATCTTCAGAACCCTCATCAGATTCACTACGAGCCATTCTATGTACACTCAAAAAGAATTATCAACATCGGCACATGCACATGCACATCGGACATGTACTCGTATATTCAAATTTAAATACATGTTAGTGTTATCCATAACAAATACCTTTTAACATGACTGAATTATTTCCATTCTTTGAGAAGTTTCACTCTTTTATCTCCGGAACCCATCATCCGTTCATCACCATATTTATAGGGGACCAACTATGAGCCATCGTCTAAAAAACTATTCATAAACAACGGAATTATGGCTATATATTCATAAAAAATATATACAGTCGAACATAAAACCACGTCCGTATTGGAGTCGGTTAAAAACAGGGAGGATCGTTTGTCCCAGCGAACTTCCGTGGCTTAGCAGGTTAACAGGAGAGATTAGTTTAGGCTCAAGGATACGCGCAAGGACCGCGGACGGCGCTGGCGGGTCCGCGGAGGAGTGCGAAAGCGTACCCGTGTTCGCGCCAAATGGTAAACGAAGGAACATCCAGGGGTTTTAGTCGGTAGGAGTCCGACATAACCCGGATTGCTTCCCCGTGCATCCGGGTATCTGTGATGGATTTCACCTGGTAAAAAAAGGCTCAAGGATACTTTAAGTTTGTTTTATCCTAACGATATTGAGAATCGAATGTTGAAGAACTTTAGCAGTGAATATAAACCTTAAAGGATTAGTCGGAATATAATTATGAGTGTCTCGAGCAAAAAATTACCGCAAGGAGCGTTTTCTAATATCGTCAAAGAAGGAGTTGTTTATTTTGAATTAATAATGCGGATATCAACCTCCTACTCTTTCATTGCAATGCTATTCTAAATTAAGAGACACTTAAGGGCTATTATTCCCACACGGACCGAAGGCCAGTTGATAGATTGATTTAATTTGGAAATTAACATTTTGGATCGTTGAAACTCAAAAAGTTACAACGTTAACAAATACATTCTCTTCCTTACACATTTTCTGTTTTCTTCCCATAAATTAAGTTCTAAGTGTTTCATTTGTTATGAAATTTTGCAAATAATAAAGACTATATTGTATCGAATATAGTGAAATATAAAGAGCTTCATTAAATTTTTCATTTATACTGAAATATTTGGTTTTTGCGTAGTGTCCGTGTTTTGCGGGAGTGAGGTTCCAGAGTGTACGTTTGTATTTTAAATTTACTATTTACTTTTCCGAGAAAATAAATCACGGTATAAAACTACACGATATAAATCATACCTGTCCGTGATGTTTAAATCATAATGATTGACTTATTGCTTGCTTGAATCGATAATCTAGGGGCTATAGTACATCAATTTGCTGCATAAAGGTCCCGGTTCATATCCTTCACATATCTCTCATTTTTTAAATTATATGCGTATTAGATGTCTGTCGCCTCGGTTAAAAACACATCGTAAGAAAACCTGCACACATGACAATTCTTTATAATTGTCAATGGTGTGAGAAGTCTACTAATCCGGACATGGTCAGTGTGGCCTTACCAGTTCACATTGTGAATCGAGTCAAAAACCTAGGAGAGGGACAGTTATGGATTGTGTTATTTTTCAGTATGCCAACAATTAGGTTGGTCCACATCATTAAGGCAGTGCTTTCTTCCTATTTAGTATACTGAAAGCCCTAAAGATGACTAAATACTTTGAAATAAGACCAGATTATCAACGATCAAACACAAAAATATAAAATTTTGCTAACAAAGCGAGGCTGATAAAATTGTTGTAATTATACCTCCTTCAAGACACTAGATTACACTGTAGAACAAAAGGTTAAGGTTTAAAGTACCATGTGAGGGCACACCAACCTCATGGGGGCTCCAAAACGCTTAGGTATATATTCGCTTACACGGAAAAAAAACTCAATTGTTTTTTATTTCTAGGTAGCTACGGAGATTTGCCTTCGACATTTTTTGCTAAAAAATCTTCCACTAAAATTCGAATATTGATTTTTAGCTTAGATTAAAATTCAATTAAAACTAAAATGGAATTCTCAAGACAAAGTGCCACACCCATCAGATTCTCTGAAAAAAATATGTTGTAGAATGTGTGTGTTTCTGGTAATTAATTAGATAAGTTAGACTCATAAAATGATAAATAAATAGATACAAGTATAGTAAATAATCAGTTATTCAATGTTTACAGCATCGATATTCGACAAAGTGTCCCTGAGAGTGTTCACCATACGGAGGCACCAGCTCATTGAAGGGTTCGGTGGGTCCGTAACCGATGCCGCCTGTATACATCGGATCAGAAGATTCATTATGCCGAGAATTGAATGTAATTTATTTATTATTTATTTATTTTATCAACAAAACCAAATTTACAATAGTGTAATGATCGTAAACAGTAGCAATAGTGTAAAACTGTGTCGCTACTATTTACGCCCATCTCGGAGTACTTTACAATATTCTTATTAAATTGGAACATTAAGTTATACGCACGTATGCATGTGTATGAATGTGTTGAGTGTAAGTGCGTGTTTGCAAGTGCGATTGTGCGTGTATGTATGTGTGTGTGCGCGTGTATGTAATGAGTTGTGTGTGTGTGTGCTTGTGTGAGTGAGGTGTATGTAATGAGTTGTGTGTGTGTGTGTGTGCTTGTGTGAGTGAGTTGTGATATTAAGAGTGTGATATTCTGATTATACAGTAGAAATAAGTAATTCAGTCTCACCATATGTTAGATTTTGCAAGAAATATGTCAATTTAGATTTAGGATTTTATTAACTTTATTGTATACTAAGGTTGAAAGATAATCAAAGATAATCAAAAAAAATAATCTTTAGATATCTTATGTGGCCGTCACGTAGGGAAGCTAGGAACTAGTAACGAGTCGGAAGACAGTTTCTAGACTAGTTGCTGTTACGTCGACGACAAAGAAGTGCCCCTCGCCGGCTCTCACAGAACCATCTAGACTCCGTCGAAGTATGAATCGATGAATCGACTTCCGATGACGTACCGATGACGCTTGCGACTCGTTATCAGACAATACAACTCCCGTAATAATGACCTTTCCGACATATAAATGTAGGAGTCTGTGTCGATGAGGTAGAAATGGTAAAGGACTCCAAAAATATGATGAAAATATTTTACAGCGATAATATCGAAAAGCGTAAGAAAAATGAATGAATGGCAGTCATGTTATTTATAAATGCTATTATAACAAAAATGGTGTTGCTAATTTACAATCAATGTACAAGTGTAGGTAGGTTTTTTTTGCGCCCAGACAATTGGAAAGCGCAGCCGGCTGTGCTGGTTAAGTGGGACTCCCGAAAAACCTACGAACCTACCCACTAAACACCACACGAGGCTGGGTTTAGCCTAAGGCCTGTAAGCCGTCTTCTGATGCGACTCCCCTTAGGGAAAGGGGGGCGCTAATACATGTAGGTTGTATCAAGCGTCTATATACCCGTCACCAACGTATGAACAATATCATGCATAAAACTGCTATATGTTTAGGTCAGCTGCCGATACAACGCAGATTCTTTTACATCCCCTGATTCACGTGAAGGGTACGTACAACCGTGAAAATATTTTTGTAATATTACTAATTAGGGATGCTATGGATATGAAATTTCGGATCTTGATATGGATACGGATATATAGATTTTACTTCGGATAGAAATAGAAAATATTTCGGATTATCTGATTATTTCGGATATGGATAATAGATGATGTGCAACTTGGAAAAATAATATATTAAGAAAGTTTTACTATATTTCTTGGTATTAAGTGATATTATATTCACACAAAAAAATAATAGCCCTAAAAATAAAATAATGAAAACTGTCTAAAATGAGAACAACACGGCTAGTGTATCAGCTCGGCGGGCGGAAACCTATCATAACGTGGTTTATATAGACTACTTCTATCCGAAACATTTTTATTGGATACGGTTACTGTTTCGGGTATATTTTTATTTCGGATACCTGATAGTTTCGTTACGGCTACGGAGCTCCATTACATCCTGTTACTAATTGAAGTACATAGATGAGAAATACCTCCACCTAGCGAGAGCTAAAGTAACTGCTTGTAACATAGCTCGGGATGTCGAGAAAAAAACTTATTATCAACATAAAGTTGCCTGAACCACGTCCGTAGCGAGAACTGTAACAACCATTGCACAGATGATACGCTAGATGTCGCATGCAGTGAATGCAAGTATTAAGAACATATCAGTTGGTTAGATAATTAATAAAACACAGAACAAGATCAAATTGTATGTAATTGCATATCGTTAGATACAACTCAACGAACAGTCTCGGGCGAGATACAGTCGGAAACAATAATAACGTGTACAATCTCACAGGCTAAGTTGATAAGATATAACGACAAAGCCACTAATTTTGTGTAATCATGCAAAAATTGTAAAAATTGGATGGACGCTGGGTGACAATGCTCTTTCCACTTTACCTAAATGTCAACTTTCAAAGTACTTATTTAACCACCAGATAATATAAAGACCAGTCACAGCATAAGAGGAGCTAACGATAATTTAAACGACATAGCACTACATATACATATTCCCATCTAAAACGTTTCACCGCACCGTAACAATAAATACAATATCATGAGTTAAATTAACACATAATTAACATACATAATTATATGAACTAACATTAAAATGTAGGCAGGAATGATATTGAGCAAATTATATTTCATAAGCATTTCTACTATATGTATATAGAAACACATTCGTGCATATTCGAGATTCATTATACATGTATTTAGGCTAAATTGACCTCAACGCACTTCATTGCAAACATGACACTCTTGTATTTCAGTCAGGTAGTCAGTCAATTAATCAGCCGTGTCATCATTACAATCCATTATTGTCCCACTGTTGGGCTCGGGTCTCCTCTCACAATGACAGGGGTTTTAATCTAGCCAAGTGTAAATTGGCAGGCTTCACACACCTTTCGAGAAAATTACAGAGATCTCTCAGATACTCGCATGTACGTTTTCTCACGGTTTGTTTCACCAAAACATGTGATAACTAGTCCGTGCAGGATTTGAACTCTATTCTCCCGTGCGAGAGATCGATGTTCAAACCACGAGGCTACCATTACTTATGGTCAGCCAGTAAATCAGAATATTTATACACTATCTATACTCCGATTGGAAGTTCTACGTCAATGTTGAAAAGTTTCTGTCGCCGTCTTCTCGTCAATATTAAAGCACCTTTTCGAAACGGTAGTAAGCAAAAAATTACATGCATTATTGTGTTAACAAAATACGTAAATGATTATAAATTTGAATTTAGTCGTTTAAGGAAACACTCGACTATCTATTTGCAATAATAATAGATATAATTATTACTTTGTTATATTGTTAAACAATAATTAGATAAGATAATGTAATTTATAATTAATTTGGAAAAAGCAATAGTAAGTTCAAGGAAACTGCAGTTGTATTTAGATAACAATAGTCACCTGAGCATGTGTTAAGGATTCACATTTTTTTATTTATTCATTTTCTAAATTATGTGTGAAAAATTTGCACAAGGGCACTTGTTATTCGTAGTGTTCTAGTAGGTCGTTTTATTAAGTTTTACTAAATAAAAAATACTCTAAATTAAAAAAGCAATCCTCCTGCTCACGCGACTGACTTGTAATACGATTGATTTGACTGATCTTAACAATATAATTATACCGGGCAGCGTAGACAGAGAGGACTACGAACAGCATAGTAACATGAAATGTTTCTTTTCACCGCCACATGAATGAGATACTTACCGCTATTTGTCATACTTATTTAAAAATCAATCAAAAGGATATTATTTTTTGTTACTATTGCAAACAAAATTTAACAAAACCACTTTTTTGTATTTAGAGAATGAACTAAACAAAAAAAATGTTTTTAATTTTTTTTTTTGAAAGTACTTAAATAAGGAAATTTTACAGATTCGCGTTTACATAAAAAATCAAACCTTTACAAGTGTTTTAAACGATAATTTTTGGCAATTTTCAAATAAATATGTAGCAATTTTACAAAATATCTAGACACGCCAATCATTGATTTATAATAATATAGCAATGTCCTAAATTCTTTATTACACGTTTTCCGTGTAAAAAAAGCCATTCCAATTGAACTTTATTACTTGTGGCACCTAGCGGATTGGAAGAGTGACTTAATGGTTACTTATCATTTAGTGTCACCGCGTCCCTGAATTAACTTCAACATTACTCCCAGGCCATCTAATCGCTAAAAAATTACGTCATCACAACAAAATAAAACGATTCCTCAAAACTACACCGTCGAGTCATATCGTGAATAATCACCGCGAAGTAAATGGCAAACAGACAGCTTTGCGTTAGGAGTTGTGGTCATATCGACCTCTACAGCTATTAATGCACGCAGATATCTTTAAGTATATGTATATAATAGAGTAGCGTGTTACATGAGCATTTGCTTATAAAAAATATCTATGGCGCGTCTGCTGTAAGTTATATCTCAATGTCAATGTCAATACACAACGGTGCTTTGGAAACGAACAAGGATTTTAAATTTGCGTCGTCATCACAAAATATAAAATGCCACGTAATAACAAAACTTGAGCAAATAACAAGGAAAATAAAATAGGCGGAATCAGAACCGATTAATTTATAATTAGTATATTTACGTTTTCCCTACAAATTGATATTTCAAATCACTACTTACCATTATAGTTGTCTATTTCAATTCGCTTCGGTTAACTATAGAAAACTAATTCTCAATACTCAACTATGTCAATACTTTTGATGAGTTTTATGACCGCTCACTGTATGTACTTATACAGAGTAGTTAATTTATATACTTATACGAATACATGGATCATTTCTAATTAAGGGGCTATTACAGAAATGTATTTTAAGTATAGTAAATTGTACTTATTGAAATGTAACATCTATATCTCGACTATATTTATATTATAAACTTGGGATTAATGGAACATGCACAGATTTAAGAGAAGGAACTGGGCGTAGATATGTTCATCCACAGTGCAGAACTACAGAGTTTTTTCTTTATTGGCACATTGTGCTAATAATATAACGAAAAACTTCGCAATACTTTAAAAAAAAAATTATGACGAGAATGAATTCCGAAAAAAAAGCACATTGTCATTTGTAATTGACACCTGTCAACGTCAGTGGCTAGCGGAATTAACTGTAACGAATAGCTATAATCAGAAGGTTTTTCATTCTTTAACAGTTAAAAATATGAGTTTGTTTCAAGCCATTTACCGTTGACTGCAGGGCACAGGTCTCTCCTTCTAACTAAGGAGACCTAGACGAAATACCACCACACTGCTCCAGTAATGAAGCGATTAGCACATCCCACTTCAGACCGCGCCCGCACTTACATAACTCGGTCGATCTCTTACTTTCAACACAACTCATCATTATGACTAAACATCCTAACTATTATTCCCGTTGTACGTCTCCATTTTTTCTTCTCGTAAACCCGTGATGTTCAGGATTGCGTAAGAAGATAAATATTACTGAATAAATTGTATTACAACACATCAATATAGACATAAACAGTGCCAGAGCTTCCTATGGATTTAATCTTGAATTAACATTACAGTAACATGCGTTTATTAATTAACATCGTTTATAACAACGACCGGATAATCATAACGGTAACGTGTGCCTATGGTCATGGGAAACGCTAACAAACGGTAGAAAAGCGAGAAAGGAGTTAGAGAGTGAGTGTTTCGGTGTCGCCCTTGATCGCCTCGCCGTAGAACATGAGACACATAGTGGCGTGGAGGCACGCCTTGGCCGGCAGGAACCGTTCGTCGAACTCCAGCGCGTACCGAAACATCCAGATCGCTTGCTCATATTCATCCTGTTGAACATTTATACGTCAATTAGCCATTGTAAGGAATTGAGCTGACGGTGCCCTATCTGAATTTATTTACTAATGAAAGTGTAATGAAATAAATAAACCAACTTAAAAAAAATTACAAAATAGTAATAAAAAGCGAAAATAGATACGTCACACGTCAGGTTCAATCCCGCCACATAGCAAGTTCTTGTTGGTACTATATTTCCGTTATTACTTAAGATGTTAAAATCGCTAAGTGTTGTTTTGTATCGGGCTGACAAAAATCTAATTTGAACATATTTTTCTGTTTCCAGGTGTAATCCTGTCAACTCAACATCTAAGAAACCAATAAGAACTTATCAATACAATTTTTTTTCGGGTCAGCCTAGCAGTAATTATTTCTTATGAAAAAAACTGATTATAATGCCAACTTCCAGTTAATGCCAGTTTGGCAGATTCTAAAACAAAACAAATATTATCATCCAAACATAAAAATCACGCGATATACATTTAATTAAGGGTGTAATCGATTGTAAACTGTACAATTGTATTAATGTTTGCCGTATCGGAGCGGCTAGAGTATTGTCCCCAATCCCAGAACAGGGTATCGTAGGAGGCGATAAAAGCCAGCCTACGTGGTGGTAGGGTTTCGCGTCAGGACAATATTATCAATATTTCTATTAAGTTTTTAATATTATTATTGGTATTATTATTTTTCCGTGTAGCCTATCTGGTTAGCTACCACCCTCTTGCTCAAGACAGCCGCATAACGACTCGTGTTTCGGCTGGAGGCTTAAGAGCCTGTGCTTTATTTTCTACTTTTTTTCTTTTGGTATTACTAATGTCCATGAGCGACGGTGACCATATACCATCAGGTGGCTCGTCTGTTCGTTTTTCCGATATTCACATAAAAGAAATGGCTGGATTGATGATCATGGATTACTCACGAGATAAGTGTGTGCCACGCCCACTACGAATGCGTCGTACGCGTTCTTTGGAGATGTGTATAACGACAGATATGCAATCTCCTTCGCTTCGTGCGGTTTCATTTGCCTGAAATTATATAACAATAATTATAAACACTGAATTCAACAGCGACTCGGCAATAATATTCAATCGTTACAAAACTAGGTTCCTTACGTAATCGGCATTATGAGTGAAAAAAAGCTTCAAATAATTACGTTCACACGATTACTATCACTACACGTCCGCCTAATCATTCAATACGAAGTTAGTTGATTTTCTGTGCTGAAAAAAATTTGGAATTATTTGACAACGGTTTTAAATCATTGGATTTCATTCGTAATAGGAAGTTGTTTAAATTCTGGAAAATGTAAAGACCAGTCGGAGTAAGATCCGGAGAGTACTGTACGTGACTCGGTGTATCCATTCGCTGCTCCGCAGTCTCGTTCGATGAGCGACAAGCTTGGCCATCATTGTTTGAAATTATTTACTAATTAGTAATTGTCTAGCCTATATTTAGTAATTATCTACATTTGGTAATTGTCTAGCCTGATTTTAATAAACTACAGTGGATAAAACAATAACAGATCCACTAAGTATTTACCACAGTATTCTTGAGTAATTTTCACATATTTTTTTATTATTGCCGTTTCTTCGGATTTTCTGATGAGATTACACTTCATTCGTAAACGAGCCACGTTTCGAGTTGTCTCATTTTCCCATTTGATAGAATTAATTTTCATATGTTATGGCCGTTTCTCAAAAGATTGCTGTTGGGATTCAATTCTTTCAAGCGGTGGCTACTTTTTAAATTTTTTCATTTTTCTAATTTGACACAAACGACTTGTTTTATCATCTACACCAAAGATTATTGCTAAAGCCGACCTAATTTGTAATGGTTCCAATATCGTTTTCAATTCGTTACTGACTTGTGTTTTGGACCGTAAATGGGGCTCCTTCTTTAAATGAAAATTCCCCGCAGGGAAACGTTGGGATTAAAAACACACCGTGAGTCGATTAGTGGTGGTCGGTATAAAAACATTACTTATTCAAGTTGTATCTGCAGCACTAATCCCGCGGCGAAATTTATTTAAAAATAACGTGATATTTTAACTTCTTTATAAATAAGTATAGAACAACGACTACATAGTCCAATGACAAACGAATAAGCAGTTTCGTGTCAAATATTTTATAAATTTAATTTAAAAAACCAAATTGAATTCGACAGATTTTCAAAATCGTATTAAAAATTGAGCAATATACTTATTAAGCAAGCGCGAGAGACAACAGAATGAACAGTTTTAATAAATAATAATAATAAATTTATTTGTCCTCCAATCTATAAACAAACATGCACGCAACACTTAATTCAAACACATCAATATACAAATAAATAACATCATTCAATTACAGTTACTCCGCGATACGACCGAAAAAACGTTAGATAGTGGAGGCCGTATATTAATGTAAGTGATCGATGTTCTCACGTGTGCAGGAAGGCGGAGAGCGCACGCAGCGGCAACGCGGCAATGTCGCGCGGCGCCAGCGCGTGCGCAGCAGCCAGACAGCGCACGGCGCAGCGGCCCCGCCCGCCCGCGCCACACCACCAGCCGGCCGCGAACAACCCCGCCCACGACTTTGGATGCTACCCGACAACAATCACACGTCGCGTTGATGACTTGACTTATTTTATTATATGGGTCGGTGTTTCCATCCCATTACAGAGTGTGTATGACTTAAGTCGAGGGTGAACAGATTTATTGTAACTTAATGCGGTTAAGGTTTAATTTAAACTATGTGTGTGTGTGTGTGTATGCGAGAGAGAGAAAAAACTTTGTACCTCTTCTTCAATTCTTTATCAATCTTTTTTATTTGTATTAGGCGAACATTACTTATAATAATTTAATATCCAACTTACAGTTTCAACGTATTTGGCGATCTTGGCGCCCAGCATGACGTAGTCGAAGTACTCGAACATCTCGGCGAGCTGGTGCATAAGGCTGACGGTGGGAAGCCAGTGCTCCGAGTGCACCCTCAGGATCCGCTCCACGAAGAAGTCCCTAGAGGGGTCCACAGGCAACTTGCACTCGGGGAACTGCTTGTTCGACGGGGACTCTACTGGAACTTCTATTGGGAACCTGCAATTTTATAAGAATATATATGTTTGTTTATTCTTTTAATGTACATTCTGTTTTATCTATATTAATAATAAAATTGTTACACGTCTCAATCTGTAGGTTAAATATTTTGTGGAAATTTTAACGTAGACCAGCTGCCTTATTGATACAGAGAGCAAAACACATTTTTTGTGGATATTTTTGTCTATCATTTTTATATATTATATTATGTGTCTCAGACCACGTATCACATTAAAACGGCATATTAGTTACTTATATTATGGGTCCAAATCTAGGATACTTTTCACCCGAGGACATTAATAGGACAACATAAATTAACTAGGACAAAGTTGTTATATTTATGCTATCGAAATATTTGCACTGCTATAAACGATTCCTAAAATATGTAATAAACCTGACAAGCAATCTATTACCACAATTCCCTATCAAAAAAGGTCATATTCCATATACAATAGCATAACTAAGATCCAACAAAAAACTTTCTTATATCGCTTCAACGTCCTAACATTAACCTGAATGAATATGCAATAAATTTTTAGCTCTAAAGGTTTGCTTTTAGGCAATTAATGTTTTTTTGATTACCTAAATTAATAGTTACGTTAATTTTAGTTCAATATATTAACAATGGCTTATTTCAATTGTAAATTGTTTAATTAATTTTAATACAAAATATATGAAAATGTGTATGAATAAAGACAAAATAACAAATGCTCATATGTACGATAACCCATATTCAATCTGCTATCGATAATATGTATATGCATACTGAAGTCTGGAGTCGGTGACCAGTTGCTTGAAGCTGACCACTTGCAGCCAGTAGCCAAGCTGCAGGTGGTGATACGAACAGTCTTCTTTTTTCATGGCTAAATCCTCAGGCGTCATGCCTGTAATATTATGTAAATTCAAAATAAAAACCATTAAAAAGCACGTCATTTTTTGATTACATTACAAAATATATAATTAACTACAGGTGTAATATTTATCAGTAATTAATTACACGCACTATAATCGGCGAACGTTTGACTTCTGACACAAGAAATACTTTTTGTTATCCGATCTTTTTATCGCAGCGACCACCACGACGGCATTGTAAATTAAAAAAAATTGTTCTGGTATTATCACAAGTAGGATGTCCAACCAATATTGGAAATGAGTCCAAATTTTGTATCCAAGGCTGCCCCGCCCGCCTGTCACCGAATAGTATAAAATAAAAAATATAAATTTTGAGTTGTATAAGTTTTAATCCACATACAGCTTGACTCAATCGATGACATAAATGTTGACTTGTGAGACCTCTTTAAGGGTTTTTAAGACACTAATATTATAATGTTTGGCGATAAATCTGAGGTAGAAAGTATAATTTAATAAGAAATATAAACATAGCGGACTACTCTTGGCGGGCAAATTCAAATGGGTTGACGTGACGGGCCACATTTTAGCTCGCGGGCCCGGGGTTGTACAGCGTTGCTCTATATCTATATGTATAAAAATTCCATTGATGGTGTGTAATTAATAAATGAAAGTGGTTGTTCAAAGTTCACGAATATTTTTTGAAGTTCTTCTCTTAGGTGCCATTGTGTATCAAATGAAAACTAAAATGTAAGTTTATCAACAAACTTAAATTTAAATTAAGTTAAATATAATAATAATTAAACTATTATATACAGCTCCCCATAGACAAAAGTGTTATCTATGTTTGTGAACGTACTATCGCATCTCTTTGGCCCGCAGCCCAACAACCCAGCATCTATGGTCTCCATCATGTTGTCGAAGTTCTTCTGATGGCCGGCCATATCGCTGCGCTCCGCGGGCATGGCGTCCACGAACGGGTCGAAGAACTTCTTATCCACCTCGGAAGGTAGACTCTTGCCCTCCTTCATCAGACGATTAAGACTACCGGCCTCTGCGAATAGTTCAATGAAGTTCGAAGCAAAAGCTGGCACAAATATAACGATACATTCTTTAGGGCTATCTCAAAATTTACCGTTTCAGAAGAAAGTGTGAGGCCACTAACTCAAATTTCAAGCTACTTTCTCATAAGCAGCTTGACATCTATCATTAGCCTAAATCTGACCGATCGGCCTCGATCGTCTCCGAACTGCTTATTCCCCCACTCAATCGACCTTGATCGTCAAAACTTGTCGACCGATCCTCCGCAATAACTCTGGTTGATGAGATGGTATCATATAACAAAAATCGTGCCCGATTGATGGAACAACGATCCACGTTCACCGCTATCGATCCAAACGTCAACATGCTGATCGAAGCAGAACAACTAACTAGCGAAGCAATTTTACAGAGAGATACAGAAATAAAGAGAGACTTTTCATGCCATTTTACTACGGTAAAACAAAACCTACCGTTATCTTTATTGACTTCTTGTCGACTGGAACACTGTTCGCCGGTGACGTGGCAGTTGTCGCCATTCTTCTCGCAAACGACGTTCATTCCCGGCTCCACTTGCGTGCAAATATCATCTTCTTCAGACTCTGAAAGTCACCCACAACCGGTATTGGTTTTAAGTTTTGGAAAAATAATAGTTCCTGCACCCTTCTTACCGAAATATACCGCGGCTTGAAGCAACAAACTGTAAAAGGATAAATTATGAGGGGTAAATTAAAATTAAACGGCTCGTTATATGTCATATATATCACTCAAATATGAATCTCACAACGATAATTTACGGGAAACATTCCGACTCCCATTTGAGAGTATTATCAGTCGAAACAATGTTACCTGTTTTCTTAAACGGCTTAAACGCCTGCTTCAGTATGCAACCCCAGGCGTACAGCAGGTTCCGCCCGAGTCCGTTCATGAAGCAGCCCTGCACGCGCACCACCTGCTTCAGGTGGAACATGTGCGTGTTGCGATGCTTCTTCAACATGTTCAACTCCGCCAGCACGAAGTTCGTCGCCGGCTGGGTGAGGAACAATGGTAGTCAGTAACCACAGACGTGAAGCTGATCAACATGTGTGCGAGATAACGGGAACTCTCCTGCTGACAAAGACATGATTAGTAGTGGCCATGCATATAAGCATTGTATTCGAGTGTTGATATATTCGACGCGCCGCCAATATTAGAATATCGCTAAATCACCCCTCTGCTCAGATCTAAGGCACACTGCACCAGTACATTGTTCCCTGATGTTACTTAGCTTTTGATAATCATCTGTCCTCAGTTACTCGCGATGTGAAGTTTGTATGCCCTGAGATGCACCATCCGTCCAACGTCGGTTTCTCTCTTAATATCATAATTTTTTCATCGAACGATTCCATGTCGAAAGGTATCATGGTTCATTAGATTATCTCGCAATTACAAACAGTCTTACCTCGTACAAACTAAGTCTAAAAGCTTCCTCGACGGCCACCAGCGCTTCATCGAAGTATCCCATCTCCAAGTAGACGGAGGCCAGGGACACGAGCACCAGGTCCCGGTAGCGGGACGGCACGTGACGGTTAGCAAAGAACAGACAGTGCAGCGCGTTGATGTTGTTGCCCCGGACCCGCCAGTACAGCGACGAGAGGGTTAACACTATCCACTTGGGGGCCACATTCTGAAATTACCGTCAACTAAGAATAACAACTAACTGAGTCGAGTTTGTACATCGAACATATTTTAATACTAATATACGGGAACTTTATTATCGATATAGAGGCCTAAACATCCATTTAAAGAATGTTTGTGTATGAACGTGTTACTAATATGTACCTAATACAACTAAAACCACTGAAAAGATTTAGATAGTTCTAAGCATACTAGGAACTCATTATGAATCAAAATCTAACATACATTTCATCCCAGGAAATGTGTGTGTGTGTGTGTGTAGGTTTAAACTACGAGCTATGGAACGAATGAAAACTGACCATTTGCGTGGCAGCGTATATGCGTTGTCCTATTTCAGCATCCTGCATGTGGGACGCGAGCTCTGCTTTACCGTCGCCGACGTACTCGAGCAGCTTCTGCCTCAGGTAGCCCGTGTCGACCACTTCACCAACTAACTGCTGTCTGTTGATGTAAATATCATTGTATCTAAGCAATCAGTATAACCTATGATTGTCTCAAAGCCGGGCTCGGGTCCTTTTACAATGAGAGGTCAGAATTAAGTAAAGTGCGGATGGACTTCATATTTACAGTTTACAGGTTTCCTAATTATATATTTCTTCACCGAAGGAAATGATATATTTTTTTCCAATACGTCCATAATTTTAACAATCAAGGTGTGTGCAGGATTAGAATACGAATCTCCCGTGCGATAGACTGAGATTCGAACCACTGCTTTTCTTATTTGATATTGGCTGGTTTATGTACTACAACATTGAAGACAACATTTCATAAAATGGCACTGCCTATTTCTGTAAGAAACATCCACTAGCGGGCCTAAGAACTGACAGAGAATGAGAGAAAACGAATTTAGCATACACACTGCAGTATAACATAAAGTGGAACATATGAGATATATAAAAAATATGTAGATATAAACACTGTAGATATTAGTTACTGACGTATGTATGTACGTATTGAAATCTGCAAAACCAACTGGTTTATACATCGATATTATGTGATAAAACATAAGATCTATTGTTTATATTAAATAAATATTATGTAAGAAAGACATTAATTAAGTTAAAGAATTACATTAATGGTGCAATGACGTGACTAGCATATAACTCATCGTAGTGATGTTTTTTATTTCATTATATAATATAATGCCTATACGGAAGTATATACATTGCACACGCAGATGGTCGTAAAACAGACTAGTTTAGTATTAGTACATATTTGATTGTATGTATTGATGTATATAGCTATATTGTGAATTTTTTTATCTAATTAACTTAAACTCACACTCCTGCACTAGGACGTATACAAAAAAAAAACATCACAATACCCACGACTCGAAAACAAACATTTATCTGTCACAAAAATATCTGCCCCGGCCAGGATAGAAACCGGAACCCCTCGCTCGGCAGTCTGGGTCACCAAGGTTACGGGATCGTCAATGAAACATCTGATAACATATTTAAATCATATAAATATTAAAATGAAGACCTCACTTCTGCGGCTTCTTCGGTATAAAGCTGGACGCTTCTTTGTCCTGGGGACATATCGGTGGATGCCACGGTAGCTCATGTTCTACAGAAACTGGCACGCCTATTTTTTCACTGAGCAGTGCTTTCATCCTGAAATATTATAAACATAATTAGTACACATAGTGACCTAATTGCAATTATATAATTATATATATTTATATAAACTTTAGTATTGAATAATGTTAATAAATTAATAACCATTTTCTGCGTACGTTTGTGTAAAAAGTCTATAGTAATTTGTACCTGTTTACGTCCAAATTCGGCTCAGTTCAAAGACAACGGCATATTTTATCATCAATATCACATAAAAAGCTGTAACTAAGCACTAAGGCACATATAGAACTATGTTTTTAAAACAGTGGAAATGTAAAAAAACATTTCCACATATCCATATAAAAATGTGGAAAAAAATAACAGGTAATTTAAAAAACAAACACCGTTCACATAACAAAACACTAGCCTTGAAAATTAATAATAAAAGCTGTCTAACGATAGAGCGACGTGGCTAATGATAGAGTGACCTGAAAGAATTTATTCAACAAGCCTAAAATTACCTTATTCCTTTGTTTTCAAATGGCAGAAATACAGGAAATATCGCTTCCACATTAGGAGGGAAATCGGCCGCCCTGTCGTGACACAGTTTATCGGACGGCCATTCCGCATCTTTGTCAAAGTCCTCATTGTTCCGATTTATATTCATTGCTATTGGATACCTTTAAATAAATTGTGCACGTTAAGAAAGCGGTTCTGGTTCTTTTTGTTATCAATACACTAGATTAACTACTAATTCTTTTTTTTGTTTACAGATATATAAATGAATTAATAATAATAATTACGCGATAATATCGTTAACAGCTTTTCTGAAAGAAAAGTGTAAGGTTAACAGAAGAATAGTTGACATGAGGTATATTCAAAACAGTGATGAATACACACACATTACCAAACCCATTACAGCGTGAATGACTTGAAAGCTTAGAATAAAGATAAAAGTTAGGCTTTTTCTAAGGTAATCTATCTGCATTATCTTCCAGGGCTACATCGCCATTTAAAATCACGTGGGATTGTAATTAGGGATGCTATGGATATGATATTTCGGATCTGGATGTGAATACGGATATATAATATTTTACCTGTTTCGGTTACGGTTACGGATAATAAATTAGTTCAGATAATTTCGGTTACGGATATTATTACATGATTTACGACTGGGAAAAATATATAATGTATTTAAAGGGTTTGACTTTATTTCTAGGCATTGTGTTCACATAACAAAACACTAGTCTTGATAATTAATAATAAAAACTATCTAATGGCAGAGCGACGTGATAGTGTATCGGACATAAAGTGTTTTATTTAGATGTTGCCCCTATCCGAAATTATCCTAAACGTTTTTATCGGATTCGGTTACGGTTTCGGATATATTTTTATGTCAGGTATCCGATAGTTTCGGCTACGGTTACGGAGCTCCATAACATCCCTGATTGTAATCTAATACGGGCTAACAATAGGGAAAAAAAGAAAAAAAGATAATGAAGAAAAGAGCAGAGGGAACTTGGACTTCACAGGGTTCAAAGGTCCTCGAACCGGTTGGAGTGGCGCCAATCAAGAGTGGCTTAAATGCAGCAATGAACTTTAAAAGGCTGATAGATCAATCGATAAATCAATAGACAGAGAGAGAGAGAGAAAGAGAGCAATAGACAGATAGAACAATAAAAACTATTATACTACATATCCATACATTTAAATTAGAAGTCCTTAAGCAGTCTGAGAACTTCAAACACTATACATTAGCTAGGAATTAGACCCAACAACTATTCTAATTGCACTACTTCCATGTAGACTTGATAAACAATACTAGTTCATTATGTGTGTGTATTGTGTTATATGTATGTGTTATTGCACGAATTTTTTAATACTTACATCATAAAACCTGACTCATATTCACTAACATCGTCATATTGACTGTCTACCTTTTTATCATTTGTCTGTCGGGAATCAGTATTCCCGTTGGGAATTTCCATAAAGGGTTTAACTGAAAGAATAGTATGATGAAAATTAACAAACAGAATTGGAAGTGAAAATGGATTTTGGCAAAATTTCTAATACAATCTATTAGAAAAATTTAAAAGGTACACCCTCCAACCGATACAATTCAAAACTAGTATGAAAAATTTGCACAATACCAGTAATCCTTAATAACTTCATATACATACTCTGACTATTTTCGCCATATTCCTATTTACAATAAAGCTCACATTAAACTCTACCATACAAAGTTGTTAGATATAAGAACTATGTATATCGAAATTTATACATATCAGTATGCCTTAATGATAATGTAACTACTGAATGCCATGACTAATTACTGAGTTATATTCAGTTAATACTTATAGTTAGTTCATGATAACAGTTGATTGAAATAAATCATTATGTGATAGATGGCACTGTAATAAAATGAGTACTAACTTACTTTACAACAATCCATTAAGTTATCAATAAATTTTTACTTTATCCACATTTAAACACCATAAATAAACACCTAAGACAGCTAGTTCATATTCATAAATACAAGTGTAATTGTGTACAGTGAATGACTAACTTTAAGTACACAATGAGGTTATATTAAAAAAATATGATTATTTTGTCAAGATGGTTTATGTCTATGCTAGGAACCGATGTTACATCTAGTAAAGCAGATAAATGTAAAAAAACCGTTACCATCAGGTTTTTCAGCCTTCATCCCTGCTATTATATCCTTTGTATCACTATCTAATACAATCCTGTGTTTCATAGGATCTGGGTGTATCACAAATTCCGATGCCATACTGGCATGCTTTTCAATGTGTCTGATCAGATTTTGAAGGTTATAGAGAGATTCAATTTCATGGACTCCTCTCGCTTGCAACCATTCCTTCTTGTACATAGGGCCATCTAGAAAATACTTTATCAGTGCATTTTTATCTCCATGGCCTTGTAGAGTTTTAATATCAAAACCAGTGAGTTCAGACATCTTCTGGCAATTTTTTTCCATATTCCTGTAATCTACAATGATGCTCACATTATTTTAAGCTCCACAAAATTAAATTTTAAAGAACTAAAACTAGAAACATGGTTTGAAAGACCAATAACTGTTAGAGAAAAACATCCATTAAATAATCTCTTCTGAACTTGTAGCACCCTGCTCAATAATGGACGAGACTATAGCAATCTCTCCCTCTTGTTGAAGTTGGGTGGGTTCTATACCACCCAGTTTAATTCTAACGGTACTCATAGGTGGCTGATTTTACCTGCCTGGCTAGCTACAACCCCTTATTCTAGAAGCAATCATGTTGCAGTTCTAACAATCCTCCACCTCTAAAGATGAATGAATGAATCAATCAATGGAAAGTTAAAAGAAAAGTATTTCATTACCAAAATCTTCACTATGTTTCATTGTCTTCAGAAATGCACCTTGTGCTTTTAGCCAACGAGCCTCCTTCTCACTATATATTTTCAACTCTTCTCGAAGTTGGTGTATATTCCTAAAATCAATTCTGTCTGTCAATCTGTCAATTTGATAAGCATCTTTTGAAAATTAGACCTTACTAATTTTGATGTTTTTCTTGTTGAATACCACTTACACTTTAATATTGTCCATTTTCCTAATGAGTTTTGCATAACAGAGAATTGCGTTTTTGTGTTTCACAGCTATATCCATTGAAGGATTTATCTTCACAGATGTTTGAATATGATCTATGGAATTATTAAAATCACCATAGACAGCATAGGCATTGGCAAGCATGAAATGATTAAGATAATAGCTTGGATCATGATCTACTGCTGCATTCAAAACTGTAATTGCATCTTCTGTAGCCCTACTTCTGTGTAGAATAATACCCAAACTCAGCAATGGTATATCTTTAAATTTCCTGCAATTTAAAACAATACTTGTTTTACAAAATAAAATAGTACTTCATTTTTCAAAGATAAATAAACAAGAAAATGAATTTTTGGTTTTCATTAATATTCTATATTAACTAAAGCAATGGTAGTCACCATACAACTCACTAAATAATACTAATAATCAAACACAGTATTTTTGTCAGGCTTTAACTTTTTTTGGCAATAACCAACAACAACTTCATCTGATAGTAAGTAATCACCACAACCATGGATATTTCTAAAATCAAAGACATTGGAGATGCCTTGTGTCATTAAAGTTTTATTACTTGTTTATTAATTAAATGTTTAAAATAGATAAACTTGAATTAACATTCACAACACATTACCTGGGTGCATAGTGAAGAGCCCTTCTGCAGCACTCAATCGCTTTGGGTGCATTGCCTCTGATACGCCAGTACAAAGATGCCATATTATAGTGAAGCCATGATGAACTATTACGTTTCAGGACATTTGCAACCCAATGACCATACTGGTCTGCATTCATTATGGGAGATATTTGTGTTGGTAGAGCCAGCTCAGGATTGATAGAAAGGTTTACCCTATTGACAACACTCTGAAAGGAAAATATATGTATATTAAAATTTAAATGAGTAACAAACCACCTTAGTAAATCATGAAAAGTAGTGACTGCCACCCATGGGCATTTAAATCTGGTAACCATCAACACATAAAAGAAGGACATTATGGACCAGTATATTGATACACATTCAATCATTTGAAAAAATCAACACTGCTTTTGTAAAACATTTAACAGCAGTGGATGCCCATCATTTAAAATTGCAATTTTAATGCACCTCAAAATATTGTTCATTTTCATTCTCATTCAAGTAACCGAAGAAGTAAAGTAATAACTATAAAAATTTAACAGCTATTCTTGAGTCCAAGCTAACTTCCTGTAATTAGAGTTTACTCTGCTGAAAAACTTATAAAAAATTTAGTAAATGGTCATTTCTTTCAGCGATTGCTAGGTATCTACCCAATTTAATGAAGAAATACTTGAGCCTAGTGATAAATTTTTTTACAAAGCAAGCAGCATTTAGGTCACACTTTGGTCATAATTTGTGGACTGTATGGATAGCAGTAATTGCATGCCATCAAGTGGCAGAACAAAGGTTTTTACTGAACTGATAATATATTTCAATAAGAAATTATGATAAGAGTATGAAACTCACCTCCAAATGTTCAAAGGCAAACATGCTAAAAGTTAAAGAAGATATTTTCTTACAATCAGGTATATCTTTGTGATGGCCATAATAAGGGCTGTCAAGTTTGAATTCCTTATTTGATATGTTCTTAGAACTGCCATCATCTAGGAAAGAGGAATACCAGTCCACAGTACTCAACAAACCAACATCCATACAATTTTTATCTGCAAGGACATGTGCCCCGACATTCGTATCCTGATCCAATTCAGACCACAACGTAGATATAACTGTTTGCCTTTTACATAGTTCATCATACAAATTAATTATGTCTTCCCAATGAGTCTCTTGATTTAGAAATGAAAGAAGATCATATGGTCGGGCAATTTCGAAAGGAGACTCAAGCTGAAAATATTAACTCGTATTACAGAGATAGTACATCAGTAAATTACATTCATTATAACCAGAAAATGTTATTATAAACACACCCTGGGTTGAATAAGACCGCTTTCGGTTACCATCCAATGGGTTGATAAAGCGTTCGATATATCAACTATACACACAGTAATAAAACATAATAGGGTAAAAAACAGCATGGTTATTATCTTGTGATTAATTTAAACACTATTTACACATGCTTTTTATTTATAATCAGATAATTTATAAAATTTCTGTTCCGAAATTCTACCACTGACCACAACAAAATAATAAAATGTGAACCGTGGGACAAGAATGTAAGTGAAACACAGAACCACAGAAGTCATCTGTCTGTAACTTCAAGAGAGCGACGTATCTATGGAGCGACGTCAACGTCACATACATGACATCAAGTCAATAAACTCGTTTAACTAAGTGTGACCTGCCAACATTTAAGATTCCTCTTGTCAAAATCCAGATTACTATACTTGTAAAATGATAAATAGTTTTGGCTACATATTTTAGCCACAATGATAGCAACTTTTATTTAACTTGACTAATAACAACAATAAAATTAATAAAAACAACGAGCAATAAGAAAAAATATTTGTACTGAGTCCTAAAGAAGGTTTTAAAAATACTGAAGGAGACGCTTTTATCTCGTATTCAGCCAAAACAGTGGGATTTTGTAACGAAAAATTGATAGGTCTATGCAACGATGATTCGCGATAAACTTGCAGAAATGTATACCTATTTAAATATTTTGGGTCCAAATGTAAGTTAACAAAAAACAAAGTTTAATAAAATGCAAGCGGTGATGCATTCGTCATTTGGTTTTAACGGCTCGTATTTATACCATACTGAAGTGCTGAAGTGAAAAGATTATTTAGTACGATGAGTGTGGTAAAGAAAAAGCATAGAAACAAATAGAACAAATAAATATGCTCCGCAGGTGGCATTCCAGATGCTCGTGAACCAGAATCTCCACCCAAAAGCCGTTGGTATGATACCATAGCTGATGAGCTTTATATTTATTTCGCCCTGATTTCGGCGATTGGGATTGTGGTTAAATCGAGAATTGAGGAGTACTGGAGTTCCACCCCTGATGTATTTTATACCCAGGTTTTATGTCCATAGATCGTTTTTTGATATTGATCAAATGTCTTCATTTTATTGACAACAATGACATGTGTGCGCTGGAACTGGACAACTTTGAGGCCAGGTTAAGCAGAATCCATTAAAAAATGTTAGAACTTCATCACCAAAATAATAGATATTCAGGTTTCCGGTACTCGCATATAGGGATGGGAGTGGAGGTAGTGAGAAGAGAAGGTTCAGTAATTCCTCCTCCCAAAATTCCACGAAAAAAAATGCGTCTTCTTATTTTTAGCCCACGACGACCCCATAGTCCAGTTGGTAGTGACCCTGCCTGCCGAACGAGGGGTCCCGGGTTCGATTCCCGGCAGGGGCAGACATTTATGTAACAATAAATGTTTGTTCTCAGGTCATGGGTGTTTGTAATCTCATTTTTGTATATATCTATACCACCCGAAACACAGGGAATCCTAGTGCGTTATGTAAACGTTGAATGTAATTATCGAATTTTGAAATCCTAACGTCAACAATATTAAAATACATAAATTTTGTATCATGACATCTTACATGGGGATTGAGGGATAGGAAAAGGACTAATAGTAATCCCTTCTTCCCCTAGTAGCAACATGCAGAAGGCACGGATTAGTTTTTTTGAGAATTGTAAATATAAAACTTGAGATAACGTTAAAAATGTCGACGGAACACCACTTCGCAGGGTTTTTTACTCTGTATAATCTAAAAAAGCCTACTTGAACCTAAGCCAATCAATAGGTTAATAAGCTTGTGTTGTTTTTATAGAAAACAAGAGAAAACACATTCGTAAGAAACGGAAACGCCCGAAAGAAACGGAATGACGGTTGATCGCAGATATAAGATTGACATTTACCATTGACAGATGCCAATAAAATGGTCATCAATAGAAACTTCTGCGTTCCATTTTATACGTATTCTACTTATTTTTTAAAATATATCTACAAAATTTACCGATGTTATTTTTCATTATAAGCAATTTTTCTGGAACTTATTAATATTGTAATTAAATAAAAAAGTTTGCACGCAAAATGGTCTAAAAGGTTCAATCTGAACCCCGACAAGGTCTTTAAACTCAAATCGTCATTAAAATCCAGTACCGGATATATATAGCCAACCCGAAATTCGAATCCACGGAAATCTTATCCACTGATCATGTACAATACGTACAAATTAATCATCACTTGATTTGTTTAAGGAAACTCATTCATAAGAAAACCTGTACGCTTCAGATTTCCCCGTAATGGTCTCAAAGGTTCGTGATGTCTGCTAATTCATAGTGCGAGGAGATCGGAGCCCAGCAGTGCGACAATTATGGGTTGTAATGATGACATTCTAAAAAGCGGTATGAATGTTACCGGTACAGTGAAATATACCGCTATCATGATTTAAAAAAATATATTTTGTGGTATAATATGAATGAAGCTTAACAATCGTACTACGTATTGGACATGTATAATTGTTATTCCACATTGCAATACCTTCAATACTTACTTTTCTAAAAATTTAACGCTGTCAATTTTAAATTCACAATGCTTACCAAATGCTCGACGGAAGAAAACTGTGTGAAATGGCGCTATCAACTTTCCTCGTAGTGAAGTGTTCAATGCGCAAGTCCAAATAACTTCACTCAATCCAATCCACACCACGGCTAATTCACACTCATATTTTAAGAATATACTTTTAACAAATAAAACCTTTTACAAATGAGCACAAAGTATTTTGAAAGAAATTATTGATTTTACAATACATATTAACAGTTATTACATCTAGTGAGTTAACATTATTTAAAGTTCAAGAGTAAAAAAAATGTGATGTTACATTAAATTACTACACACATAAAAATATGTATTTTATCATGTTTTAAACAAAATTTGTAACTAATGAATAAAAGTGAAGAGTGAGACAGAAAATGTTAAATGACGCACAAGTACAGTCGCCACCAAATTTACATGATCGTGATGAAAACAGCACAAACAGTTTTAACAGGACAGTAAAAACTTTGGATTACAAGGTACAATACTCTATGCATGCACGTGTGTTTGTGTCAACATTATATAATACAGTGTAAAATAATTTTTCTAGGGATTACTATGGACGTGTGCGTTAAGGGAAATATGCTTAGCAGCGTTATGGCTTCCACTGGGTGCTTTAACTTTTTGTTATGTGACGGCTTCTATATTTCAGGCAGATGAAATACACGAAACCCATTGTAGAGTACGTATGAATAAGAATTTTATAATCGTAATAAATCATATAAATATATTTGTTATATAAATGGCATATAGCATAATTATATTATATTATATTATATTGTAGAGTATTTTAATAATTAAAAGTGACCTATCTTTATAGAATATATTAAATAAATTTAATGAAAAAGTAATATAGTTCTCTTTTGTTGCAAGATTTTTAAATTATTGAATCTTATCTTACTATTTTAATTACCAGTTCCTGAATTTTTTTTTGAGATAAAATAAGTTAATACTTGACAACCAATCCCACCTGATGGTAAGTGGTGACGAAGTCTAAGATGTTGATCGAAAAAATAATAATTAAATTAAATTAATTAATTCGTTTTAATTAAAGTCTTCTAATGTGTATATTCCTAAAAGTCCCAACTTATAGATAAATAAAGTTCAATGGAACGTCCTACTATTTTTGATATCAGTTCCAAATAAAAATAATTTTAATTAATATTAGTCCATCTATAAATATTTCTTACATTCATTCATTTATTTATCACAGAATATAGTATGTTATAATCTTATATATGATATTTATTAATCAGTAGGTGTAATAGTAGTACACAGGTATGTATGTCAATTGGGCACTCGCGATGTACGGTACAATTGTTTGTTGCTGTAGACAGCTGCCGCATAACCCTTACCATATATACATTTTTAGGAATACGCGTTAAATAGAATTCATAATCTAAGCGTGAGTTATTAACGCGAATACGGTGGATGGTTATTTCTATAATATAATATATTTAACATTTCAGATATTGCTGGTTAATTAAATTTTATTACAGGTTTATAACGTAGTGCCATCAATAAGTGCGATTACGGGAATAAGCCCACAAAGGTACATTTGGAGAATATGTATTGCTTATCACTTAGGACCAAGATTATTAATAGGTTCACTTTATTACAACTACCATAAGGAACGTACTTTACATATCACTGACGAAAAGGTAAGGAATAGCATTGCATTTCTGGCTCCCTTTACGTGACTAATCCTTGTTAAATAAAGAAGCAATACTTTTCTTCTTTATCTGCAAAATAACAACGTTTCGCACCTCAAAATCACGTATCCCCACATCTTACAGTAAACCCGTACATCTTTACAAATGTAAACGTGAAGTTTATTCTATATCAATTCTTTACTGTTCATAGCTAAACAATCACATATTTAAAGGATGAAAAATTGTACGTATCCTTTTTCCTTTTTGTATGCATACCACGTTAAAGATATTTAACAACTCGGGTTACAAATTCCTACGTGGATCCGTATATTGACCCAATTGGCTTTAATTTTCTGTTTGTCCAAGCATAACAGAAAATGTACTGAGCTACGTAATTTATACATTGTCATTTTGTTAATATTAATTTGTCACACATCGAATTACATCGATTGAATATAAATTAATTTTATTGTTTGTTACGATAGTATCAGGTGCTACATTGTGTAAATCCATTGTAATTTGTATTTAATGTACTTTGCATCCAAGCGACAGCATAATGTAGCATGGTATATTTGTACCTCCAGACACCCGTTTCGTCTCCCTCCCTTTTTCAAGGGAAACTTACAATTACAATAAACTATGCAAAAGTGTCATTGGAATATGCGGATTATTTGAGAGTAGGTTATTATTAAAGTGATCAAAATGTATTTACCTACAACTGTGTTCGTGATTTGTGTTGTAGGCAAATCATACACTGAACAGTTTTAATAGTGTTTTTGTAAAGCGCTAGAAAAATTTGTTTATCAAATAAGACGAAGTAAAACGCTTAGAGGACAACTTTAACTATCTATTAAATGAGAAATTAAAGATTACGTAAATTAGCCAATGCATGACGACTTCTTCATTAAGATAATAATATTTACTACTATATAGCATTCAATATTAAATACTTTTTTATCTTTTTCTACAAAATTAACTATATCTGTAAATTTTATGATATTCTATGTTATAGTTTTAGTAGGCGCAGTACATAATCTAGGTACATGAAATATTCTCCTTGTATTCTTTATTAACTCACCCTGCTTTCTTTTACTTCTAATTTTAATAAATCCTGAAAACCAAGATTGTCTTAAAAACATATCGTATATATTTTTACTAATTCGCAACAATATACAATAGATACATATTTTTTACAGGCCCGCCAACAAGCTACTAAGTTAGGTGAGGCTTGCTACTGGTTAAACTTGATAGAGCTTTTTGCTCTCACTGGAGTCACGTATGTCTCTAATAGAGAAAACTACTGTAAGTAATATTTATATATTTACAGTAGTATATACACTATGAAAACGCACTTAGCTAAATCAAATGCGTGAATTGTAAGGTAGATCAGGAAAGTTGAGACACTTGATGCTAAGTAATGTATACTTACGATACCGTAATAGTCTTGTATTCTGTTAATAGTGAAATAATAACATAAAATATTGTATAATTTTACAGTTGTACATGAAAAGATATTTATAATATTTATGGTGGCCGCCCTGCTTCATATGCTCTGTCGAGCGAGAGTCGGATGTATATCTACTGATACTGTAGAACCAGTGAGGACCAATACGCTGGTTTGGATACTCTTCGGCGTAGCCATAGCTGCAACCATCGGTCTTATTATTTTCTTCCTAAGACATCGGTTGTTATGTAGGCCACTTGGTAAGAATTTAAACTTATGTACATAGATGTGTAATAAAAGTATAATATTGTAATAAATAATTACTACAGTGGTGACGTTTATTACAATTAAATGCAAACGTAACATTAAAACGTACAGATTTAGACTTACTCTAGATGTAAAATCGCATCTAATGTCTAAGTAATATACTTCTTACTTTCTACTTTCTTACTTTATTTAATCCGAATACCGTTGGTATTACCCTGTTAGTTACTTAAAAATTAAATTTGAATGTGACATAGACTTTATTATTTCAGCCTTCACGTGGTTTTCAGTGTGTGAATATATCCTCGCGATAACGAATATGGCATTTCACGCCATCGTGGTTCGAGATCTTCCATTACACGAACTGCAAGTAGTGTGCCCTACAAATAAGAAGACGAATTGATTTGCACTTTAAATTTTAGACGTCTGCATGGAAATTGAGCCAAAATATACACGCTAGTTTATAATGTATTTTCATAGTATAAATCTCAAAATAACGTGCTCGTGGATGGGCCAACCTAGCCTTAATCTGTGATCAATAACGTCATAGCAACATACAATTTCTTATCTGCCGCTGTTTTTTGCATCTAATGTTATTAGTTATTTTTAAGTAAGCAAAATGCGTAAGCCTTGTTGTTTATTATGTATGTAACCAAATTATATAATAATTTTACAACAATTATTGAAATTATGTTATTGAATTGGATATGCAGTCATTTAAAAAAGTAGATAATTTCTCTGCGGCGACGGTTTTTGACGATAGAACAAAAGTAGTCCTACCTACTAAGTATTTTTAAAGACCAACGAAATTTTTATTGATCGACACAAACATTATAGTTGTTAAGTATTGATGTTCGTCAGAGACCGTGTAAGTATGGCTACAATTAGTAGTAGGCTGTATTATGAATAGTTATTGAGAACAGACACAAAAAACACTGACAAAATGAGCAGTGCTTCGCCTAATGCCACCTATGATTATAGGGAGGATGTATTTTTTTGTTTCAAAATGAAATGGACCAAATTGTTAATTAATATCAATAAAAATCTATTGTTTTATACATATCCCGATTTTAAGGAACATACTGAGATGTAACATTTGTAGGATTATGACTTACCACATTTTAAACTGAGCGCAAAAATTCGGCATCATTACCACTTCACAGATGCCATGTTGTAATTTGGTTTTACAGATTAAGCGAAATATTATTCTTTTAAACGCTTTAGAATTATAGGAGATGTTTTTTTTCCGTACAAGTAAAAAAAACATGACTATACACCATTATTTGATGTACTTATATTAACATATTGTATAAATTTATAAATTTCTTTCTAAAATCTTGTTGACTTTCTTAATTTTGTAATATCGTTATATCGTTATATTTTTATTCTGCAAATACTCTCAATATAATTAGGAATATCTAACACTTCAATTTATTGTTCTTTACTTAATAACTTTAGCAATCATTTATTTATGTGTTGTTATTAAGTAACCAAGTAACATGACATTTAGCACTAAACATTAGATTTACCTGTATCTAGACATAAGCCGTTTGTTCTTATGTTAACCTTCTGTTGTGATATAGTTTGTTAATATGTTTATGAAAACATTTAAAAATTGTTAACCAAAGAGTATTATGTTTATAGATAACATAGTGTAAGGTAGTTCAGATTAAGTCTACTAAATAAATCTGCATATTAATAAAAGGAAAATACATGCGATACTCTGTCTATATTGCTTCTTACTCTTTGATTTATTGTTTATAGTTATAACACTTACAATTAAATTATTTTGCTTTTAATTTATCTTTGGCCAGAAATATGGAGCTTGGCCATTAGCCCAGAATTCGAGAGAATACTCGAAAGACTATCTGTGGCACTGTTTGCGATGGCGATGCATTGAGCTATTATAAGTTGATTATGATAATATACTTTATCATTATTAGTTGCGTACGCACAACCCTACGTATATTGTAACATAGAAGTATATTTCAATGAAAATATGTAATATTATACAATATTATTGAGAAAATGGCTATAAAGTTTAAAATAATTTTGTTCTAATTATTTAGTTAACCTAAATTTGGTACATGATGCCAAAAAGTAATGACAAAGTATGAAGCATATGGGAGTTATTACGAAAATGGGTGTCTCGATTGACAATAATTTCGACTGAACACTGATGTAAAACACAGATACAGCGATGGCGACATATTACGGTGAAAATAGGGCATTCGATGATGAATTCGACCAATAGAAATATTGCCATTAAATAATTATATTGCATCGCAATTAGAAGCCACCTTAAATGTATCGTGTTTGGCTGTGTAAATTAATATTTCTATGCCGCCTCAAGAAATTAATGTTTTATTTAAAAAAAAACGTCCAATTCAAAACTCAAATGTTACGTTGGTCATTATTAAATATTGTTATATCTATCGTAATGGTGCAATTTCAAAACCTGATATTCCACCAGGCACCGCAGACTGTGCATGCGTTAAGAATTTATTTCCTTTTTACAAATGTTTAAAAAAAAAATTCTTGGCCCACAAGTATTACTGATTCAGTTACGTACAATAATTTCAAACATATTTGGTCCAATAAAGCACTTTTTACCGTGTTAAAGTACCTTTAAATATTTGTTTAAAACTATAATAAAAGTTGGAGTCATTAATATATTATTTAAATTATTAGCACCTGTGTGACCTGTATTGTTTTACATTCCGAATCACACCCTTCAAAAGTAAACAGTATTAAATAAAATATTGAGATACGGTAAATATTTTTATTGTTCGGCATATAATTACCTACGATGAACGTAAAGGATGAGTGAACGACATTATATTGAATGTATAAGTATATATAATTCAGCACTACAAATACCTACATAATATACACTAATTAAATATCACGGTACATAATTACAACTCTAGCTGTGGTAAAGGAATCATTTATATTATTACAGGAATTATTAATAGTAATACATACAACTGATTTCATAAGGTTACATTTATAAAACTATTTATACTTTGTGGTCCGATCGTAAAATTGATCTAATAATATTATGAATTGGAAAAACGGTCATTCCGTAAAACAACTTTGATTTTAAGCACTAAACAACCACTTGACGTATGATTATTTGATAAGTATATTGTTTTATGGCATATCTAATCTAATCAAATGGCGCACTTGAAATAGCGTTCTTTTCTATTTTACTACACCGGATTGTAATCCGTACTCCGTAGTGTGGTAGTAGACATTACAAAATAATACCCTAGTAACATGTGGTCTTTACTTAGTTAAATATAAACAGTTCTTTTTTCATTTACGGAATATTGTAATATTTTTTATTACCTATTGAAATATTTAGATCTTTTCGATAGACAATTCTGACTAAATACTGAACCACATAAATAAGCCCTTTTAGCCGAAACGCCACAAATATTATAATTTTAAATTATACTGTTGTTAACGCGTAAGTAACTGAGCGATATGTAGAAAAAAAATTAGAATCATTTACCTACTGTAAAAATTAGTTTTTAATATGATGAAACTTATAAAATATAACAAAAAATATCTTTTATTTTTTATAACAATTAAAATGTATTTTCTATGAAGACTATAATTCAACATAAATCGAGAAGAAGGGAAAAGCAAATTATATATATACTTACATGATTATTACAACATTAACACTTTAATATTGTGGTTTGAATTTGGTGATACATATCGCTGTAAATGCTTTAATTTACTGTACTGTATTGCTTGAACTCGATCAATATAAAATCAATCTTATTTTTAACAAGTGGCGCCAATATCGAACAGAAGTGTTTATTAATTCTAGTCCTTTTGGACAGCTTTTGTCATATACGAATCTGAAAAGTGACATCTAAAATTATCTTCCGATATTAATTACCGATGTCAATCACAAAAAATGTAGTGTCCACCGAATAGATGGCTCTGTACAGCTTTTTAAATAATGTTAAGGTAGACGCTTACACAGCTTACAGTAGACATCGTCGCACTAGGATTTTTTGTGTTGCAGGTGGCATGAACGTACAAATTTCACATTACAAACGCCCACGACAATGACATGACATGAATATTTATCTGTCACACAAATGTCTGCCACGACCGGGACTCGAACCCGAGTCTCCTTGCTGGGCAGGCAGGGTCACTAGCAAACGACCTACGAGTCTGTCACAACATAATATAATTTCCGACATATGTTCTAAAAAATCTATCACTTATAAATTTATTTGTTCATGTCATAAAAAACAATTTTTACTTTACCCAACAGATAAAATGTTTTTTTAATGAGAAATAACTATCATATACAGGTACGTATTATAAGGTTTTGGCTTTTTTTTAAATTATAAATATTAATACTCTTCAAAGAAAAAATAAAATTCAAAAGAATCAACACATATAACTTCACAGTTCTGTTCTTTATCAAATATTTTAAGTAGTAAATCAACTTACAATTATTTATGTGTAAATGAAAGAGTAAGTGCACCTAATTTATACTCTTCTAGCGTGATTAAAAACAAATCGTATTATTGATTCACTATCAATTAATTCACTATCAATTCATTTCTGCTCGTATTAAATCGGCATTGGCGAGATATTGTTCGCCAAGGTTTATTGAGATCTATTTCAAACAAATTTAGAGAAAATATTAAAATTCCTCAAAGGTATTGCCGAAGAACCGGATTAAATAACGGTTTTCACGTTATTTTTATAAAATTGAAAAACAATAATTATGCTAAAAGATGTGCCTAAAAATTTAAAATTTAATAATTATTACATCCTGGATGGTAAAAACTAATTTGGAATTAAATGTTATATTTCAAAATAGAACACTATTACATATTATAATAGATATCGGTGGTCTTAGCTGAATATATTTTTTTAGTTTACTTATATATGCTTTTAAGATGCCAGCAGTGACTTACTTATGAACTACAAATTATTTAAATGATAGATTAATGATAGGCAGTAACCGGTTTTATAACCAATTTTACCTGTACGTATTAGTCTGTGGAATGATTACCACACTTAAGAATTAGACTGTGATTATTAGTAATTATTGGTCCCATAGATGACAGTATACTAACGTATTGATATTGATTGGTCCTAACACCATTAAGCGTGCATATCAAGTCATGCTTATTCGCTTCGGTATTAAATAAATTAGACTACAGCGTCATCTTTTGAGTAGTAGATTCAATTAAAATCTTTCACTAGATGGCGTTCTTAGAATATGAAGAACGCTACTCTATGTTAAACGAAAGTGGAAACAAAGATGGCGGCAAACGGGAGTCAACGCAGTATAAACTTTGTATGTAGGAGTGAATACGTATACAAAATTTCACGTTTGACCACTCTAGCTTCACACACAAGTATAGTAAACCGGGTGTGCGCGGGGCAAGGGGAAGAACGTCCGTGAAGTTGTGTCAGCATATGCGCAAACGAGGTGCGCATTCGTCGCGTGCGTTGTCGGGATTCTTTGTGCCATTCTTCGCATACCAATAAGAGTATATTCTTTAAATTTTCTCTTGAAATTGACATATAATCAAAATTCGCCCCTTCACTACACTTTCGGACTCCGTAATAGGTGAGTAAAAATAATTTTAACGTGATTTTCATACAAATAAAGTGAGATTTTGGTGATTTTTATACGGGAATGTCAACAATGCGATCGCGATCCTGCAATATTTTACATTGTTGTCGCGTTTGCTTCGCTTTAACTTCCGGTCGTTTGGGTGTCGGCATTTCACGATGTAAACATTATCTAGTTTAGCGATATATACGCTTAGACGAGGTGTTAGGGCATGAAGTGTGCTCGAGTTGTTTTTGTGTTGTTAAATTTGCCCGAGTGTGCTTACTGAGATGGCGCAATTTTCGAAAGACGCGGTATGGTATCGTTCGCCCGTGATACACTTCAGTCGCGTTTGTGGCCGTATGCGATTTGACGTATTTCGCGTGCGGTGATGACACTTGTCAGGTTATTTTATGAAATGTCAAATGTTTTGTATGTAATGTGTGAGTGATAAGTAAACAAATTGACGGTGGAATTTGTATTGATGCAGTGAAATCCTAAACAAGTGACATGGACTGTTATTACGCGAAATTTTATCCAAGGCGTGAGTATTTGATTCGTATAGCAATAATAAACAAACAAATTCTTGAGATATTTTAGCGAATTCCTTTCATAAAGTCGCGATAGTACAACCTTTAAAAACCATTTATCTGAATACGATGGTGTTTTATTGAAGTTTTGGGAAGTATTAACATTTTAGCAATTTGGATATATAGAGTTTAGTTTTATAACTAATTTATTTTAAATTAAATTTACTCGATTTTTATTTGGTGCTAAAGTAAATTATGAAGGAAATTATGATTCATGTTCAAAAATTTATGTGGAGTGTCCAAAATATTTTTAATTACAAAAAAAAAAGTAAAATCACATCTTACCCCTGTAGACATTTATTTACTCCAACATTCCATCCCGTTCAATCTCTTGAACAAATTTACCTAGTAGTACTTAGCGGAAATTCTATATTACAGCATAATTATGACGACTCTATTTCCCGCGTAAAACTACTTGATGTATTTATATCGAAATATTATTTTTATTAATTAGAAATAAAAAATATGGTCTCAGTTCATATATTAATAGTATTATAATTTCTGTTTTATAAATGAAGTTTACATACCAATTTCTCATTTATGCTTACAACGCACCCGTTCTATTCATTACATAAAACAAGTTTCTGTTTGTCTGTATGTGTGTGCGCGATAATCTTAAAAATTACCACACGGATTTTTTTGCGGTTTTAACTTTTAACTAACAACAGTCGAGTCATAAGTAAGGTGTAGGCGTATAGAGAAATAATATGTAATATTTATAATACGTGTGAAGACACAAAATGATTAAAAAAAAATTATCAAATCAAAATCAAAAGCAGAGTGCTGCCATTATTTTCATGCATAAATTAATAAGAAATGTCGTAAGTTTTGTAATGGTTACGGGTTTACGTGTAGGTGCTAGGTATACCCTATCGTTTATAATAATTTTTGTGTTTAGTATATTAAGTTGAATCGTTTATGATCGATTCATCATTATTGCTTCTGGAACAGTTTCGTTGAAATAAAATAATTAAAATTGACTTAATTATTTTAAAACCGATTCACTTATCTATTTAAGATATAAACAAACGAGCAAATGGATGTTAAGTGGTCATCCTCACTTGTGGCTGCCGATAATTAAAGAAATGAAAATCGTCCTGCCGCCCAAGAAAAAAGCGGGAAAAGCGTTATTTTATATACCTTTCGAAATTGCAATTGAAGCGCGTTAAAACATTTCACGACTGCCTTCAGAAGGATGGTAGTCGACGAGACAGTTCAAACGTGTCCCGTCGGGATTAAACAGAGTGGTTCGGAGCATAGTGACCGTCGATGAGAAAGTGTTTAATCACCATTTTTTATGTCAACAACCGACCAGCCTGCAAATGATTAGGCTACATTAAAAATTCAAATGTTATAAGAAATTAACATACGTATGAAACATGGATATGTAAATCACAGCGTGAACAACTGCAGCTTAGCGCTGGACACATAAATGGCGAGTTGCATAAGTAAAAAGTTATTGTGTTCACAGCTCTAAAGCAAAACAACGTAACGCCTAACTACCAGTGAATTTTACAATTGCTTAATTTTGTTACTAGTTGTTTTGTTATCAGTGTTTATAGATAAACAAGTATTATAAACGTATTCTATATTATTTAATAAGTCTTAATATTTTAAACAGATTGAATAAACTACATTAGATAACCGCACGTTGCAATATCTGCTTTACATATAAGCATGGCAAAAAATTTGGAAACGGTTGGAACATAAGAGATTATTTCGTGAAGTAATTATATGTACTCATGCAAATATTAATGACAGTCCGATTTATGCACTCGCTTCAAAAGTAATAAAAAATATAGTACGTTCGTGTTGAGTCTAAATATTTATGATAATTATGAGCTTTTATGTTTAGTTAGAAACCTCTGGCAGGTGATTCGCATTTCAATGAAAATAGGATTCCAATTGACATGAGTCCGTTAATTCAATCAAATAGCAAATGTTTCTTTTATTTACGTTATTTTTATTTATCAGCGTTATCATTTATTCATATAGTCATGACTAAATCCACGCGGAAAATTTGAGTTTGGACTGACATTGGAAAATAAAACGAAATAATTTTTACATTACGCATTTTACATTTATTTGACGCATTAATCTAATTAATTAGTTTAAGATTGTGTAAAAGAAGTACGTTTTACTAAATATGTCTATTAATAAACATAGGTTTAGTTCATACCTCCCTAATGGTATGATTTATCTTCTTTTCCCTTTTCGCGATCTATCAATGGTGCAACAGGAAACTCCATAAAATAGTTGGCTCGATCAGAGCCAGTTCCTAGATGCTCGCTGGTACCGCGAATGCAGCTCACAACTCTCTAGAGATCGAAGCTCTCACTTACGTATCTGTTGGTCTGTCGAACCAGTGCCAAGAGTTATTTTGGTCAATACGGTTGATGTTTTTATTGCGCGTCGCGACGCGGGCGACGCGAAGTGTAGAAACACACTACACCTAACACATCTACACACACAATTACTGAACGACACATTTATGGCAGGTTTTTCTTCAACATATTAGCTGGCCATTGCAGGACACACGTCTGTTATCCTGATCGGGAAGATCTGGACCACGTCCGCGTTGCTAAGCTCGGTCAACATAGATCATTTATGGACTCGAGCTGACATGGTATAATCGCTCCTACCTTCAAATCATGCACGTAGTTTCTTGCCTCAAATAATATTTTGAAATTTGTTACGCGTAATACCAACCAGAACTGTAGTACGAGACGATAATGGTACTATTTTATAGCGCCTCTTGTACCCATGTACATATCATGCGCTGGGCTAGTAAAACTGTCTACCATGTCAAGCAGTGATTCTTCGCTAATAATGCTCCGCGGTAATGTTTGTTCTTTGCATGTTCGGTTGTAGTCGTATTATCGTCAGTAAAATAGACGCAATTGTGTGTAATTGGACATTAACAGCACGAAAACTAAACCACAATTAATAATAAAGTTTGCCAAAAGCCTTTTAATAACGTATGTATCTACGTTGAATGAATGAATTTTCTCTTTCTATTACCCAAATAGGCTTAGCTTGCATAATAATTATATTGACCTTTTATATAGACTACCAAAGGCAACAATTAGAAAAGTCGATGTAAGTAGCTAATTACTATGAAGAAAATGTGTGATTGCAAGCAGTTACTATTGTACACTTGAGTTTTTGGTTTACGAGTGATATTGTCGTTTTTTTTTGTTATATGTACAAGATCACGAGTATGGTTCTGGCTTAAGACTGGAGAGCGACAACTCGACATCCAATAAGACGTGTAAACTGCTGACACCTAAAGCCCTCACGCGGCGTCTCGCACCTAATGGTCGATCTAAAACGATTTATCGGTATTCTGTTTAAATGAAACGAAACTTACTCAGGTTTATTTTATTCTGTGTGCACACCTATATAGCGCTAAGCGCACTTAGAAGAATATAATTGTCATTATTATGACTATTCATAATTAAGAACCATAAACCAATAATGATAGAGGAATATAAAGTAGAGAAATAAATAGACTGCACTCAGGTTGGAAAGGGAAGATACAGTGTAACTTTTCACTCACAAACTCGCTTGGCGCAGCTCCTGGTAGTCTAATTTAACACCTTACATGTGAAAATAGCCCCCCACATTTTTATCGCAAAAGCAACTGATGTGGTTGTACTTGTTTAGTACATAAAAACACTGAAAACATTATTCACTAACCCTTTTACGGAACATCCATAAAAAAACATTTCACGTTCTCCGTGGGAACAAATCGGTTTTTCCGAATATAAAGTATTAGTAGATGTTGATATGCGAAGCGTCGCCTAATCTGTTTAGTGGTTTTCGAGTGATGTTATAACATACTATTTGGGGAATATTAAAAATAAAATATCTCTTGTGTTGTATATCGAGAACAAGACTTAGTTACTTAACACTTAAATTGCATTTTTCAAAAAGTTCTAGTAGTTTTATTATTAACGGTTTATTGGTAGTACTTTCAAGATATATTTTCGATTCACACCTTTGAATAATGTGCATCTTAAAATTTTGATTGTGGGAACATCAAAAATTTTCCTATTATTTGTATATAATAAGTCAGGTTTAAAAGAAACATTTAAACAGTGTTGAGGTAATGTATGTTTCCTATATGTATGTATGTATGTGATCAATCAGTAATGTAAATAATTAGTATATTTACAGAGTGTAAGCTTCCCGATGTCGTTCAGGATCAACAGGGAGATTACTTTCCAACGTATACACAAACTCACAAAATTCGCACTCTTTCTTTGATAGTATAGATACCTAAATGGAGTTTTAGGCTATTTTAATTATAGTTTGTAATTTTTTTAATTTACTTAAACTGTGCTTTTAGATAAAAATTTTAATTTCGTAACTAGGATAACCTGTTATTAATTAAATTCATAAATAAATGTCCCTAAAGAGTTATTTAACTAAACACTCATACATTATGTGGTACTTAGATCACATCTTTCTCTGCCTTTAGAATACTAAAATAAGTAAAGAAATATACAGATACGCATACTTATACACTCTCGTTCTCGGATCTCATTTCACTGTTGGCAAAGACACAGAGTTATGATTTCACAGACACCAAGTAAGCATTACAATCATCCGTTACATAAATGAAAATTAAACTTTAGCCTCTCGCTCTATAGACGGACGTACAAACGAATATTTTATCGAAGTAGTTATTTGTTGTGATGATACATGTCTTTAATGTACACAGAAGAAGAATAAAAACCGTGTTTATGAATGGCAGCGGTTTGATTTTTCAACATTTACTAGCGACCAGCCCTGACTTCGCATACCTGTAATTTACTAAAAAAATATTATTATGTAGATATATTATCATAACATATCTCTATTTAAAATGGTTTGGGTTGCGCGTTGTCAGTCAATCGAAAAAAGTTTTATCCAACGGAAAATATTCCTTGGATTTATATGAATTGAAACAAAATAATTTTATGAGTAGTACGATCATGAATTTGTGGAAATATAAAATAAATCGGAATTCATTGTTCTGTCATTGTTTCATTGACATTTTCATACTTTCTTTGTATTCATTTAATTTTGTGAACTTTCCATGCATATAAAAAATTTAACACAAACCGAACTAAATCAGTCGATGCGCTCCCGAGTGATGATGTTTCATACACGCAACTATTATTATTTACAGATCGTTTTAATAAACTTTCCACAATCCTTTTATGGGATAAAATCAAGTAAATTTAACTCTAAACTATTTCACCTTAACTCTATCTGTACCTATTCAACGAAAGGAGAGCAACGCAACTATTAAATTTTGTTTCACAATTCAGAGAATATTATAAAACCCGTCAAGTACCGCAAAACAGAAGCAAGTGCAAGTCCACAATTATTGGGCAGCTAGCCCCGCATTGTATGGGTGTAGCGCTAAATAGGGAAAGGTTTAACGTATTGTGAACGGGATACGGACGCCGGACTACCGGCGTAAGACCGCCGGGTTACGCTACCTGCTCTTATTGACCTGCGAAAGGTTCACTCCCTAATCCTCCGACAAACTCTCCGACCACGAATCAAAGCCATTATGTACCTATTACCAAATACCTTAATAATATCTACCTTGCCATTAAACTTAAATACCGTTAATATTGATGACGTGTTTTGAAGCTCTGAGTACCATCAAAGGTAATATAGTTTAAGTCAAATTAGCTTTTGGATATGTTGGTTAAAAATATATTTTATACTAGCAAAATGGCGTCACTTGGCATCAGAAAAACTATGCTTTTCGCTTAGAAATAACACCTGCATTGTTTTAGGACTGGGTTTTTCTCTTCATAACTTTTTTGTTTATGGACAGATTGCAATGAAACTACTTTAAATATTAAGTGACGCTTACTGTAATACACTAGTGAAAACCGTAACGAAATCGGTAAATTACCGCGAACAAACGCTATTATAAAAAATTTACCAACTATCGTTTTGGGTTCAATAGCGTTAATATATCTTTAATGTACAGAAAGCGATCAGTTATAAATTTATAATATTTTTAGATATAGATGGTTCAATGTATGTAATTATAAATAACTAGCAGGCGCTCTGAACTACATATGAGTAGATAAACAAAGTTCGATAAAAAACCGTCGCAATTCTTAAGTGGAATTTCTAAAAATATTTCGTACCTAATACAATTACGTGAAGAAAATATCTCCATCTAGCGGTTTAGGCACAAATTTTCAAAATCCCATAACTTTCTGTACAGAGTTTATTCAAAAAACCACTAAATATATGACAATTCAGTTATTTTGGAGACTGTGTGTATAACAATTAAAATTGATGACGACAGCGAATAACATTTTTCCTTACAAACCTTTGTGTTATTCTTAAAAATTCTCTAATACATAGTTCTCGTTCACCTTTTTGCATATCTACATCAAATTTTATGTTTTTACAAGACGAAATACAAATGATTGCACTTCTTTTCAGGCTCTTGACAAATTAATTTTGATGGAAAATACTTTTTTTCTTTAGAATTCATTGATTCTTTTTCTTCAGAAACTCGCCAAAATTTCAACATGCAGTTAACAGTTTAAGCTGCGCGATGATATACATATGAGTCATATATATATGTGTAAAAGAAGTGACGTTATTCATTTACGTTATTAGTCTTGTACCGTTCTTTAGAACTAAAGAACAGAAAAACACGCCTTAAAGGTCTTGTTACACAATACCGAGAGCGATGTAAAACTACCATTAAGTTTCCTCCCTTTAATGAACATAACTAATTAAATATAATTTGCACCTCCTACACAAATGAAAAATCATATGTGATATTTTTATGTCATATCTTATGTTTATACCAGGCAATTGAACAGTAATGATGTTTTTATTTATTGCTACAATACCAAGTGTAACAAAGATCTGAAAAGTGTAAGTTCATTACAATTTTTGTGTGGGTTTCGTTATAAGGCATTTAGCGTTGAAAACGTTTGCAGTGCCGACTGGAGATATGATTGCGACGGGTGTCCAGTAGCCTCGCTCTATTCTCGGACTCCCTATTTGTGGATTACTCTCGCGTGAAACCCTCGTCACTGTCCTGGTGAAATAGACCGTAATATTATGCCAATATAGTATAAATTTATTCATAATCAAGTGCGTGATCCGACTTTCTTGCGTTCTATGGAAATTTGAGTGAAAGGACCCACTCTTTGCCTCTTATTTATCTTAATTTCGCACTATAAAGAAATGGCAAATGAGGATTATTGGTGTTCGTAATTGGTATCATTCACAATGAATATGTTTTACACTGAATAGATAGTTGCGTATGACATAAGCGGATAAGCTGCTTCACCGATTACATTTTCAGCGATGACTGCTCGTTTGTTGGCTATTTATATAAACATAACATTGTAATTTGTATATTGAAACATTTGTAAAATAAAAGCAGTGGTAGCCTGTTGTTCAATGGTTTGAACGTTGGTTTAATGCACGAGAGACTCGAGATCGAATCCTACACGCACCTTTATTTTTTTTTAAGTATATATGTATTTGAAAATAATAATTCTGTATATGTACATACAAACCTGGGAGTTCTCTGTAACATTCTCAGAGGTGTGAATTTTACTAATCCGCGCATGGCCCAGCTTGGCGGAGAGAAGACGTATAAATTTATTGCGTATTGACTTCAGAATTGAAATTGACATTGTTCCGGAATATACCACAATATTACGGAATATATCTATTAAATTTTGAAAACTTTTAAGTGCTTTGAAGTGGTTTCAATCAAAATTAACTGATAAGAAATGACAAATCATTACGACGACAATAGGAACGTTGTTTTAAGAGCTTTTGTGGAATATATGAAACTAAACAATTATTGCGTATTGTTATCAATTTAAAATGGCTTAGTAAAAACATAACAGTATAAAAAGAGTTTATTTTCATTGCTAGATTGTTTTCGTGACATGAACATACATACAGGTAACGAATTACAATGTAACTCAAAATGTTTTAGTTGTCCTACAACGTTTAAAAGCCCAATCACAACCCGCACCAATTGCGCTCAGTCGAGTATGAAAGGAAAACTGGAGTGGAGTTTTGCAATAATTTTCTCGATTGAGTTCACTGCACGTATTGCAGGTAGCATTCGATATGAAGCTCACTTTGAGTTCACTTGTAAACTATCGTAATAGTCGGAATTGTTCCCGCGCCGCCCGTTCGTTCCCGCCGGTCCCGTTCTTGGCGATTTAATTAAACTTGTATTTGTACCTTTTATTTCACAATTGGGCCCCCGTATTCGCTTTGATTGTATGTCGGCTGGTAAGTGAACTTAGCCTTTTGTCAGCAACATACGTCGCTCCGCGGGCGCTTTTTTTTTTAAATTTTTAAACTGTATAATACATACATACATAACAAATCACCTATTGAAATCTAGCTTATACGAATAGTAATTAAAATTTAACTTACAGGCAAAATAACAACATTTATTTGAAGAGTAAATGGAACAATATTCTTTACTTGTGTTTAAAAATAAATAATAAACATAAAAAATATTTTTAGGTCGGTGCACATAGATTTGAGCTATCTATAATATTATATAGATACATATGTTTGTTCTCACAGTCTATATACTATAATCTGTGGTGTAATTCTCTTTTGTTCTGGCTGCCATACAAACTGCAACAAAATTGTAACTGCTGCGTATAAAAAGTTAATAAATATCACAGTCCACTGCTAAAATAAGCATTTTTATTATACATGTTTGTGCGTGGTCCTTCGAGCCGTAACCCAACTCTTTCAGTAACTTTATGAAAGGAAACTCGCCACAAGCAACAGTTGTGAAATGCTACTCCAAAAATATTGAAAATTTCCCTTGACATAAATGTACCTTTCAAAATTAAATTGTCATGCTGTCTTAAATCAAGCCAAGAAGCATTGGCTACTGACATGGTTGGTTTTTTTTATGTAACTAGTCGACAAAAGCGCAGACAAGCCATCTACTTCTAAGTGGTCATCGTCACCCATAGTCTTCAGTAATTCCAAAGAAATCAAAGAAGTTTTGCCGACCGTAAAAGAAGCGGGGGATCCAATTCTCCAACATTACGACTCAAATATGTCTGAAACATTTCAGGGTCGACTTTAGAAGGCGGATGGTAGTTAGTAAGTCTGGCAAAATACCCACCATGTAAGTGCTGTTGGGATTAAACTGAGTGGTACAGAGCCCAGCGACCTTTTACAGGAGGGGTTTTCGCCGTAGCCTCGTCCGTAGTTCAGCAGGGTGCACCACGAGGAAGGGAGGTTGGCTTAGTATCGAAGATGGATGAAGCCCACCCATGGTGCTTTCTTTATTATTAAAGTTTAATTATGATTATTTTTATAATCATGCGTAATTAAAAATGAAGTAGATTCTGCAACACTAATTATGTAAATTAAATGTTAACGAGACCAATGCAAATATTTCTTAGTTGTCAACTCAAGGGTGTAAGAAATTAATTATTCGTAACAAGTAGGCAAATTGGAGTAAAGTCTATAATTTATAACTTGTGATTTACATAAATGTGTGATGTGTTAATATTCACCGAGATTAGTATAACGTATTATTACAAGACACCTTCCCCATATTACGAGAAATTATCATGACAAGAAATATGTTGATTACGGAATGTATTCAAATGTTCAAAAAATAAAACTTATATTAGGTTATTTATGTACTGTAAACAGCGTGTTGAAAATCGACGCCATATAGTACTCGTATCATGACGCATTCCATTAACGGATTGCTTTAAACCAAATCTTATAGTTTTTAGTATGGTAAAGTAATCATAAAAATCTCTTTGCCATATCAGCCATCGTAGTAACTATTGAGACAAATTCACAATGTAAATAGCTATTGCATATGTATATATTTCACTTTACCGTCCCAATATATAAGTAATCAAGAATTATAATATTTTTATGTATAATTTATGCGTATTGATGTCTATCTACTGATAGAATTGATGGAAATTGTTTATCAAAAACACTTCCAATTAAAGTTCAATTACAGAATCATATTTGTCTCGAAGGGGTCTATGTTTGCAAGTTTCGTGCGCCATGTTACGGAAAGCCAACATGACGGTCACGACGCCAATTAGCGGCAACTACCTACTCGGAAGACATTTGACATTTCTGACATAATATTTTATACAGTTCATGACTGTAATATCTTTTATTATTATTACTTTTAGTTAATTTTCTTTCGTTATTATTTAGTAGTCGCGTTTAAGTTCGTTTCACAATTACAACGACATTACCTCGCAAGTCAGTTTATCTAACCATTCATCTAGTTTTAAAACGATTACATCTCAAAATTTTAATTGAACTATATTCCATTGTCCTATTATTCACTGACTGTTGCTACTCCTTATTACCGAGTTGAATATCGGTTGCATGTTAGGGATAACCTTTGCTGCTTCGTTCTTGTTCAGCAGCGTCGATACGCTGGCGACGACCGATGGCGACGGTGATAATTGGCGGTGCTGACTTACCAGCAGGTTGTTAGTTTTATTAGTTATTAACATAAATAACCGTTCATCCAAAGAATCATACTTATTCTTATTATCCTTGTCTGTACTTATTTCCTAACAGAAAGTCAAATGCTCAAATTTTAGAGCGATTGCTCTAATATCTTATTTGAAAACGTCTAGCATAAACACACAAGAACTCTCTGAAATGGAGATAAAAAATGTGTAATAAAAAATTTATTAGCTTTAATGGAACCATCGGAGTTAGTCTCGCGGATGTCGATACTAACAATTAGATGTTTTTGTCACGCTTCATTAACAATGACAAAGAAAGTCTGCGATAAACTTAGTTCGGGCACAAAACTTCTGACAATACGATGTCTTCGGCCAGTTTAGTTAGTCTTTTTTTTTTTGGTATATTAACTACAAGACAATACATTTACGGACACCATACAAATGTGTTAATTGTCCAAGATTTTCGTTTACGGAAGTGCGTTCATAGGTCACACTAAAAGTTTCCGGAATTGGCCACTTACGTAAACAATATTTAAAAAGTTATTACTACATTTAAAAATGGAACTCTTTAGCCTTAGAATACAAGTTGTTTCATCAGATTGTCAATTGTTTACACAGTGTGGCGTCATTTTAAAAATTGCGTGATTACAATAAAATGGATTTAACTGGGGAAAATTTTCGTTGCATGATTTTTTACGATTTTAGTGTAATTTGACAGTTCAGCAGAGCCTCGTTCGGCTTCAGTCTGCTTTTGACGAAGAAGCACCATGCAAGACAATTATTTATAGGTAGTTTGTACAATTCAAACGCGGTCGTGTCAATTTCCAACATGAAATTAGTGAAGGTCGCCCGTGCACCGCTGTGAACCACAAAAACATTGATGCTGTGCGCCATATGATCGAAACAGACAGAAATGTGACATACCACGAGATCCGGATATCTTTGGACATAGCAATGAGTCAAATACAGTCAATCCTACACAAACATTTGGGTGTGAGAAAGCTGTGTTTTTGATGGATCCCACACAATTTAACTGATGCTCAAAAAACGGACCGCATCACTTGGTGCCATGCTATGCTTGCCAGATACAACGAAGGGGCTTCAAATTTAGTGTGGGACATTAGGGTGTAACAGGTGACAAAACATTGATTTATATCTACGATCCCAAAACAATGCAGCAATCGAGTGTATGGGTTTTTCGAGATGAGCCGAAACCAACCAAAGTGGCGCGCGTGAACAGTGCCTCGAAGCGGATGATTGCTTCTTTTTTTAATAAAACTGGATACGTGGCGACTGTTGCTTTAAAAAATCGTCGTATTGTGAATAGTGACTGGTACACGACCTATTTTTTACCGAAAATTATGGACAAACTCCGTGAAAATAACGGTAAGCGCCGTATCATCTTGCACCACGATAATGCAAGTTCCCACACAGCCAGACAGACAAATGAGTTTTTGAATAACGTACACTTATGAGTCATCCAGCATACAGTCCTAAAATGGCACCGTGTTACTTTTTTCTGTTCCCAAAAATCAAGAACAATTACTCGATCAACAGTTTTCATCACCAGAAGAGGCTGTCGAAGAGTATGTATAACTGTATTGTTTGCTGCTGACAGCTCCTTACTTTTTAAAATAGGAGAAAACAATGTTTTCACGACGTAAATAATACTGTTTCGCAAGTGTTATACTTGTTTACATGTTATAACCTTGTGTTAAACGCTAAAAAAACAATATGTATTAAATTCACTTTACCAAATATTAGACAAGTGCCATCTCATATTGTTTTAAATAACGAAGTGCTTGAATTAGTGAATTCTACCACATTTTTGGAATCACTATAGACTCAGGACTATAAAGGAGTCCTCATATTGAAATCTTGTCAGAGAAACTTAGCTCTGCTGCCTACGCTGTTAAGAAAGTAAGGCTCTTAACGGACGTAGAAACACCAAGATTAGTTTATTTTAGCTACTTTCACAGTGTGATGTCTTATGGTCTGTTGTTATGGGGCTCAGCTGCAGATATTAAATCGATTTTTATATTACAGAAAAGAGCAATACGCGCCATTTACAAGCTCAAACTTAGGGATTCTCTTAGATTTCTCCTTAAAGAAATTGATATATTAACTGTAGCATCACAATATATTTTAAATAATATTAGGTACGGTAAAAAATACTCTGATAGTTTTCATACAAAGAGTAATGTTTACAATATTAATACTAGGAATAAGGCTAAACTGATTGTTCCAAATTTCAGACTACGCAAAACTGGTGGCTCTTTCATGGGTAGATGTGTAAATATTTAGAATAAAATTCCATTAAAATTGTCAGAAATGCCATATTGTAAATTTAAAACTCACGTCAAAGGCGTTCTTATGCGGAAAGGTTATTTTACAAACTTGATGGTTATTTTCAGGATAACACTGATTGGACATGAGTTTAATATTAAGCCAGTTTAAGTGTGTTCTGTAAATGTGAGAAGGAAAAAAAAACTCCTCGGGAGTTTCTTGCCGCTTCTTCTTCCGGGACCACTCACGTTAGGGATTTGTTGAAGCGATGGCGTAGTTTGACGTTCGAAAAGTTTTTGTAAAAACCAACTTCTAATAAAATATTATTTCATTTCATGTCATATGAAAAACATGTATTTGACATCACCACGGAGGAGTGGCACAAATATTTTCAAAATTGGTTCAATCGTATGAAAAAGTGCATTGTCGCAAAGGGAGAATATTTTGAGAAACAATAAATTCATTTTTGACCATTAATAGTATTTTTTTATTATTGATTCCGGAAAGTTTTAGTGCGCCCCACGTATACATATTAATAATTTCAGTGTAATAAAAAATTTTATACCTTAACAATTATCCGTTGCTTTTATTGCATTCTTCTAAACATTATTAAATGCCGCAGACGGTGTAATGTACAATACTTAATACTTAATATTTATTTTCTTTGTGTATATCTGCAGTTATAAAAATCAATAATGTTTATAAATTAATCAATTGCCGTCGTTTTCCTATGATTATTGACGCGTTAATTACATTTCAATGCTATTCGTATGGTAGGGGCAAACAAGTGTGCCGGTATTGATTTTAGCTCTCTGTCCATAGGTGTTCTGTTCAGTAATCAATGTTCAATGTCCGTATATTGCATGAAACGACGTTGAAAATGATTTAGATATTTATAGGCCTGCATATCTAGACAGGTTCAAAGTCGATTTAAAAATAGACGGTAGGTACTAATACTTATTGCTGGGTTACGTGGCGCTAGTTTCATCATCCATGTCAGTTCGAAAATTTCTTTGTAATGAACTTGTTACCTGTGTTGCATATATGAAATATTTTAAGATAGTGCTCTGGAGTAACATTGTTCCTTATTTAACTTTGCAGGAACCCTCTTCGATAGTTTATTAAAAGTTACATGTGTGTGACACAAATAATACCCATAAGCCATTGTAATGAACAAAACCTATTGTAAAGCCGACTCAGTCTGTTTGAACACAAGCATCTCAAAAATTATTGCACAGGCGGTTAATACCAATAGATGGAGTGTTTCACGAGGAAGTTTCGGTGTATTGAGTGAAATTGAAATTATATTAAACGCGTGAGAGATCCAAGTCCTAATTCTTTTTACCTATTTAATGAACGTAAGGAATATATTTCCTGAAACAAATCGGTTTTTTTATACTTGTATAACTTAATGATTACTAGTTAGTTACTAAACAATAACGTGTTGATAAATTTAGGGAAATCGGGACTGGTTAGAAACATCATAAAAGGTTGATGGATAATTGGATAGATCTGATTCTAAACCTCATTGGGATTTTACACATTTCATGATAGAGGCACTCACAATTTGTATTGTACGCCGAAATTTCGATCTAAACAGCAATGGCGCACGCAGAGCAACTCATAATAGGTTAACATTTGACATTAAAACAATAGGCTATGTACATTACAACTAGTTACTTACTGTATTTTGAATATCATATGACATTAGTACCTGCTACACTAACGACATCCTGCCTCACATTTTACACTTTTAAGGATTTACGCAGCGTTCCAAAAATGGATAGATGTAAACTAGGGATGTGAAATTTCGGATCTGGATATGGATACGGATATATGAATAATATTTTACCGGTTTAGATTACGGTTACGGATGTAAAATTATTTCGGATTATCCGATTGTTTCGGATAATTTCGGTTACGTATATATAATGAATTACGACTTGGAAAAAAAATGTATTTACAAGGTAATAGTTTGACTTTATTTCTAGTTATTATGTCGCACCTTTAGAATGAAAGTGACTTAAAATTCCTGAAATTCCAGATTTGACTATAAATTTACTTAAAAAAGTCTACTCTAAAACCCCATGGTGAAAAAGAGACCGAATTATGAGTGAGAAAGGGAAAACCTCATACATCAGTCTCTTTAAATTTACTCAAGACCATACATCTTTGAAAACTTTCTTCGTTATTTCCCATAAATTGCAAGTTTTGAGTTAAGTCCCTTTCATTCTAAGGGTGCGATGTAGTATTATAATCATAGAAAATAAAAGAAAAATAGTCTTAAAAATTAAATAAAAAAATCTAAAATGAGAACGACGAGGCTTAGTGTATCGGCTCGGCCGGCGAAAATCTGTCACAACGTATTCTATTTAGACTGCCGCTTTCCGAAATTATCCGAAACTTTTTTATCGGATTCGGTTACGGTTACGGATATATTTTATTTCGAATATCCGATAGTTTAGGTTACAGTTACGGAGCTCCATAACATCCCTGATGTAGAATAAAATTTAATACTACTTGTATTAACTACTTTTCCTACTTTCGCATTCCTCTATTTTTAATTTGTATACACATATTATACCATTGTTCAACTAAATATTTCAGATGCTTATTATGGACCTTTTAGTTTATATGATTTACTCCCCAGCGCTTGGATTTCATAAAATATCACAAAAATTGTGTAAACTCATCGGTTACTTTGATTTATGTCCAACAAACCGTAGTGCTCGAGCCACGATTCTCAGCGTCGAAGATTGATGTTGCGACGCTCCCGGTCGCTACAGTGAAGCAGCACGGCTGTTGTACAATAAATTAAACGCAACTCATATTAGGAGACGCATATTAGACTCACTATTATCCCACTTCTGCCTACGAAGAAGATGCCATGCGAGACAAAGACATAAATAGCAGCGTTTCGGCAGGATCGTTTTTTTGTTGTTCTACGAAGAAACAGACCATTATCCCGTAACTTTGTTACTTTATTAAAGACTGAAGTTAAGGGACATTTTATTCACAATGACCATGAAACAGTCTTCTTTAAGTCTCTTCTTAATTTAAATTTTTAATCATATTTACTTAACATCATACCATTATTTAAAAAAACACTAATTATTTTTATCTTCTCTCAAAGATAACGTCCTGAATGAGTAAATATTCAAGCTTATTTTTCCCGAGACGCAGTTAGAGACGGCCAAGTATCCTCATTAAATCACCATGAAAGAAATATTTCTTGCTTATTTGGGTTAAACATTATGTGTAGCAACAACTATGCGAGTGAAGCGATCTGACCAGATTACTTGGCCGGCCATGGCGTACCTATCTGCAATCGGTAAATGGTGACTTAAGTCTCGATATGCGAAGCATTCTCCATGGAATGTCACCGTCATTGTGCTGTACTTATATGTGCTCTGGCGGACTGAATTTTTTCTTATCGCCAATGCATTTTCTGCAAGTTTTCAATGTGAGCTACATGAACCGCGCAGCAACGCGCCGCCTCTAAAGCTTGTTACTCGCCTGCCTCATTTTTATGAGGATTTTGTTTATGTATTTGTGGCAGCCATTATGCAAACTGATCTGAATGGTTTTAAAACTTGATGTTGATTGGTTTCGAAAAGGTCTTGTCTACGATTTATGTTTTTATTTAATGTAAATAGACAGGAAACGAGCAGATTGGCCATCTGACAGTCTGTGATCAATGTCGCTAATAAACATCCGTAACACCAAAGTCGTCATGGATATGTTACTGATTAAAAAAGAAGCTTTGATTTCCAACGAAACACGGTAAACGAATAGCGCGGTTGATTTTAGAAATAGACGTGGCTTCCTATATTATATAAAATATATATTCGTAGTATTATATGATGGTTATGACTTTAAACTGACTTCAATGTCCATGGTGAATTGATAATCAAATTTAATTTTTTACACAGCCAGTGCCGATTATTAGTACGTAACGTAGCGACCTCCTCGAACAATTGCCTACATTTTTTCATTATCGTCTTAATCTGTTCGGGTGTGGATATTAAGCCGGCAGTAATAACCCGCGCCACTCCCGACTCCCGTCATCCATCACGGGCGGTGCAATCGTTTCGCTGTCAGTTCTATTCCGGGACGCTCCGTTTTCGCTAATGATTCCCCGTCGCCGTGAGATCATGCGACGTTTACAAAGGCCGATAGTACCGACGATTGTACGTGCAAATGGCTTCTCGATCTCGGTATCTCCCGTGGTATTTATTCGAGCCGTTTTTGTCCGAGCGATTCATCTATATCGTGCATTAATCCGACCGACGCGATTTGTAAAAGTTGTTCGCTTTGCCTCGGAGCTTCCACGCGAGCGGCTCGTATAAATAAAAGCACACATCCCGGATTGCGATCCACGTGAAAGAGTTTATAATTTATTTGTGTCGCAGTTTTCTGGCGACGATTTTCCCACAGGGGCGGTGTCTCAAACGAGCCGCGCCCGCCCTTTATGTGGTTTTTTGTGGCGGCACAAAATACTCCAGTGGAAAACATTCAGTGATAACTGGTAACAATCGCTGCCGCCCGGATGCTCCCCGGCATTCCGCGCATACCTCGCGTTGGACCTCGACTGATGCTTTTTCATCTAGCACCGCATCGTCGCATCCGCCGACCGAAACCTCCGACTCGTGACCGGACCCACAAATTACCATCGATATTCACTTATAACTACTTTGTACGAGCGTAATTGTCTGCTGATATTTTAATACAATCCGTATGTCGAGACATCTAGCAATCTCAATGCTAAAGTTGCCGAGAGAGAGGCAAATTGACATTTAACTTACTGCACTACCAGTTGTAGTTGCCCTACCTATTTTCATTTAAGTCCTAGATTTATAGATTCATGGTATTTTTTATATTGATAATATTGTCGAAAAATTTCATAAGCGATATTTACGTCTTGTCGGATCAGATTTGCATAATAAGAGCACGCTTCAATAAATATGTTGCCAATTGTCGAATCATGACAAGTCAATCACTGAACGCAAGTATGTCGAACATTCTAGATCAATCTTTGGCACTTGAAACATGTACTATAATAATCTTTATTTATTTTTAAATTTCATGTACGTAGCAACATACAAAACATTTTATTACCTGCCGAGACACACACGACGGCTGAATTCATGGAAACGGAACATTTTCACGCCGCGCAACACTAGAAGTAGGTAACGTTTTTATTAATTCCCCATTGTTTCTTAATCGTTCCAGATTTGATATAGCGATAAGTTTCCGTTAAAAGCATAATGTTAAGTAAAGCGGTAACGCCGCTGCCGGTTGTTTTTCGACCGAAAAACGCTGCCGTCAGATCTGAAGCCCGATTCTGGTATCTCACAGTTCGATCGCTGTTTGATTGACATTGCTCTTGTAGTTAAGGGGATGTCGATTATTCAACTCTTAAAACTGTCTTAAAGGTACGCGACGGTAAATAAAAATTCTGCCCACTGAAACCTTAATTAAAATTTCTCGTGCATACCAACAAATTCCTTAGTGCTTATGTTTAATATGGCATTCGTTTTATTGTATTAGCGTGGGTTTTGGGGTTTGTTAGTATTTGAAAGTCAGCGTTGTTATAACACACGAAAATGTTATCTGTAAGAAAATCTTATTTTTAAGATATTTGCACGACCTATATAAAATGTACACATATATCACGCAAATTAATTACATTATATATAAAGGACATTAAAAATACGAATATGTAGATTATAAAATGATATTACTTGGTGATTCAACAAAATGTAAAAGAGGATAGACATTCGTTTAATGTTTAAATATGCATGAAACTTATTTATTTATAATTAAAAACCATTGTTTACAAACAATGTACCCTATTCAGATATATAATTTAAAATTTGGCAGGCCTACTATTGCTAATATTACTGCCACTGCTTCTCAAAGCATTTTTGCTATGAGAAGAAGCGAAGGAACTATAACATATTTTTGACTTATTAAATTCAGTCGTATTCATGTGGTCAAAGTCCTGTGGTGGGTATTTTTTTAAATGTCTTAAATAGGTCCTTTACGCTCCTACATAATATTTTCTCATTACTGGAAATACTAGTAAGTATAAGATAACACAAAACATTAAGATAAGCTAATCAGCTAGTCAAAGATAACTCGTGTGTTGCTTTTACTACTGTTAATATGAGGATAGTTTTACAGGTAACTGTTCCGATGTTTATTAATAACTTCATTCTTAATTGGCTTCATTTGTAATAAATTATCTGATTAATTTAAATCATATACTACATTTAT
>PDGT01000010.1:2473635-2524479 GCA_003671415.1 Megathymus violae
TTGATATATAATTATAGGCTTTTAATACGTAAACTGTAAAGCGCCTTACTGACACACTCGACCAAGGTGTTTCTATGCAGATTGATGGTCAACTAAGTGTCAGTAAAAACTAGGTCCGCTTACTAAATGTGTCTTCGAGAACACAAAATAAATTGTAGCACTGCATCTCCCATACAAATACCTACCGATTGCGCCCGACTTTGCTCAACCAACCCACACACGTAAATCCGCAAGCTCGTATTCGCTAAACGCTTTTTATTACTTAATCATTAGATAATAATGTATTTAGTTTGGAAAGTGAATCTTTTGTTATACGACTTATTAAACCGTGGCATCGGCCGAGTGGACGTCTTTACTTTTCAAAATATGACTATTCATTGCAGTGGCAACACTAAGCAAATCTCACGCCGCGTACCACCGTTCCACTTACTGACAATAAATCGTATGTCTAGCGTCTCGGTGACTTGTATATTTATTATAATTAACAATAGCAGCATTATACGCGATTTCCAAACTAATCCGCGCGACGTAAATCGTTTGTCATGAAGCAAATTGCTATTTATGAGGATTATTTGTACTTAGACATAGAAACTCTTAAGTTTTTAATGAATGAATTATCGTCACGCATTTTGTTTCTGCAACGCTTTGTTATGATTAGACAATTTCAATTTTTTTTTATTTATTCCGAATTCAGAGTTACATAACTTATTTGTCGCTGCTCGAAGTAGAACACAAATAATTATTCTTTAGAAACCTGAATAAAAAAAAATCTAAATTCGAATAAAACCAGCCAGCTTCGCACGGATGCAATTTACTACTGAAAGTGTAAAGTGTGCTTATAATTTATTTAAGGTCTCTCTGTCTTCATTTAGTCAATTCATCGAGAAGAAATTATTGATCCGAATTTTTCATTCAATAGAAATGTCAAAATGAACGTAATATATTTATGAGAATTTCATGAAAAAATACCATCCGAATTTTCTACGTTTCCAGTGCACTTTCTAAAAAAATATTTTACATAAAATCCTCATCCTGTGAATAAAGAACATTTAACAAAAAAATCAGCCAAATCGGTCAGAGTATTCAAAAGTTGTCTTTGATTTTTATACAAATAGATTGGCTAAATCTGTCATACTTATCAAATGGGAAATAACAGGTGAGATACTGGTAACTGATTCCTTCCTCTTAAGGAGAAAACAAGGCCACTGCTATGAAGTTATTGACATCGGTTCTCAATATGCATACCTACAACAATTAAAATAATTTGAACATCTGGAAATATACTTTAAAATTAAAATATGTGTATTGTATCATAATATACACAAAGTTGAGTAAAGTGACCCACTTTACGCTTTACTTTCTATACCTTTGTTATATATGTTCGTAATGTCGGATCTTGAAAATTCCTTTACTAGACATCTCATCTCCGTACATTGTTTCGGCCGCAAACGGTACGACTCATAAATAAAGCATTGCTATTTAGCTAACAATCGAGCTCCGATGGGCATTTGGTCAGATTCCGACGCAAACAGCCGTGGCAGCCACATGTGCTCGCCTCCGCATGCCTCAGGCTGAATATGCAACCCTTGCTACTTGAATTTTGGCCCCTATGTCGAATATTCCATGCACATCAAATATAATGTTAGCGAATAATTCATGTGCCGAATCGAACTCGCCCGAAATTCAAATGTCGATTGGATATTTCAATTTATCGCGTAGCTCATTGCTGTTGCACGTAATATGCTCTAATTTAATAACTAGTGAATATTGTACGTAATAAATGTGCTTTATATTATTATTATTATTACCTTACGTATACAGAAGAAGTGTTACACTTTCTAAGAATTAAATACGTGTGTACATTTCAAGGACATGCCTTAATGAATCTCGATGCCTTTTAGCAATATAAACTTACTCCACAAATTTTAAAACTTGTGACGGTTTAATTTAAATAAAAATTATATAATGGTCTTATAGAAAATGAGGAGTAATCGATTAGCGTGGTATGGGCATGTTATGAGAAGGGACGAAAGTCATGTTACGAAAAGAGTGATGGGTATGCATGTGGATGGATATGTGAGTAGAGGCAGACCGAAGAAAAGATGGATCGACTGTGTGAAAGAGGATATGAATAAGAAAGGTGTGGATGTGGAGCTGACGTCTGACAGAGAAGAATGGAAGAAGAAAACATGTTGTGCCGACCCCACGTAACGTGGGATAGAGGGCAGGAGGAAGAAGGTCTTATAGAGGTAATTACATAAAATAAAAGCTTAGACACTCACTTACCTATATATGTACTTACATACGCGTTGCGGGTGGCATGTCTTACACAATTTATGAGTTCAGGAGTTTATTTATACTAAATAAGTTAGTAAGGCTTAATGACAAATCGTCACATCCATGCCGATCGGGAATCTAACTCGGCACTCTTGATTTTGTATACAGGGTCTGTACCAACTAAATTACAGATAATATAATTTATTTTATATATAAATAAACATAGAGCATTAATAATTCCCATCTCTGCTCTACTGACAAACATATAAGGAAATTAGAAGACTAAAATAGAAATAATATTACAGCAAAATATGTGAAAATTCTCGCAATGCTATGTCGTTATAGCGTCACCGATTACGTTTGAATCCGAGCTCAAGTGACATAGGGTTCCATATTATATTTTCCTCAGTATCTTGCAGACTAAGAATTTTAAAATCTGGAAAGTATGTTTATATTTGTGTACGGATTTGTATAAAGAACGCTTATATTCGATAAAATATCGATTTGGACTTACTTGACAATCTTTTTATTATTTTCCCTATACACTGGTAACATTAAGTAACTAGCAACATCCGAATTATTATATATTGCGGTATATTTTATGGTTAATTGTGTCACCAAACTGGTTACTGTATTTCTCGTCAGTCTACCTTTTATTTTGTTCGAGTCTATTTCCAAATCGGTGTTCTTGGAAACGGACAACTTAATAACACGTGTTAGGTTGTTGCAATAATGTTATAGAAATAGTAGCAATACTAATCAAGGTCTAAAAAGTACTAAATAGATTACTTTTAGAACTTTTTAGCAGACGCAAATTTTAGCAGGCATTTCACTTGCTACCACTTTAATGATTTTCATTGTTATGCAATTTATGATTTGATGTACGGTTTTATGTTAATTATTTCCGTTGGAACAACCTGGCCACTTGACGGCAAGTTGTCACTCAGCTCATAGACACACTAGGGGCGTAACAGAACGCAGGTATCAGAAAGAAGCGTGGATTTACTAATTTGTAATAGTCAGACAAGTAAGAATCATATAACTAATGCAAAAATTAGTAAGGATTTAGGTCTTTTGCACATAAATAAGGGAAATCGAAAACTTTTCAATTAAAAATCATAAGTTTAAAAAACATCTCGTCAGTGATTTGTACGTAGTTAACACTTGATAACAATATTCTATTTAATTAGAATATGTATAAAATAGATTGTTTACTTACTCCTTTTTGTTGGCAACCCCCCTCCCTAGCCCGGTCCAACGTCGAAGGAGACGTAACATAGATGGTATTATATGTTTTTAAAATTATGTTATATATTATATACAGTAGGTATAACAGTGTTCTTGTAGTGTGTATGCGTGCGTGGTGCGTGCATGCGTGTGTAGAAATGTAGAAAAGCTCAATGCATGCAGACGTGGACGAGATCTACAGTTTTTTTGTCGTTTTATGATTATTATTATTATTTCTACTTTTTTTATATTCGTATGAATACTGTTATACATGAATGGTTGGTTGACTAAGCAGCCATTATGCAGGGCGACACTAAAAATAAATTTGCCTCATTGTCTGTATATCGTCTTTTTGGGTGTACTAGAAGAAATTTCTGAGTAAGGATAAGGAGTTCCCTTGTGCATACTTTTCATACATATTTTGTTTCCTGTAATTTATTGTATGTACAAAATAAATACATATTGCAAATATTATATTTTCCTCCTTTTTTAATTTCAGGTAAGTGACAAATGGGAAGATTACTTCGGTGATCGCCTTGGTCATGATGCACCCAACCGGATACTACGCTAACCTCGGTAAGATTGTAGGCATTCTAAACTTTCGTTGTTGATGACACCGCTCCTATCCACTCATTCGGACGTCCCAAGTTCGATTCCCGGTCGGGGCTGACATTTATGTGACAGAAAAACGTTTATTTTCGGGTCGTGAAGGTGCATAGATAGTTTGGGTGTTGTGGGTACTCTTGTGAATGTGTGAAAAGTTAAAAGTTTCCTAGATGTCAACCAAATATTGCAAGTTATAAATATGCCGAGCATCAACTCTAAGTCTGAAGAGATTTACACGGTTTTTGACTGATGGATTAACGGACAGACTTATTAAAAAAATGATTTAGCCCCTATCTACAGATCTAGCTTCTCGATAGCTTTATTATTAGTCTATAATTTGAAGTAACAAACGTGTATATAGTCACATGGTGATAAGTGGTCACTACAAGATACAAACAACTGTACCCAACTAGGATGTCAAATGACTGTCAATTTTTAATCGTCACCGGCCCCGATGCCTTTCTAACCGAAACACAACATTTCTACCAGTTACTGATATACAAAGAACTCTTTAAAAGACGAGGTCATTACTTTCGTCTAATCAAACATATTATTTCTGTACAAACTTATCGCATATCGTTATCGCCAACATCATTATCAGTCGCACTCATTCTTATCCACTTGTTATCGTCTTTACCTTTTCTGCGAAGCGTGTGGTAATCAGCAGTAACGTGACGTCACGGAGAAACTTAAATCTCTCCATTACTTAACCTTATCTACGCAATGACTTATCGCAGTCGATGATCTTTGGCATCCTCCGTTTAATTTAAGATTACGCATGTATAAAATTCACTTTATTAAACTGTAATTTTGTATTAAAATTTATCGCCTCTTCTACTTACATACAACACGTGTCAGTGAATGAAATTCCAAGCATCGTTTTAACTGTGTTTCTGTGTTGATTTGTATGTGCCATAACATATTGCCATAATATATAACTTGTGATTAACATCATGTTAATAGGTCACTTTTAACATTGTAAACGAGACACTACGCAGTAACGGGAGTGATAAAACTGTTGTGTTTAAAAAAGAATATAAATTATTGTAGTCGTTATATAGTACGGGTATGAGGAGAGACCCAATGCGTAAGCACTGAGCCTTTAAAACTTGAAGATGGAGCACAACATAGAACAGCATTTATGATATCACTCAAAAACTTATAGTCAACACGAACGTTGAAAGAGCTTTAGCGGTAAGCAGTTTTCCAAAATTAATAAGCAATTACTAAGTAAATATAACGATAGCCGAGAAATGAGCAGACGGACCAACTGAATATGAGTGTCTACTGCCACCCATGGACGGACATAATCATAATCGCATCATCGACACTTTCGCCATTGAAATAATAGCGGGGACACGCTTATTACTGGCTCTCGGACACTGCAACCGACATACGTAGAACATTTCTCGATGTCTAGAAGGAGGGTGGGTAGCTAGCGAGGCAGGAAGAGAAACCTACTATCATGCACGAGCACCGTCTGGATCAATCTGGGTGCTACAGAGAGAGGTAACCTCAACTACATTCGCCTAAATGTTATTTGAATAAATTTAGAATATTTTATACAAGATTTTCACAAACCTCTAAACGAATATGAAATTAGTTATTAAAGTGTGTTGGCACTGCGTTTAAAGTTGCTAACAATGGCGAATTAAATTCGTCCATACAATCTTAAATATCTGTTAGAACGCCACATATGAGGATTGTTCAGAAATAAAATATAATTCCTTACCGAATTGTTTGTTTTCCTGCAGGCATGTCCGTACCATATTACAGTTACCAAACGGGACAAGTCAATATATAAAAAATTGGTAAAATTCTATAACTTTGGGTATTAGTAAAATTTTATAACGTATACAGATACGTTTAAATGTTTACCAAAGTGGTAAATAAATCTTAAGTAGGTAAATTAATTATCGCATCTTATTTATTTAACTATAATGTACTTGAAATTATGAACAATTAATAATCGATTATGACTAATCAGTTATAGTAATACTTAGTTACTTTTTATAGCTTTCATTGATTTATGTACTTAAACACTTACAAGGCAAAATGTAACTCATTAGGTAAATTTAGGTTGACGAAACTTTGACGTCAATCTATAATGAACGACACTTTATAGATATGATGGTTTTTTGTCACGTGTTGCAAATATTAAGTACCAATCTCCAATTAATGTACGGTTGAAACTTAACAAATACGTGTTTCTCTATTTTGGTGTATAAGTGCACAGAAGTTGCTGGTTCCTACTGTAAAAATTTTGAATAAACCTTTTCGCCACAGTTTAAATCGTTATGTGTTGAATTTCTAAAATTTTAGGTATCCACGGTAAGCGGCTTAGGTTGTCCGCTAATCGCCGAACTCGCTTAGTGTGGGAACCTGAAATTTTGGAGAACGAGGTTGTTCATTGAAATGTTTTATGTAAATATACTATAAGTTCGCCAAAAATTATTCTTGTATGTAGGTTGCGATCTCAATAAGTGCACTCGGCCTGAACTGCCACCGTACAGTAATTAAAAAAAAATCCGAACTTGTAGTACGTTCACTTACTAATTAAACGATTAAATGACGTCGATGAAACGCAGCCAAATTTACATTCGCCGCAACAGCGGCAGAATAATTTAATGTTAAATGTACAGAAATATTTTTATTTATGAGTGAATCGAGGAGAGTTGCGTGACCTACCGAGCGATAATTTATCATTTCCGCCACCGTGATGTATGTAGTACTAGGTCTGTAGGGGATTGCAAAATTGGATTTGTGAGCCCTCTTGCCTGTTATAGGATTAAGCAGCTCGCTTCTATGCTTATTTTATATTCGTTTCAGGTTGTTTTTTGCAAAAATCACAATGGTTTGTATTGTGATTTTTACATAAAATACTTCTAAAAACTTTTAAATTAATTTTAAAATATTAGAAATACAGGTGGAGATTATCAAAGGGTTAAATTATTAATTGAATTATCGAAGCCATTAATAGTATAATATATGTAAGGTATAATGTTTATTATATAAATGAAAAATGATTGGCAATGAGTAAAATAAGTAAAAGAGTAGTTGAAAACTTAGATTATTATTAGTGTGTAAAAACTGTGTTACGATACTGATTTAAATACAAATACACACACTCATACCCCCGCAGTAGAATTTCATGTATTGCGGGTGGCATGGTCGTATACAAATATGACATCACTGACACTCGTAAATGTCTGCCCGACCAGGAATGGACCCCGGGATCCTTTCCTTGGCAGGCAGGAACTCTACCAACTGGGCTATCGGTTGTCAAAATGATTTGCATATATATTGGTTACTTCTATTTATAAATTTTCTGCATTAAAAGGGGAAGAGATGAAAACATACGAGTGTTTGAGGGCGACAATTATTTAATAAACCTAGTTAATTAAATATTATCGATGATTTCCTGCAAAAATTCCTTAAAAATTTTAGTAAAGTGAAGCCTACCAAGAATTTTACCGACATGTTGTTTTTAAAATTTCATTTGTACCAAATTACCCGTATCAGTTCAACTTACTTCTCCATGGAAATTATTTTCGCTTTATCTAGTATAAATATTATTGAATAGGTTTGTTCAATGGATCATCATGGCAGTCGTCTACCGTTCGTATCTCTCGCTCCTTCCTGCTACGAATCTGCCAACTTTGGAACAACCTACCACCAGAGGCATTCCCTTTGCGTAATGATATGGAGTTCTTCAACAAAAAGAGTGTCCATCGACTTATTCAAGGCCGGCAACGCATTTGCAGCTCCTTGGATGCTGCACGTGTCCATAGGCGACGGTGACCACTTACCGCCTGGTGGACCGTATGCCTGTTTGCCCGCCTTTTACATAAAAAGAAACAAGACCATAACCATAATTAATACGTATGAAATTGTTTGTCACGATCAATAAGGATGATATTAACATAAACGGCTACTGCATGAATACATTTAATTTTTTCACTTCATTATATCGCGATTATAATCAATATTTAACTGGTTTATTAATACCACTCAAGTTCAAGATTATGAAAATCGATAACACACCTGCTTGTTTAACAAACATTGATATATTTCTGTATCTTGTACATTCAAATGTAAGTGTATATTTTTTGATATCGCATGAATAATTATGTATATTGATTGTTATTAAACTAGCCAATGTCAAAATCAGACTAATTGTAGAGTATACATATATGTTTAAAGTGTCACTTTGAACATTGTTTATAAAAGCAAAGCAAGGTCGGACTACTACAAATAGTATAGGTACTAAATTCGATAGTACACGATTGTTCTCGTTTAGGTGGTAGTAAAATTGTTTTGGGGGTGATAACGCCTTTTAAGATCTACCTGTTCGTACAGGTGGTGAATCAGTTGGTGTGAATCTAGAGCGAATTCCACTTTGCCGCTCCCGTGCGGACTGGTGTAGAGGTTAAAAGCCAGCTCGAGTGTCGTAAGTGCTTCCTGCCTTTTCAGTTTCCTCAAGCCCTCCGTTATGGCTTAACGACTGCTCAAACCACTGAACTAACGGCCTAATGTGTCACAAGAAACACTCAAGAATGTAGCCACGGATGGTCACCTATTCATCTACCGGCCACGCCCTTAGTTATTTAACTCGCTTGAGGTGGATACCCGTCCTTTGGTACGTAAGTATAGGTATATATAATTTAGCGTATTTACTTTATAAGTTAGCGTAGGAAGTAAATTACACTAATTTCTTCAATCTAGCCTCGATAGTTATGTATTGTTCACGTAATCGGGCTCTTTGTAGAGACATAACGAAAAATGTAAACTCGTATTATTTCTTTCCAATCTTATGTTACCCGATAACGTTAAAAAACGATAACGGAAACATTTAGTAGTCAACTATGGTGTCACCCAATTCAATTCGACACTGTGTTTAACATGAAACCTGACTAGATTTTAGAGTTGATCCGTTGAATATTTAACATGGTTTGAGTTACTAATATAATTTTTACTAATATAATTGAGTTACTAATATTATTTTGTAAATAGATTTAAATCTATCTATACTAATAATCAAATTTTAACTGATTGCTATACAACGATACAGAAGTATATGAAGGGTATATGAGAAAAAACATTATTACGAGCCTTTATTAACGCAATAGAAACCAAAACAATAGTTCTTAGAATTTTTGTCTGTTTGTTTGTCCGTGTGTTTGTTCCCGCTAATCTCAGAAACGGATTAACCGATTTTGTTCTGGTTTTTACTAATGTATTGCAGTGAGCGTCACTTAATCCATAAATAAAAAAGTTACATATACATGCACAGCACTCGTTTAAAAAGTGTTCTCAGTGGATGAAGGAGTGACGAGTTCAGGTTGAACTGATTGGCAAAGAATTTGTCTGAACAAATTTCCTTAACACTTTTCTTCTCACGTTATTTGGTGAACTAGAACTAGTCCAAAAAAAAATTATCGTCACATTCTTAAAGTTAGACGAACTCATCTAAGTTCAGGTGGGGGAGAGTACAGGAGAGGTAGCGTACAGGAGAGGGCGCGTATAGTAGAAATTTTAAGCATCTAATAAAATTTATAAAAAAATCTACAACCTAAAGAACCTGTAATTGTTGCGTGTGGGTGTACTTACCGAATAATTATTTTATTCAGGCAGAATGCATGATTCCGTTTTAATTCAAAAAGAAATATCAGTAGTGAAATCATCAATTTGAGATTACGCTATATAGCTTATATATTTATTTATATCGAACCAGAATAGTTACTTATAGCTAACTTATTTGCCTCTGTTATCATTTCTTCTGCCATTTCGGTCCATCAATCAACTTTTTTTCACAAAGAAAAGCACCAACAAAGGTTTCATAAAAAACACAAAAATATCTACAATGTCACGCAAAATATATTATGAAACGGTATCATACGTGATTCCAGATTTGTTTGACTTTTAATTTGTAATTCTGAATTAATTTCACACTTGTTCACATGATATGAAATTTATTACAAATATTGTCGCATCAACTATTATGTATACGGATTCATTTATACTTTTCAAGTTATATACAATGTAAGTACAACATTGAATTACGTTTAACTCCGACTGGAATACTTTAAAAATTATAATACTATCAATATTATATATATACTATCAATATCAAATATTGTAAATGTCATTAATTAGCATTCTATTAGCAGAGAGATATTAGATCCGAATTTGTTGATATCGCTTCTGGTCGTTTCCGACACATGACTCATAGCTAATTTGCAATTCGTGAGAACTCAGTAAGGTTAAAATTATTATTGGAAACATTTAAGTATATTAGTATTTGAAGAATGTGAAATAAAGAGAGCGATTTAGTCATGATAAAAAGTTCAGTTTTTTCAATGTCTTGTGCGTGTTTACTTGAAGTAACTTGCATGTTTCAAGGAACATTTGGGAACATCTGCATAGTTATACAAATTATGTATTTCGTATTCAATCTTGAGCAAATTTGCATGTCTCTTGATCACGAGCAGACTAGCATGTGTAATTTACAAATCGCAAGAACTGCTTTATGCGTCACGCAACAGCCTCAATTGATGCATTTACTTTTTATACTTCATTATAATATGTTATGCTACTATCAAAAATAATATTGTTTTGTATCCAATTTTATAAAACAATTGTCTATGTTTTATTCTGTCTGAGAATATTTTGTTGGGCTTCTGGTGTGTTCGAATTTTTGCGTTCTTGATTTTAGAAATGAAATCACTTACTGTATAACATGTTTGTTGATTTTTTCGATGATATGGGGTTATTTAGAAATTACTGTAGATGTATATAGGTGCACATAGTGGGCGTTACTATGGGATTCGGTCAAAAATTAATATTTTTTCGAATTTAGCTGTGTGTAGCTATACAAGAATCATGAATTAAAAAGACTACATGGAAACATTAAATCAGTGTTCGTATACGTGGTGTAGTAACGATATATTATGTAGTCAGTACAATCTCCATAGACGAGTTTAATAGTTCTAATCCCCTTCCCTTGAGCGCTTACAAATCGGCACCAATTCGCTTCATTCTCGAGGTTTAATTGCTTCGCTCAGGTTATTCTGTAGTGAATCGGATCGATTAGCCAATTATGTACCACTGATATCTTTCAAATGTAGCGTACACGACACGATTAATTCTTTGCTAGTGATTGTGTTGTATTTTAGCGATATTTTTACAAATCTCAAACTAGTTGTACTGTCAATCACATTGTCATTGCCAATTTCTGAACCTTGACCCCAACACCCCAACACATCCAAGCGCAACCTTGAAGCTGCGTACTTCACGCCAGAATTATAAGGTGTACTGTTAATCTTGACCAAACAACACGATAACAGCACACTTAACAAACATTCACTTTCTTAAAAATAGTTAAGGTCCGTTATTCGTTATTCCAAAAGTTATGTAATGACTTATTTGTACTTTGTTTAATTTCAACAGCACGCCATAGAGAATTTCAAAATTAACATTTATGGATATGCGTTCAATCAACATTGGACATGTTGATTTTATCGCTTAGAATGACCATAAAAGTATGATTTATAAATAACACTGTAATGTATAAGCAGTTAAACGTGTTCAATTTTTGGGAAGATCGCAACGTTTTCACGTGAGTAATTTGCACATAAATTATCACGTAATTAGTAGGTTGTAAACAACTACGAAAGTACGTGATCACTAAAGACGCCCATTAACCAAACGACGTCGGTGATTTGAATGGCTGTGAGGCCAACAAGTGAACTCGAAGCACAAACTGTTTGCGTCGAGGAAAAAGTGGCCGAGCTAATGTTCGTCTCGAAGTGGTTTCGACTTCTTTGACGGGCGTTCATAATGAAGAATCGGGAAGTACAGCGGATGCAGCGAATGCAGCATGTGAGCGGCGAGCTCGGACGCCTCTGTGGGCCCGACGTGACATAATACGGCTCGCCCCGCCCACGTGCTCTCGCTCACTCGGCCCGAGCGTGAAAGGGACGCGGCGACTCCCTCCGCCGAAGCCTCCGCGCTGTGCTGTTTCTAAGAAAAGCCAACTGTTATTATCTAGCGCGGATTGTTCTCGACCTCTCGCCGCTTTACTTGGCCGCTCTCATGAATGAAACCCTGCGCCCGCAGGTGCGCACCCCGGAGCATTAAATTTCGACGTCAATTACCCTATTACTTCTAAATTTGAGCGATTTTCAGCACGCTACACGATAATTTTCGGTGGTCGATGTTGTTACGCTTTGGGCTAATTTCGGAAGGAATTGTGCACAGGAAGTAGACATTTTAGGAATACTGAGTTTCGATTTGACATGATTGTATCTTCATGTTTCCCATCGTCATCTGCATGCGTGGCTTCATTCGTAGATCGTACATCAATCACACTTGTGTTGGCACCGGTACATGGGATAATTTAGGCTATGTTTAACAAGCTTCACGCTTGTTGCCAATTATTGTATAATCGATCACATTCATTAATAAATATTATCGGGTACGAATGGTGGCAGAGGATTGAATGTGTCAAAATTACAAGAAAATTTGTCACGAAAGTGTTTTTTATCTGTATTATTAATCGGTATTTATTTATAAGTTTTTTAAATGTCAATTATACTACTTTCATAAGGATATAATAAGTAGGTAAAATGTGAAAAACTTAATTTTCTATTTAACACCCTTTAGCAACTAACAGCAAAATTTAATGAAATTATTGTGTTTGTTGTTGTTATTTAGTTGTTGGGCTTTGCAGAATATATATCGCATTACACTTAATTTTAATGTACCTATTTACGTCTTTCTAATTATTTCTTGATATTTTAAAAACGTTTAAAATTAAGTTGAAGAAAAAAGAAATTAAACCAATTTCAAAAAGTAAAACTTCCAAATTATACGACAAAAAAATATTATATATACAACCCTTAATACTTACATACTGAGTCAAATGTTTGAAATCGGTGCCAAGCCAAATTGATAGTTGGTAGAAACGCTAGATTCACTCCCGCCGCATCGCCACATTTTATTAGTATCTTCTGTATTCCGTTATAAATTATGATCACTATTGTTGTGTTTATAAATTATGATCACTATTGTTGTGTTTCAAGCTTCTCATTCCAATATTTTATTTAAATTTATTTTCGCTTATTACTATAATTTCGTAGTTTATCTTTATGAAGTTGGTGGAATTTTCCTTAAAACCTTTTTAATTTTTAGTGTAAATAATTTTACGTCATAAGTTCGGTATTACAAAATATTATTATATAACAGGATGAACAGATCATGTACTTTATTGTAACCCAAGACACTACTAAGTAGTTTCTGTCGACTTATCTCAATGTATTCCACTTTGTCTCCATTATCAAAAGGGGTGCAATTACTTTCGTCATCAGTTCAGAATTATAGGATGTTTACTCCTATACGAAAACACTTTAAGGATGATTTTCTAATGTAATCGGTACCGAAGGCAAACAACTGAAATATGTTAATATTTAAGTTATTAAGGGTGGTGCGATTAAGCAAATATCTTTGAACATGGTTGAAATATCCGTTGGGCAGTTCCACTGTTTATTTTTAGAATCGATCATCAGACTCTCACCGTATTTAAACGGGACCGACTCCGAGCCATCCTCTTATATATCAAGAAAAAAATCACCAATATCAGTACATAAACAATGGAATTATGACTAGACATACAATACATATCTAAATTGAAAGATTTGTACACGAACATAGAACCACTAGGAAGTGGTTCTGTAACGTCATGTAACAGAAGGATCTGTAACGTCTGTTAAAAGTATAATGTTAGTAGTACCGACAACATATGTCTTTAAACAATGCTCAATTAGTCCCGACCGCTGAGGAGTTCCACTCTTTATCTACGGAACTCATCCTCAGATCCTCACCATATTTATAGGGGACCACCTATAAGCCGTCTCCTATAAAAAAACATCAAAATCGGTTCATGAACAACGGTGTTTTGAATGTACATATAAAAATACACATGAACATCGATCCGCCTCCTTATTTGATTTCGGTTAAAACCAGCGTAGTACATCTTATTTTAGATGTACTGGAATTTAATATAAACCAAATATTTTACGAATATTTTTATATGTATTCCAAAATTTTCACAAGAGTCCTAAATATATGTACCTACTTTCGATGTATCTATATATACATAGAATAAAATTCTAACTGATCGATTTCTGTACATGAACTATATATGAGAAAAAATATTATTAACGCAATAGAACCCAAAACAATAGTTGTTAGAATTTTTGTCTGTGCGTTTGTTCCCGCTAATCTCAGAAACGGCTTAACCGATTTTGTTCTGGTTTTGTTGTTTCATTGCAATCCGTACATACATATATAAAGTTACGAATTCACACTAATTCACAGAACGAGAAAACCCCAGAAAAATGCACGTGCTATCTTTAAGCGTAAGTTAGTTTTTCCGAAGCGAAGCGAGAGCATTTGCTAGTCTCTAATATAATTGTTTCCTGGTCTTCTTTCACTTTGAATCGATTAACAAATGTATTTAAATGTTGTATTACAAATAGTCAAGCTCTCAATATCTAACCCAACTGTATTAACGGCCATTAGCAAGAATTAAACGCCGGATAAGGAGAGAAAGCACACAGTGGAGGTGACGGCGTGTTACTAGGATCGGAGCAGTTGGGTGGCGTTAAGGCTATGATTGGCGCCGTTTCGGCACTCAAACCCGTTCGACCGGTCGCTCTGTCGCAACAGTAGCCTTCCGATTGCTGGCACATGATAAAATAAGCCTTTTGTTTTGTTATAATCTTAACAATCGCAACATGTTACGACGTAGTTAAATAACATATGTCTACTTTTTATTTTGGACTTATTTTTTGCTTTTGATCACATAGTTATAGTGAAGAATTACCTATATATGGGTGGGTCTTGTAAGGAAAATTGTTTGTGTGTTAATCAATCATTCTGTGTTGTCTTCGTGTGTATAAATAACCATTTGGACGTTGATCCCTAAATTTCTAGTAAATTTATTGCCATAATATTTAAGCAAAAAAGTTAAATTGACTTTAACAATAACCGTTGTTATTTTTAGGTGGCGTTGCAAAAATAGGCTCTAAAAAATAAGGTCATCAAAGTCAGAATATTTTGTTTTTCTTTCGTTTAAAAATGATTAAAAATTCTAGATAAGCATTTTTTGGTTACGATAAATAATAAGTTATTCGGAGAGTCATTTAGTTTTTTTTTTGGTGAAAATTAAACGCGATTTTTTATATTGTATTTATAAACATTTTATTAAATTATTATTATTTCCTCCATTTTGGTCCTATACCTTTTGCTATCTTTCGGGCAGGGGTGAAATTTTGCAAAACAATTTTGACAGTGTCGTTCGGTCAATATATCTTCTCCATAAATATCACGTAATTTTCGCCTTGCTTAAACTGCATTGTTACCTTTTTGTTAGTAAAAGAGTTAAACATGCTGAAAATGCTGCTTTCGATTTCCCATCTTTGGGCACCAAACAAAAATTATTGCAAAGAATCAACCACAGTTTTTAACAAACAAGCTTTACTACATCAGCCGTCAAAATATATAATGATTATGCGGCTTTAGTGTTAAATTGGCTGTGACAAAATATAATTAGGTCTCTGTTAAGAAAAAAACAAATTACTTTCCAAACAAGCAATACAATAACGACGGTTAAAAACTTGTCTTTCAGCTGCATTTTAACTTAAATATCATTTTTGTTTTTCTGACACTGCGTAGATTATGTTTTTTTTTTGATGACTGTATATAAATTTGTGTCTATTCAAAGCATCTTTTCACTGTTCTACATTAATAACTTTTTGTCATAAGAAAAGTTTTGTATAAATATTTTTATACAGCTTGTAATCTCTATAAATGTTTACGACAATTTTTTGTTCGTGTTCTTCGTATCACTTTTAAAGTTAAAATTTTGAGGTATTTCTTATTGCCTTAGATCTGGAGTTTTACTGTAACTATGGTAGATGTAGCTGAGCTTAAATTTATAATTAATAGTCTCGTCACTTTTGTCTTTAACTGGTAACATTAACATTGATTCTTACGTTCACAAATAGTAATTGCACCCAAAACAATTCTTAGTAGTTTTTACCAGATATATTATCATTTTTTATATAACCGTCTTCACCTCATACACCAACCCACCTCGGGAATCACTAAAATTAATCTAGTGGCAAATACCTTATAAAAAAACCGTGTTGCAATTTATACTATTTAAATATAAATTAATTATACTAAGTAATGATCATTCAGTTCAAATTATCTTGTAGTTCTAATTATCCTCTCAACAGCGGACTACTTTCAATGTGCGCTTTATTCATATCATTAAAGATATATGTAATTGCTATACTGCCATTATTCGTATAAGTTTCCGACTGAAATTTGTTTATGGAACCCTACAGTTTTCAAGTTAGATGAAAGTTATTTATTAACACCAAAAAGTTTAATCGTAACATGTAACCGTGTTATTGGTCTCAAAACATATCTTTCATTACTTATGCATATTATATAGTATATTAGCTTCTTGCAATGTGACATTACATTATCTTTGGTATAGTATAGATATCGGCGTGAGCTAAATTTTGTTATATCACTTGAAAAATATTGTAAATGATAATTTTATTTCCTACATCTGTGTACGGTTTCGTGTGATGTGAACACGTTTTCTCTGCGGGCGATGTGATACAAAAAAACATGTTATGATTCACTGAGACGCGATCATTTCCAGCCAATCGGAAAATTCCTGTAATCTTGTAGAGAAATTTTCTTCAATGATCATTGCTAACTTGACAATCTGTACACGCCATCCGTATCTTGGATTCCACCCGAACACATCTCCGGTGCTATTAAAATTACAGTTGTTGTTTACTGTCCTATACAAAATATATAGCCGTGATCGTCATTAATAAGTCAATTAAATTCATATTAGCGAGGTGCCCCAACTTGGAACCGGTGTAAGTTCGCCGAGAAGAGCTTTATACAACCGAATCTTCATTGCACATAACTGTCAAACGTGAACATCACATTTTTCTTTAAAATCTTTATACAAATATCTTTCCAAGTTTCGATCTTCTCCGGGGGTTCCGAAAATGATTTCATGCTAACCTTGTACGAGAAACACAATCAGATATTTCGTTCGAGCCGTTCTCAAGTATAATCTTTCATATATGCAGCAATTTATTTTTATTTATATAGATAAGAATAAGAATAATATTTGCAAAAAGCACGAGTCCACGAGTGCATAGTGTGTTTAGCAATTGATGATGTTTCAGAACATTCCTAGCTCGTGCATTATCTACGACAAGATAAGGAGAGCCAAAGTGGGAGTGACATCATCGCAGCCCACACAGTGTCACGATAACGAAAGTGTTCACTTGGTAATTTTTAATACAAGAATCAGTTAAGACGAATAACAGCAACATTCAGTGAATTCGGTACCGTTAAAAAACGGTGTGGAAACATAGATGTCCCTTAGCGGGTTAAAATGGCCTAGAAACAAAAGTCGTAAATCACAAAATTCCTGAACTTTAAAAGGTGAAATTCGAAAAATAGACAATTAAAATAATGCGAAATGGACAAATCTCTTATTACCCAAATCACAAAACGGACTTTCACCAAATAAATGGGCCTTGAATGAAGATAAGTGCTTATACTTTAAACGATTCCTTCCAAGTGAAATGAGAGTAAAAATAACGATCCATTTCTCTCGTTTCGTGTTTGTTTCGAACGCAATGGAGCTCTACTCAAGCGAAGTTGACTTGCACAGACAGGAGCATATCGGATTGAAACTCGAAATTTCAAACCGGTTTTCTCGCATCTCGCGTCACTCTTTCGCTCGTAGCGGTGGGTATTCTCCCTCTCGTTTCGTGAGTCACCGTTTTTACGTATCACGACGGCGCGGCTGGCCGCTCTACGCACTTCATGGTCATTCGTTCAACTCCGTCACGCTTTGACTGCAATAAGTAGACGTTATGCGACAATATATTAATGTCCAAATTAAAAAGTAAACACATTTTTGTAGAACGTTACGAAACTGCTGTCAGTTACATGTTTATTTTGAAATCAATATTGATATTTTTATGCAACGTCTAATAGTATGATGTAGTGAAACTGTTAAAACTATTTTAATCAGAATGGGTAGATTTATTACTACCTATTTAATTGAACATTTGATTTGAATTAGACAAGAGTTGATAATTTATTAAATAGTTATTATAAAGCTTATCATTAACGCATACCAACCTAAAGGGAAACCAAAGATTCAAATGGAGTCAAAATATAAGAACGTGATTATTGTTTCAAAAGCGTCTCTCGCGTAAAAGAGCATTTTACTTGTCATTGTGAATTTAGCCTTCTTTAAACGTTTATGCTCATTTGGCGCGATTTCGTGTAAACAACCGCGTTCTGCACCCTGAATCGGGTGTTATTTGAAAATTTTCATGTAGTTCCAACATTCTGTGTGTTGAATGTGGAGATTTTTGTTTTTAAAATACTCTCTACGTTTATTACGGTTTTGATAAACTTGAAACTCGCGTCGTAGAAAAATGTTTATATTATGTATATGTTTGATATTAATGTAGTCATTTGCTGCTTGCTCGTGAACCGTAATCATTACCAAAGCATAATGGTAAGACTTCAGTAATACTTTTTGCGCGTGTTATTCGTATATTATTGATGTAATTAATGGCCCCGGAGTGCAGCACTCAGAGGTGTAGAAAGAGAAAGGGATCTTATTCAAAAGTAGGTAATGTTTTTGTTGGTCTCATTGCTACAGCGGGCGGGTATTGGCGCATGATTCATTGGCGCGTGGGCAAAACTTATTATACTAGCGCCTCTATCCGCACCAGATAACTTTTTCTTTTGGCATGGCGTCTAAGAAAGCTCCTGACTCGACTAATAATTCACTTGTAATCTATTCACGGCTTCGTTGTTTACTCTTCTACGAATTGTAATCGAGTGTGTACGTCTGAAACGCGATATAAACGCGATGACGAACAATAGCGGTGTTCCTGTGTAAATTATTATAATTGCACCAAAGCTATCTTCATAGAATCTAGAACAGTCGCTCATTAATACTTTATTGTTATGTCTCATAATATTATTTACCTTTCGCTGATGTCAAGTCGACGCCATGCACCAGCATAACTGAAGGTTTATGTCGAAAACAGATCCTTTCAACTGTACCTGTGTTGTGTGCAGAGGTGTATTTAAACTATTTATTCAATCTTCTGTCTGTGTAGCTCTTGTCTCGTGTTTTTGTGTTCTATATTTTTTTATCCGTCGCCAGTTTTTAATGGTTCATTTTGAAAGCCTTTATTCAATTTCAAGACTGCTTTTATCTTCGCGATTGTATCTTTCGAAATGTTTTTGTTGGACTATAAAAGAAAGTACAGTTAAATATGCCACTACAACTTTGTTTCCATAAGGCCAGTTTTTACGCATATGTTTAACAAATCGAAGCTATCGTCTTAATGTTTGTGCCGAATGTTAGAATATCCCACAGGTCCTATGTAAGATTTAAAAATATTTTTTAAGTTCGTTCTACTTCTAATAATATTTATTAAAATTATGTCATATTTTTTTTGTAGGGTCTACGAACTTTCAATAATTCAAAGTATTAACGAGTGTCTTTAATGTCGTATGACGCAACTGACTCTTCCAGGAATGTCAAAATAGCTGTATATAGAAGTATATAATGAAAAATTTAGTTCCCTTGCACGCTATAAGTTTTTGCCCAGTGACCTCGATCTAGATCGATGTGTATCTACTGTGTACTGTCGAAACGATCATAAGATTGTGTCACTTAGTTTTTGGGTGTTTTCAAGCGGATCACCTGCAAAGATAAACTTTAAAATCTCCTCTAATGTCTGATATGAGAGACTATCTTAAGGAAAATATATAAACATATTCAAAACAAGTTATATTTAGGTGCTATGAATCCTTCAGAGCCTCTGCATGGCTTTAGCCTGGTGGTTTAAGTCACTGAAAGTTTTTGAGACATCTATCGCTGTTACTATATTTGAAAAAATAATTTAGGTTAAATTATAATGTATTTTGTAAATAAAACTGGTACCTTATATTATTGATTCCTGGTTGGGATGTATGATCTCAATAGAGCTAATATCGTTTCGCTAAAAGCTTTATTATATGTTTATTCTCGTAACTAATCGTCAGTGGGGCTGCTCTGACATATAACCTGTTCTTGGTATTTAACTTAATAACCTTTTAGATCATGCAGAACTGGCGCGGTTTCGGAGCTCGATGGGATGTCGCAAACGCGCATTGCGAAGTACCCTGCGAGGAGTGCGCAGGCGCATACAACAGAACGAGCTTTCTCATCGACGTGCGCCATTGTGATTCATCCCTTCTCTCAATTGAGTCCTTGGTGTATATTGATCTGCGTAAATCAAATAACAAGTTTTTAGAACAGTCAACGCCAATTTCTCAGCAAAAAATAGTAATAATCTACGTCCTCTTTTACTATGACCCAGTTTTAATATTTAAATAAAACAATTATTAGGTTTTAAAATACCTTTTTTTAAATGCCAGTAGGTACAGTTTTATTAACAAAACAATTTTTTTTAAAGATGCAGAGGTATTAATGCAATTTATTATATTCAAGTAATTTACAGCCGTTCAAGTCATAAAGTAACTTTCTTCATTACAATGTTTGTTTAACAATAGAAGTTTAGGATTTTAAAAGATACGCTGTCAACAGCTTGCTATTGAAAGCGTATCAGATTATGTTGTATAGACGCTGCTTAAAAGCTGCAACCTAATTCTTTAAAGCTAACCATTATATTCGTTGGTCTTAATCAAGCATTAATAAATGAGACGACCGAATTGTTAGTCATGCTACTTACTAAGTGAAGAATACGGTGGGATGCGATTCCGTTCCTGGCACAGTCTTTATTGTTAGTGTTGTCGAAATTGTGTTTGTCTATGCCACCCGCGTCACAATCCTCATAGGCCGTAAGCTTGTGTCGATCGTAAGCGGTGGCTCGTATCAAAAAGTAGTGGATGCGGTCGATAAGTGGATAGACCATTAGTGGCACAATATCTTAAACGTTTCTGCCGTGCTTCGGACGACACTTATAGTCGTCATTCATCTTTGTAATCGTTACATAGCAGTCGATATGTTATCTTGAACACATTCGGGAAGTATATAGATTGCCGATACATATGACATATAAAAAATTAACTTGTCCCATCACCGAAACGTATTGGAACTGCGTGGCGAGAGAACTCCTCAATACGAAGGAGACCGTGGTCCTGAAATAGGTTGTATATGTGTATTTATATATATTGTCGTTTACTTTACACCTATTAGAAAGAACTGTAGGAAGAAATTTTCCTAAATTTTATTTAAGCTATAGTCGATTTTTATGCCAGTATTTTAGTGTTAGAATATTCGTATTCGAATCACACCAGCTTTTACTTGTGAAGTAAGTTAACTTGTCCAATTATTAAGTAAAACTCCAGATCATGACCTTTTTTATGTACAAGCATACGCCACAGCGCCATCCAACAAATACAGCATGGCATTCGATTGAATAACTGATTCAGATGATTCTCCCAAGGCCCAGATTGGATAAAAATTTAAAATGAACTCGTAAGGGGATTCTTGCAAGGGATCTTAATGGATAGAACCTACAGATACATCAAACACATGCTATACACACTGAAAAAATGATTGTTATATATATGCAACAAATAAACGTAGCTTATACAGCTAACTACACTTCCAAACCAATGCTTCTAAACTCTTTGCTCGTCAATGGTCGAAGTAAGATGGCGTCTTATAGGCAAATCAAAATAGAACTGCTCGCCAATGGCGCGTTTCATTCCCGCTTTGATTGCAGTCGTTTAATGTACCGTTTCACACTTGTAATCTCGCCACGTGTAGCCTTTAATTAACACTGTTAGCCTTAAATAAATTTAGTTCGGCTAAGACCGTTGCAGAGAAATTTTGTCTTTACAAGTCGTTTAATTCTACATTATGGACTATGTTGCGATGGACAATTGCTATCTTATCTATACTAATATTATAAAGAGAGGGTGTAAATGTTAAGAATTCGTATGTATGCGGAGTAAGTTCTGGGACCACGGCATCTACTTGATAAATTATTGATATTAGAAATGTACATTATTCCGTAGTATGGACATTATAAAAAAAATACACTTATAAACTTATAGTATTATAGTATTACTTATGTAACCTATATTCTACCAACAACAACTTGTTATTCGTACAACAAGATATCAATTTATCAGATAAACGTTCAAGCTACCATTTTGTTTCACCAATAACTATTAATAATTTTGAATCGCAGATAACGTCTGACTCACTGTCATATTGGATAAAATATGAGATAAGTAATTAAAAATTTATTCTATATCCGTATAGCAGACCTACATTATATATAATAATTACATTTTTGGAAGTGTGAGTGGCTCTATCTTTCCATGATTCCCCGTGTACTATAATACGTGTGATTAACCCTGGACGTAAACGGACAAGGCCCTGGCTAACGGCTTCCCCTGATAGAGGTTATTTGTACTATCCAGTTTAGTTCTGATTGTGCATATGCAAAAAGCTGGGGTTTGTTGAACCTATCTGGCTAGCTTACCACCTTCCTACTAGAATACATTTTGAAATGTATAAAACATATTGAACTTTCAAAGTTTCAGAGGTAATTATCAACGGAGTTCACCGCATCTTTCTTCCGTTTCATCCGAAAGCAGGTTTCAGCCTTTGCCGCCATATCAAATAGCATATATATCCTCTATAATATATATCCTCTGCTCGTTTACCGATTATAATAGATTTTTAGGCAGCGAGGTGGATATTTGATGATTTGTTTAGAATCCAATGTCTACGTTAGATAATTTAAATAAAGCAAAATTTAATTATAACCTACTTCATGTAGGTCGTTCATTCAGTTACCCATGCTTTTAATAATAGTATTAAATCGATGTTCAGCGCCTGATAAAATGGTTTTCCCGAGCTGTCGATTAACGCGTGATTTACGACGTCTTTTGTGGTTCCTAATTTAATTAACTAATGTTTTATTTATAGAATAGCTAATTATTGTGAACCTATTAGACGTATTTTACGTAACGGCAAATTTTTGTTAATATCGTGTCTCGTTGATGACGTTTCATATCTAATGACACACACACACACTATTTCTAACTTTTTTGCATCCCGTGTTTAGAATTGATTTAAATCTACGTGTTATGTAAACGAGTACAGATTAAAAAAATATAGTATACACAGTACTTTAATAGTAGTTATAACTGCAATATATTGCTAGCTCTAATTTTATCACGTCTTTTACAATACTCCTGTACTGATTATTGAAGGGGCATTGTAGACTGTCCTAGTTGAGATTAGATAAATCATATGGGAATTATTTCTAGCTTTAGTAATGTATATAACTTGAATCTCAATACTAGATATACTTCTTATAAATATGTCGTACTTTCAAAGTCAACTATCACAATTTAAACTGACTATATTCATGTGCGTATGCTTCAGTACCTCTCGGGTATTTTATATTGCTCGCTGAAATTCTTCGGAAATGGATTTGCTGGTTGGTGTATTGAATCTGCATGTCACAGAATTTAGATCACATTTTGCAATAATTCACATATAGTTAAGAATTAAAGTAGGCTGTGTCTTTTATTTACCGTTATGCATTTTGATTGTTTAAGCTGAATGAAATATAGTATAAAGCTAATTTGATAATATAACGTAAAGATAATAAGATCCCTGATATTTTTAATGTTCAAAGTTAATTTAATGAATTAAGTAATGGCGTAATTATCACGATGCCTACAAAATATATCACGCCGATATAAATGCAAGACGAATGTGAGCTAGTAATATTTTAAATATTTTATTTACTTGTTCTGTCTTGTCATGCGTCAAGTACCTGGATTACATGAGGTTATAGATTACTGATACATTACAAAAACCGTTGCAGCAGTAACATATCAATGTCACAGATTAAATTATTTAAGATCGCTGTCAAGTATTAACTTAATTAAAAAAAAAGTTATTTGTCTTGTGTTAACTTTAATCAAGGTACCTATGATGTTTGGCTCTTTTTTTTTTGTCGTGTTCATGAATCCAAATATCAACCGACAAAGACGGCTACTCATTGTGTAAAAGAATTATATTGTGAAAAGCATTTCATTATGATATTTATTAAAACTTTTACTCTCATTAGTATTTAATGTCATCAAATGATTTGATTTGTTTAAATATATATCGTCAAATTTGTTTAAATGTATATTTTTTTATTTACACCAAAGATGTGATATAACTTATTACGTGCGTATATACCACAGACCATTGTTTACTTTGGATAACACTTTTATGTATAAGTTTAGTATCAATCGTAATAGTTCTCTCTCTCTCTCTCTCTGTCACTTTAATCTTGGTCGGTAACACGTCAGTGACATCTGTGGTGTTGCGGACGTTCACGGGCGGCGGTGACCACCGGTGGCCAGTCTGTTTATTTGTGAATAACATACTTGACCCTTAAATATAAAATTTTCATCTGAGTTATACTAGTTATGTATAAACATGTCAAACGTAACTGTATACTCATATACATATTATGTATGTCACAAAGCTTGTATAAAGGGAAATCTCTATTTATACTGATAATATTAAAAGCAAACGGTTTGTACAGTGAGTAAACTATTCCGAGAAATCATGTTTGGAAAATTCTTAGTAAGATATGGTGCCGGTGAAGTGTGCTCACATTTAAGGCATATTTTTAATGCCTTTTATTTAATTTTCACGAGATTTTATCTTCTTTTCATATATTTTATCTTTGTACATCGTTAGTTTTTTTGGCGGCCGTACGTCAGTTATGTTTCAAAAATAAATATGTTTAAAAATGTTTATTTACAACTGTATCGTACGGAACCTGATGTCGATCGCGTTACGGCAACGCTCGTCGCAGCAAATCAGTTTCGTCAGCAGAACGTGGGGCGCGGCTCGCATGCATTATTCAAGGCTCATTTCTATTCAACGGCGACAGGCCGCCCGGTAAAAACTTCTCGTTTGACAACTCGGACGCCTGCACCCTTCGTACTTACGTCATGTCCGCGCACTCTACGCGGTACTCCATCGCGAGACATTTACTCATATTCATTGCTATAAGTTATATGATTCCATCGGATGTTTTCAAGCTAATCGCTCGCGCGACGCCGCTCAATGAACTTCGACGCTCCATTTTAATAATTCATGGTGCTATACCGAAAGTTGTCTCTCCCGAACTCGTGTTTCTCATTTAAATGATAATAGGTCCGTTTCGTGTGAGGTTCGAACTTAACCTGGAAGTGAGACCGAACCTGTTATCGTGTCGGCGTGCATTCGGTGCGGGCCCCGAAATAAAACATACGCAACAATATAATATCCCGTGTTACGATCGTAATCACCTTGGTATTAACAGCTCGTAAAACACAACTGAATCGCGTATGCATTCAGTTTTGTCTGACATCAATGGAAGCATTAAATACGAGTTTAAACAAATGATGTATTAAATTTTGTTTCAACGTTAATTGTGTCAGCGCCGTGATATGAGTTGTGAGAAAGATATGTCACGATCTAGAGTGGTTTATTGATCCTTTTAGAAGTAATAAAAAGTTCAATCGATGCGTGATCAATTCGACCTATTTCATAAACTTCTAAAGTTTATGATGCAGGACAAGAGGCAGGAAACAATACTTTAACTTTTAAATTTGGTTACTTAATAAGTTTAGTTGCAATGTGGAAGATAAAACATGCATTATTTTAAATATACTGTTTTAACGAAATGATTTTTTTACACGTAAATCAAGATCTTTGTAAAAAAAAATTTTCTGCTTTCATTGCCACATTGGCTGTCATTAACTTCACACACGTCACACACGTTGTAAATGTTACTTTAAAAATAGCTTCACGCTTTTACTTCTGCTTTATCTATTATTATCGTTAAGTGTTCTTATAAATGTAACATCGAATCCTAATGATTGTTCGTTATACGGTTCGTTATACAAACAATTATTGCTAGTATTATGACTTATATTTATTACCTATATTGCTTTAGTGAAAGAAGGTCGTGTGTAAAATATCCTGTTAAGTGATATATAAATCCTTACCATGTCTGGTAAAAAAGCATATTACTTTAAATGTTACAAGTTTCGTTTAAAAGTTGCTTATATCTATATTACCTTTAAATAAAATATTAAACATTTAAAAGTCAATAATTGAAATTTGATTATTTAATTTTAAATAATAACATAACATGACTAAAATGCTTATTGGTGATATGCAGGACATTTTTCAGTTGTATGTATTTAATCTAAAATGTTTTTGTTCTCATACTGTCACGATAGCGGCCCATCAGCTGTCAATTACACATCAAACATTTGCGATAATTTTTCACCAAATTTAAACACATACTATACGTATATATTCAAGATTCACGGATGATAATATTATTTTTAAGGATATTAATATTTCAAACGGTGTAATACCATATTATTAAGAACTTCACCGAACCATGTGAAAAATTAATACGCACAAAATCTTTAAAATGTGTCACCTTGCAACAAACCACCGTTGAAACCAGTAGGTGACCTGCTGCTAGAACTAACTATTAATGTCTTTATTTACATTTTAACTAACATATAATGATAAAAACAACTATCACATACAAGTCTTTATAGAAAAAACTAGATAGGATACACTTTTTCACAGTGAAACATAAAACGTTAGAAATATTAATATTCATATAAGGTACATCGATGTTTTTATAGATACAGAAAAATAAAATCCGCGCTAGCTATTATTAGCGAATGTCGAATGACTAGTGGTCGGACGACATCGGTGCGGAAACGGCGACGGACCGTCGTCGCTGGCACGGTGCCCGCGGCCGGCGGATACAGTTATACGGGACCCTGGCGATTGATTCTCCGTGTGGTGGCTCGGAGCAAGGGCTGCTACCGTTTGGAATATCAAACATAGATCATGCACACGGGCTTTATTGCAATCAATGTTACCTCAGAAGCGGCCCTGAATCCTTTCATCTAGTAACACACTGGTAATTGCACTATACTAATGGGAATTGAAGTAAGATATAATGTAACTTCAGTATAATCCGTATAATCTGTTCAGTATAATCCGTAAAACTTATGCCAACCGAAGCCCTTTACGTATCCAGCTAATGCCATCACGTCGAATTTTCGCAAACTTAATATAATTGACTGATAACAGTTTCAATTTAATAGGTGTAAATTTACATCGCCGTAAAACTTATTTATTTCAATTGTCAAAAATGATAATAACTATGCATTAATGATACGTTATGATTTTTGATATTATAATGTCGTTTGTCTTCCTGTAATACATTTTTTAATACACCTTAAAATGTCTCATTGCTAATGTTCCTAAAGTTCATATATTCCTGCATGTGACAACCCTACGTCACGAGTAGGAAAGAGATCACACTTCGTTTGCAATGTTTTCGTTTGCCGCCCGTCCGAGTTGGATTTTCGCACAGTTACATTTCGTTTTTTATTCGCGGCTCTTATGTTTGCTCAACTTGAATATGGATCGGCTGTTACGATTTCTTATTAACTGTTAATGTATCTGTACAATGAAGACCTCCCCAATTATTTATTTATATAATGGAGTTTATTTTCGTAGGTCGCAGTCTTATGGACCCCTTTAGTAATTTTTCTGTTGAATATTATCACATATCAAATCCATTTAAAAAAAAACATGGACAATGTTAATTTATCATTGAATGTAAATAAAATTAGACGAGAAGGCAATGCGAGAGCCTTAGTAACTGTCTATGTAGATAATTATTTTTAATCCATGGATAAAATTTTCATAATGTGATGCGTATTTTTTTTAAATAAAAGTATAGTCAAGACAGAGAAACATTGTAGCAGAATTCATAAGTTTATATAGCACACGTTGGTAAATAAACTTCGCTGCAATCAATTAATTACCCAATAAAATTCCTTGGATACAGCCTACGTAATATAGAGAAAATACGTAATATTGAGAAAAATCATATATTTTTCTTTAAGTATACCTGACAAAATAGATATTCGCTTACTATGGTGGAAGAAAATATCGTGCGCAATTGATGTTCTCAGCGGTGTGTGAAGTCTGCCAATCCCCAATTTAGGGTTAGTTAGACTATGGCTTTTATTTCTCACATTGTAAGAGCAGACCGCAACCCAACGCTAGGACACGTATTATTTATTACCTGTGTTCAAATCCTCCTTTCTCTAATTATTTGAAATAACTGCCACTTACTTCGATCGATTAAATACACGATGAGTTCACAAAGTTGTCAAAGATGTTTTTAGTCTGTCATTTCGCATTTCGCCATCGTGAAGAACCACGATGCCATCCCCGCTTATTCTGAAAGGAGGTTCTTCGCATCTTTAGGACGTTTATACGTCACGATAATTGAATTACTAAGTTATTTAATACTAACCAAGTGCCCGCTGGGATTTCTTCTCATCGGCAACATCTAAACTGAAATGGAAATGCTCGAGAAACTTTTCCACTAGCAATTACCGACCACACCTATAAACCAAAATCCAAAATTTCATGGTTGTAGATCCTCCGGTCTTAGTGAGTTATCTGCCTCTCAACCAGTTAATATTAATTATGATATCAGGTAAGCACGTTGTTAATATTCTGTCTACTTGGCTAACTACCATCCTCTAGGAGGTTGATCAGCATCAGAAGAGCCAGCAATATAGGGGTTTCCAGTTTCCATCTTCATCGATGCTTTTGATGTCACGGACATATGTACATGGACAGCGGTGACTACTTACCGGTAGAGAGCCCGTTCGTATTTACCTCGTAGTCCATACCATAATCATAAATTTTTTTTAATGACAACACTGAAGCACCTCTATATCTATCAAACAAAAGAAACGATTGACAAACAGCGGAGAAAATGGCACTGAACTGTTTTTACTTTGGCTATTTATATATAGATAAATATAAGAATAACCGAAACCGGCAATTCTAATTTTATATTAATTTCCATATAATCAGATAACTCAGGATATTATAATGTAATTAGCCAGAAATCTTCATAACTACCGTACCGACGCTGGAAATTAGGCATTAGCTTCTACTAGCCCGTATTGCCTAGAGAATGTGTAATGCCTAACCATTTATGTAGATGATTATATCCCCAAAACGATGTCTGTGTACATAATGTGACGTCATCGTCTCGCTGTAACCACACTATGCCACGACGCCACGGTTCTATATACTCTATTACTCGTACATACGTCACTACGTCACTAGCACTATGATGGTCTATAATTATGAGTATATTAAGCTATTTTAACAGAAATATAAATTTAAATGGCTCTCTTTAGTCGTCGTGGAAATACAACTGGATGGCGGTCATTTGTACAGAAATAAATAATTAAAATGTTATGTTAAGCATTCTATGAAGTATTCATTATACTTAAAATATATTTTTATTTGTTGTTTCTGTACATATAGTAAAAAAATTTACGCTTAGGATTCTTCGAGTCTGTGGTGATATTTTGCGTAATTTATTTAAGTAAAATTCGATTTTGATATGAGATCCATAATAAATAAACAGATTTGATATTTGGGGATAAATTTCTGGAGGTAAATAAAAAACAACTGAATGTTTTTGTAAACCGAAGGGTAAGATAAAAAGCAGATTTGCGACATGATTTTAAGTGGTCACATTCGTTTGTGAACAAGGATAACACCAAAGGTCTATCATAGTCCTTGGACGACAGATTTTTTTACACCTCCACGCACTGACGCATCTCATGACAATGGATAGAAATAAACTGTTCTGGTGATCTTATTATGTTTATAAACTAAGAAACGTCTTTAACAAATATTAATTATATGTGAGTTTTCACAAATGTTTATTTCTAATTAATTTCTTTAGTTAGCATTTACTCGCAAATGCTTACCATCTCGTCATAATGTGACCGCTACAAGCCTTTAACTGTGTTAATGACTTTAATAGGCCGCTTTTGTGAACTAGTGGTTGACCATTCAGATCGACCCAAAAACCTCTCACCTATTAATTTCGAGCGTCGTTTAAAAAACAAAAATTATACTTTTCTTATAGTATAATTGACGTTGGCACTCGAAGAAATTAATTATCGTGCGGCTGGCGATGTTGCTTTCTTTGCGATTTATTAGATTGAAATTTTCCTTTATTTTAGAAGCTACTTGTTTGACCAAATTCGATAAAAAGATATTTAAGGTACATGGTTTAATCTAATTAGAGATGTTCGTCTATACACATAAAAAAGGGACCGAATCCTTGCAGTTTTTTTAGGTGGGTGGATAAAAAAATATTCTCGAAAGCGAGACAATATTAAGAAACTCATTATTATGGTATCATAAAGTTATGCTCTTTTTTGTGTACAACGTATATTGAAATGCTTTCTTGCTATTAAAATAAGTAGTTAATTTTAAATAGACCGCTGAAATTGAGTTCGATACTTGAAAAAAGTTCATAAAGTTGCAACTCAATGTAATTGCTGAACGACTATTAGAAAATGCGGAGCGATGACGGGTTGCAACAATTGCACCATAATCGGCGGAGACTATGCGGGTTATTACAAGGTGCAGTTGCATTCATAAAGAATGGCTGTCACAATAAACGTTTGCATAACTGAAGAGCGCGTTATGGTAAATACGAGTACGCGGCGTGCGTCGACCCTTTGCCCTAAACACCCAGTAAGCCATTTGTAAAAATAATACAGGTTAACATAAAAAAAGGTAGACAATCTTTGTTACACATCTCGAACGACTTTTTTATATGGCACTTAAAATCGACGCCTAATATTCATTCAGGATGTTTTCAACGTTTGATAATTTTTAAACTGGGTATTTAAAAAATATTCGTATTAGCCGTACTATTAATTTGCAACTAGCAAAATCTAACCTACCAACAGTTGACCTTTCCTTTGGCCAATGCTACTATCTGTTATTCATGGGAATCATGGGAAATAATACAAGTCAATACAACAGTTGTAATAATTAAAATTTTGCGTTTGGAACAGTGTTTAACTTGATTTTTTTGATTATTATTCTAACAAAAAAAAATATTTATATACAATTTCAAATGGTACGTTCGCAATATTCCCGAACTAATACTTTAATATCAATATTTACAATGGGTATTGTAATCCACCGGTAGAACCTTAAATCATACTTTTAAGGTTCTCCCTGTCTTCAACCGTGGATAGGCAGTTAAGCTACCGTAGAAATCTGCACTTCTAGGTTCCACTTGTAGAGAACGTACCATTCCTATCTGTATCCTGACATGGGCGACGCGTTAATCTAATACTTCCAGGAGCCTTGGAATAATTAAAACAAACAGTCATAAACGTAAAAACCTAGATCATTATCTCGCCGGGCGGTTGATGCATCGGAATAGGCAACGATGTACGTATATGGCAAATCAACCGACTAACGCATACACACGTACGGCTGTCGCAAGTGGCTTGTTTTTTACCATTTACATGTTCTGTTGCCGGGATGGAATTCTACTAATCGTCACTGGCGACATATCACGCATGCCTCCGCTGTAACCGCGGTAAATGAGCGCAATTTAAACCGAAGCCAGGCTTCTTCGAGTTTGTTGTGAACCGCCCCGTTTGAGTGAATGAATCAATTCAATACTTTGTTACCCGTAAAACGGACACTGAAGAAAGTCAACTATTTATATCGGGACAGGAGCACTGTGGTGACACCGACGCCGTCGTACGCAGTTTGCGCGAATTGAAACAGTTTTAAATGTCCGATGATTAAGCGTTACGTTCCTAAAATGTTTACAGGAGACAACTGCTGCGCTCACACACTTATGCATTGATACAATTTAAATGACATATATCCGTATATTAAAATATAAACTTAATTATAGATGGGATGATACTCCCATTGAATTTAATAATGTTCACACAAACGTTGTCACTTCTCGAAGGATATACAGGTACTTTGATGGATCAAAGACTAGTGTACTTCAAAGAATTTGTCTTTGTGTAAATGTTTGTATGTACGGAGCTGAACAATCGGTGACGTGTAGTTCTGAGTGTCATATCTGTGTACAGGTGTTATCGGGCCGCGTCGCCCACGCGGCGCGCGGCTCACAGCACCGGTGACCCGAGTAAATCACCAAACAGCGCGCGCGCCACAACGCGCCACAATCTATGCAAATCACAGGCTAAACTTATTGCTCTCGCCTCGACTCCTTTCCAAATGCATACTAAATAGCGCGCCGACCCACCGACCACGCCATCCTTTGTTCACAGTTTTTCACTTAACCTCCCGCGCTCGTTTAATTTCAATGGAAATATTTAGTAATTGTTTCTTACCAGTTTCACTGCAACCCGCCTACTTTACTTTTTCATGCACATGTGATGCAGCGTTTTAATTTATAATTCGATCTCAAAAAGTCGTTAGATGTGATTTCATTGATGACTTTGTTTCTTGATTTCATTTTAAACGACCTGACAATTCTAATCCCAGTAGAGCTTCAACATGCGAATCCAGCTCATTTCTTCCAGTTGGACAGGCGTTGTTGGCGCCTCTTGTGTTATGAATGTCCATGATCGAGGATGACTTCTTACCATCAAGTGATCCGGCTGCTCGTTTCGCTGCCTTATAATTAAATAAATAAAAATATATTTCATGGGTCGGCAGTTGCAAAAAAGTGTTTAACCGCACGTAGCACTTAAATTGCAAGAAATTATTCAAATCGTCACTACAGAATTTTAATGATAAGTGTATTCGAGTCAAGAGTTGGCTTACATACATAGTATTCCCATGGCGTTCTCAGAATTAGACACAGAATGTAACAAGAGATGTTGCTCCCGTTCTTCCGCATAGATTCAACTCGCATTGCGATCCAATTATACGTGATACCGACGAGAAATATTATTACACTGATTTGCTACACTGAGATAATTACTGTGAGAATCTAAATCGTAGTTATTCTTGCCATTGTGGGATATACGTGCCTAAACTTAATGCTAATTCTTATTTATTACACAAGTCATTCTAATCGCGGCGATACGGCCTACGTCGCCGATGGCAATAAAAACATAATATCGACGCAATTATTCTTGCATTACGAATGCTAGCCATATGTCTTTTTATATATAAAACAAAAGAACAATGGAATTTAAAAATATGCAAAACAAATTTTAAGCTATGTCCATCGAGGAGAAAGTTTTGGCGCAAAAGTAATAAAATATGTCTGATGAAATTTTAATTTGAAGCAGGTCCGCAAAGTTGAACACCGTACATTAATGTATGGCCGTCGTAAAATCGTTCATACGTCGATGTTCCTTATTAAATTTCCTGTAATAAAAATAAAAACATTCAACGAGACTACTGAATTACAATTTTTATCCATAGCTTTCATATACACTTTTTTGCAAAACATATCATATTAAACACTCTTTATGTTGCTTTCTACGGCTTTTATACACGTTCTTGTAACTAAATCGGCTTCTAACTACAGCTTTACTATTTGTATAATCTTTGCTATGGGTAAAAATTTCAATCGTTTCATATATTTTTACTTTAATTTGCAATATGTTTAATACATCAAATGGAAACTTTGGAGTCACGGATGGCACGACCACATATTATAAAGATATCACACACATACACAAAACGCGATATGTTTTATTAAATTCATAATAATAATTCATCACGAAATTGTCGAAGGTTTCCACGTTTTTATATTTGTTAAAAGGCTCTGTAGTATGTCGACAGTATCGCTCAGTAATAGATTGTAACAGGTAATCATTATTTACGTAATATCCTACACAGCGTCCTGGTGATTTCTCCGATGTGCTCAGCCAAAGCGCTATTGTTTGACCGACATTTTAAAAAGACAATGTATCCATCATGGTTATTTTATATTTCCCTTCGATATGACTCATTTTGTGCACACAGCATGGTGTACAGGTATACATTTACGTTGACTTAACATTCAGGGCAGTTATTTGAATATGTTTACACGTCAAAATATTAAATTTGTTTCATGGAATATGAGTCGCAGTTTCAGTAGAAACAAAAGCTCGTATACAACAGTCGATAATTACCGCTTCCAAAAATCGTAACAATATCGATATTTAAAATAGGTCTCTACGTCTCCTTTAAATTAGAACTTAAACATCTGTTTGATGTCCATAAACTATATCTGTACTAATATTATAAAGAGAGAGTGTGTATTTGTGAGTTGCGTATTGTGTTTCGTAGACGGTAATCATCGGAGTCACGGCAACTATTTAAAAATTATTTTACCATTTGAAAGTACATTATTCCGGATGGACATAATCAATAATAGTATAAAACAAATTTCGTCTCTCTATCCGAATGCTATAATCTTGAAAACTACGGCACGAGTGTTCATATGGAGAATGGTGCAGGTAAATATAAAGTGTGAGGAAAAATTTATAAAACGCCCCGTGAAAATGAACAACATTATCTCAGGTGCGATTACTATTTGTGAACGTAAAAATGATTTTTTCCGCAGCACAGTGGGGGCAGATTACATTACAAATAACTTTATAGAGACATCGGATTCATTAAAGTTGGAGTTTACGCACAGTCCGGCGCGGTCACATGCGATCCCAAACTCCCGTCGTTTTGCGTCTAACGACTGTAGAGGAGGTTTAAATAGGTAGAAATACCACATAACCCTGAAGGTTTCGACGGTGGCTTATGTGCTGAAGATTTCCTTGCGATAATAGAAAATAAACTACACAACACCAGGACCAAGGCTTTAAAAAAATAACTTGTAACCCTGCGTTCAATTAAACATCAGTCGATGGCGTCAGTAGATTTTTTAAACAAGTTTGGAAGATTTAATAAAGTGATCTCGTTAAATCATAATCCCTGTTTAGTTTTTCTGTATTGAAGTTAAACGTGCTTTGTACTAGGAATGTTATGGGTATGAAATTTCGGATCCGGATAAGGATACAGATATATGAAAATTATTTTGGTTTGTCCGATTGTTTCGGATAATTTCGGTTAGGGTTATTAGATGATTTACGACTTGGAAAAAATATATAATGTATTTACAAAGTTTGACTTTGTTTCTAGGTTTTATAGGGTATTGTAATCACAAAAAAAAATTAAATAATAAAATGAGAACGACGCGGCTAATGTATCGGCTCGGTCAGCGTAAACCAGTCATAAGGTGCTTTATTTAGACTTTGCCTCTGTCCGAAATTATCTGATACTTTTTTATCGGATTCGGTTACGGTTACGGATATATTTTTATTTCGGATATCCAATAGTTTCGGTTACGGTTACGGAGCGCCATAACATAACATCCCTGCTTTGTACGTCGACAATATCTCAAGCTATGTACATAGTAAATTAACTGGTTATCATGAAAATGTATATGGAGCCAAATATGAGCATTAAAAAATTTTTGGACATTTTATGTCTAGATAAGCATTGTTATAAATATAGAGAATTTTTTTTTCGAAATTTTTCTCTGTGTGTCTTTCCGTCTGTCTGACCACATATCACACTAAAACCAATGAACAGATTTGGATGATAATTTTCGTAACTAATGTTATGGATCTTAATCTAGGATAGTTTTTACCCCAGGAATGCATCGATTCTTACGGAAGGGGAAATCAAAATTACCACTAACATTCTATTAACAGGCTAGTAAATAAAATTTTAACTGCCTGGATGCAACCATTATGTTTGTAATTCATATAACTCGAAAAAACCATTCAAATGTTATTTGTAAAAATGAGGCGTGGGTTTTCTGAAGTGAACCGAAGGTGGTACTAGTATTTATTAAACGTGAACATGTATTGCGTGTTACAAGAATCAGGTCCCAACGGTCTTCGGTATAGAAATTAATATGACCACGCTTCTTATAGACGAGAGCACAATACTGCACCGAGCGCGTATTGCATCGTCCGAGTGGTCGTTGAACCCTCGCGATTGTCGGCGCAATTGTCTCTCGGCACCATCGCAGCTGGCCCTCACCACAGCCCGACCGTTAGCACTGCTAATTGCTGTAGCTCCCATTTTATAGCCCTTTATGACGTACATCCGTGCCATTTATCAACCTCACGCGCGAATAAGACGTCTCGAACATAACATTACAGCCTAGTATAAGATAACTCGTGTACGAGCTTAGTTCGAGCTAAATCTCCTTTGTTTCGTTAGGTGGAGCGAAGGTTTCAAACTATTGAGTGGTTCGCTTGAACAGCTCTATATGGCTTAACCGATTTCAAAGCACTCAAGACGTTCGCAACAAACTTGTTGCGCGCTAAGAGCGTACCTAGCATAGTCATAAACTAAGTTAAACCCTCTGTCGGCAACATTGCCGGCTTGAGTTCAGTTCAAATTAATTCGATTATCAGCGCACCTCGATCTCGCTAAACCACTCGGATTCCCTTCATTACACATACGCTCTCTACTAACATGGATTAATGCAGATTATACATATTGTACTCCAAGAAGACATACGTCTCAATATCTACCTTATTTTCTGTAGTCTACATTCTCTGCTAATAAATCCTCTGCGGTAATAAAGAAACAACATATTGGGAAGATTTAAAGTAACGATTGACTTCGGTTTCGAAATATTATATTAGGTTTTCGAACTTATAACAGCAGTAAAAGGAAACGTTTCTCAATGATAAAAACATAAATTATATTACGCATTCAGATTCATGGATATTTTAAATATGGAAGAAGTCTTAACTAGCACTTGACATCGCGCCTTGAAATATCTACCATTTGCATTATAAATTGTGTATTTATTTACATGTGAGCTTTGAAAATATATTACTGTTATTCAATATTCAGATGGCAGGCGTTCGGCGCTCACGCACTGTATTGGAAGTTGGTCATGAATTCATTGTTTTTAACGTAGTCGTGTGATATTGGACCACAATAGGAAAGAGTTCAGGTCACGTATCAACGTCTGAACGGACGGAGAATAATAAAGTTTAAACGTTCAATGGGTCGAGTTTTTAGAATTCTTCCATTTATGATACACGATGAATATTAAATGTTAATTGCGTAGTTATTGCACGGTTGCTAGCACGAAAATAGCCATTGATTAAATTGCTCGGTTTCGTTGGAGATGCGGGAGGGAGGGAGCACATGTACAATAAAGGAAAATCATAATTGCTCTAGTTGAGTACGCTTCAGTAATTGCAAGATTGCGAGGTTTAGTAACAAGTTACCGCGTTGCATTATTTATGTCGATTAGTCATAAGAGAGTATAGATGCATCCATGGATGCATTAGACCTACATAGTCAATGTACTGTAGCTGCTCGCGTATCGTATCGGTTACGTCAGATCCTCCTGTACCGTAAGTAACACCTGGAAATCTCTCTTAATTGTTATTCTCATTAAGAGGCCATTATCGTCCCGCTTTTGGACTTTATACGCATTGCTCTTAGAATGGTAGTGATTAAGTCATAGTCAAGGCGTAAGGGTAAGTGCATTTTGGATCAATCTGCACATGTTAAATTAACTTTTTTGCAACTGTTAATGGTCCATTAAAATAAAAGTGCAAAGCTAGTTTATTTTATACTAGAGGTTCATTGCGATTTCTTTTTTGGGTCGAACAATTATCTAATTCTGAGATCTAAATTAATACAAATTGAGACTTCAGATTACGAATATCATCGTGATTATAGCTTATTTATATATACATATTTACATGATATAGAGCCTGTGTCCATCCGGGATAAAGTATCTTTCAAGTGGTAAAATAATTTTTCAAATAGGTGCCGTGCTTCTGGAGCTTACCTTCGCATAATCGATACACAACGTTGATAATTATGTTAAGGATGGGTAACAGTTATACTCGTTCTTGTACAGTGGTTCACTGAAGATTTGTCAATGGTTTTATTTGTTACTAGCAAACTACTATGCAAATCAGCTACAATATTTTTTCTTTGTTAACATACATCTATACATAGAATCAAATTCTAACTGGTCGCTTTCTGTACATGAAACGATACATGAGAAAAAATATTATTAGAGGCCTTTATTAAAGAAATAGAACACTGAACAATAGTTGTTAGGATTTTTGTCTGTTTTTCTGTGCGTTTGTTCGCGCTAATCTCAGGAACGTCCTTACCAATTTTGTTCTGGTGTTTACTAATATATTGCAGGAAGCATCACTTAGTTCTTAAAGTTTGTATCATTGCAATCCGTCCATAAATAAAAAAAAAACTATACATTAAAATAAAATAATGCGGGTACTATTTCTTAGCGTAATGCGTAGTTTTCCCGAAGGAAAGCGAGTTTTCTTCGGGAAAACTACACCTTACGCTGAGAAATAATACATACATTATTTTAAATTAATTTATAACTTCTTTATTTATGGACGGATTGCAATGATACAAACTTTAAGTATTAAATTACGCTTACTACAATACATTAGCGAAAACCAGAAAAAAATCGGTTAAACTGTTTCCGAGGTTAGCGCGAACAAACGCACAGACAAAAGTTCTAACAACTATTGTTTAGTGTTCTATTGCGGTAATTAGACCACTAATAATATTTTTTCTCAAATATCGTTCACGTACAGAAAGCAATCAGTGTTAGTATTTTATTATATGTATATATTTTGGATACGCAATGAATTATTATTGTCAATATTGTCTTGGATTCTTGATTTGAAATTCATAAAAATAATAAGGTACGTATGTAATTTACTTGTATGTTTTAGGATTTGTGACTGGGCTTCAAAAGTGCAATGACAGTTCTTACCCATATCTTAATTTACTTACTCCTAAATATTCTGCTATTTGTAATATGAAGCACAAATATACGTCAAGTTGCAAAGATTAGATATTTAAATAAACTGAAAATATTATTCTAGCAATGACAAAACAGATATAATAGTTTAAGTGAACTATACTGTATCTGCTGTGCATTAAACGGATCGCGTTTGGCAACACCTTTGTATGCAAGCATTTGTAGTATATCACTCGATATCGATCTGGAAGGATATCGCCCATAGTAATTTATAGCTGGACACGATCGCGTACTATCAGTTGCACAGTAGGCAATCGTGGGCCGCGCCGCCGCGATCGGCGGTTATCTTTGCCTTGCGTCGGAACTGTCGGCCGCGGTTCGCGCTGACGCCTCCATTCACGTCATACGCAATACAAACGTCCGTTTTACAAAATACCCGTACCACATAAGGTAAACCGCCTCGGCTTCGTCTTTACGCCGAAGCACTCTATTAATGAACGCGTTACTACAACGCGCCCATAATATCGGTACCGAAATAATGATTGGTACTCGATCACTCGCTATATAATATTTTATGATATATTACTTTATATTCATGCGGGCGGCCGCCGGGCGTCGGCATACGACATTATTTACATATAAGCCGTTGTTCCTGTGCTCATTCATGGCCCTGCCCTCTCAGACCACGCTGATTTATAGCCTTAATTTCATAAGTATCTCTTTGTTACTATGGCGTCTATCTTATAATATTGCACCTACATTAGACAAAGGGTTCGTGTAATTTAATGTTACTATCGAATGGTGTCACGTTCAGAAAACTCTATTGATCGAATTCTTGAAAATAATCTAATAAAATAATATTTGTATTTGTGGTCAGTAATCGTTTAGTAACAAACTAATAATAAGCTGAATAGATAAACATAGATATACGATAGATTCGAGCTTATGATATTTGAAGCATTCTAGTTCCAATAAAACGGAAAATCAAATGTTCATCTTAGTCTACTCGTAGTTATATAACTGAATGTAATGAGATAAATGAGATAAGATACAAACTGTCTGTTTCATTTGCTATACTAAAGTTGATTTTAAAGTACTCAAACATAAATATTTCTATATTTTCAAGTTGTTTGTCGTTCATCGTGTCATTCGTATGCAATTAATTCGTAGAAGAAAAAATATCTTTGGTCGTATGATATACTAGAAATTATGAAGAACGAACGAGTGGATGACTTGTTTTTATTGCATTTCATGTTGTAAGAGGAGCTGCGCTATTCGCCGAGAACATTACAATCTGAGTTACTCCGCAGCTGACGCACCGGTCGATGATTCATTATAGTTTATGTACTGATCGTTACATTTAGTTCTTGTTCTACAGTGGTTATATCGAAAGTAGTTATTTGCATAGCAAAATACAAATTGATACGTCTCCACTGTTAACATTGCGTTGAGTTGGCAACAGTACGCGTGACTCAGAGGTGCGCTCCCATGATTATCTTCGCCGGTTCGGTTCCGTCTGATCTAAAAGAAAAAAATTGGCGTCAATGCTCACAAAAACTTTGCTCAAAACGATCACGATCATATTTCTCAAACGCCCCATTAGACGCCTTTGAACTACGGTTTGATTAATGGCGTCTCTCCGTCCAACGTTCAGTGATTCGACGCGACATTGCGACTTATTTATTATAATTTATGATCACTGTTAAATGTTGATTAATCACGGGTGGCGTCAAAGTGCATGTTGAGATTGCAGGCATGCAAAATGTTTTGTTGCGTTGCATAATGTTACTGTGTCGCGGTTTATGTCGGTGAAGATCGCTGACGGAGCCGTATCGCCGGCTTCGAAGCACGTCGTCGTCTCCGGTGTAACTGTGGGGAGCAGGGTTGCCAGATGAACTGGTAAAATACCGAGCAAAGAAAAAAAAATATCGAGGAAAACGATGGGAATTGGAAAAAAAATTTAGAAAGTCATTTCATTTAGAAAGTCTCAAATTGTAAATTAGCGTTTCCTTTGATGTGATTTTTTAATTTACAACAAATATTTATAAGTTTTTGATTTCAATTTATAAATTAACGAAATAATTGGAAACTTACACTTCGGTACTCTTGTCATATCGAAGAGAAAAATGTGAAATAACAAATAGATTGTTTCTAAACAGAACACCAGGCAACCCTGGCGAGACGTGTGAGCGTCGTACGTGCGTACTCTGCCGCCACGTGGCCGCTCGGTGCTGGGATTGCTTTGTGCCGCACACGTCCCGTGCTGTGTCGTCAGCAAACATTCGTAGAGAACGATAAACATCTTTGTTAACACTCGCCCACATAACTCTTCCAATTAATGCGTTGTCGGTAAATATCGATTCACTGAAACGGTTGGATCGCTCGTTAAACTTCAACGGGTCACTGTATCAACATGTAATATGGAAATGAGCTTTAGCTTTGTCAGCAATTAAATAAGGGTAGTTTCTTTGCGTCTTCATTTGATTGTTGTTAATGTTACTTAGAGACGTGGATTGATCCGTAAATTTATACCGCGTTTGTCATTTGTCAGGTGTAACAATTATTAGGGTATAAACTTTAAATAACATTGCTTCGAAGTGTGTTTTGGGAATTTGTGTAGGTTTTACTTAAACTCCGTCATATAGATAATCACGAAAAATTGTTTTGATTATAACAAGTTGTATCGTAAGAAATTGGTTAGCAATTTAACAGCCTTGTTTCTCAATCAGCTCGTTAAATTACAAAAGCGCTACATACGGCACCGGTATGCCGAAATACGAAAAAAGCCGGACCAGTTACGGAAAATATGTCACAAATTCGAAAATATGTTCATTAAAAACGGTTATTATTGAAAACATTAACTGGCCCTTTTGTTACATCAGAATGTAGGCTAACCGCACGGGTGGCGCGAACGATTGGAGCGCTCGGACGCGAACGGTCAACCGAAAATTAATTAACATACTTCGCTACCCTCCACGGGCAGTACAGGTGGCCGTTACAGATACATACATTTATTATTTCTACATTTTCCCTCCGTGCATTGTATCATTTGTGTATTGGATGCTATGCATAGTAACGATACGTACATTTACCGAGTCTATTTTTTCCGCACTGTATTTGCGTATCTGCGGGAAAATACGCGAGTTGTTTAAATACCACCAACTATCTTACATGAACTTGGTTATCAAAATAAACACAGATTACAAACACGCTGTATCCACATTTTATTTACGGGACTCATTGAAGAATTGTAAGATTATATTTTAGCATATATATTTTAGCAAAGCATATTTTATTTCAGTGTTTACTAGGAAACTATAATGCTCCCAATTTTATCATTGTTATATTCCAAATAATAACAATTTGTTTATTATGATATTAGAATGCAAAAATTAAATATTAGTTACTAATCCTTGAAAAGTAAAGTTTTTTTTTCGTCAATACCGTGCTTTAAATTATGAAAATTCAAAACAAAAGTAAAGCATAAAGTATTAAGTGTTGACCAACGAAAGGTTCACAAGTGAAAAGGGTAGGTATATAATTTTACAAATATTTAAACATCGCTTGCACCGAGTACCGGTATCTATACGAGTGTGTAACTTTCAGAAAGTAAAAGTTTTACTTTCAGAATCAATTATGATGCTAATTACTAACTTTAATATCTTTGAATTACTTTGGATTCATGTCATTATTTCTTTCTTCTCATTTCCTGGGCGACAACGCATCAGCGATACGTTTAGTTTTACTGATATTCATGGGCAACGGTGTCAACTTACCATCAGGTGGCTCGTCTGTTCGTTTCTCGACTATACCCAAAAAAAAGAATTCATGTCATTATACACATAACCAGTGAATGAACTTAAAAAGAGAAATATAAAAATAGTAACGACATGTACCTACGCTTGCGTTGTTTTAAGAAACAAGGATAATTGGGGGAACTGAGAAAAAGCTCCATTTTTATTGCCCGTGTAGAGTACACGCGATATAGTCTAAACGGCACTAAATTACCGGAATTATTCCGTTGTTGCTATTAAATGCATTCCCGTTTCAGGAATCGCGTGCTATTCCACATGTAGTAAGTATACTTCGCGTTGAATATCCTACATACTCCACTTTTTTGTTAGTTACAGAAAAACGGTTCGATTTTCACTATTAACAAGTAACCGTCCTTTATCTGCCGAATTTATTTACGGTATTCCAATATAATTACGTTTTGGGTTCACCTGCACCGCGCGGGCAAAGCGGGATGTTCACTGTTTTACCTTATTATTATGAAAATTAATTACTGCTGCTCTTTTCGTGACGCATTTTGTTGCTGACTAGGGAGCGTATGATACCTACTAGGTAAGTTTAATATTATTAGTGGAACCGGTATTGATGATGTTAGGTCACAATATTTCAACCTTTAGTTTGAACTTTATGCATGTTTAGGATCGACTTTGCATAGTTTTCGGGGTTTTTTTAAGTTCACAGATGCCAAGCGAGCATATGAGGTAAACATCTAACGGTAAGTGGATACCGCTATACATAAATGGAGTTCAATTCATGTATTGGCGTCCTCGAAGCTTTGCAGGTGAAGAAGGAAGCGGTGAATCTGCTTGTCAATTGGTTCTCGCTTTGCTAACAAAAAAAATGGGCGCGTACTTTATTAAACGACCTTATAGTTAGATAAAATTATCGAAGTAGACATTACCATCCTTCCCTCATGTGTTTGGGTTACATATTGCTGATATTATTTGCAACTAGGTTCAACGTAGCTAACTATAAACATTGGTCACACAAAGATTCTCTGTCTTCGTGTTTTGTGCTTTGACCGAGCACGTATTTACCTCGTCGACAATATTATATTAGTCACTCGATTCTTATAGTCGACTTCTTGGAAGATTTATCATAAAAATAATCAGATGTTTTATCTAACTCTCGATAATAATTTTGGCAGGTACAGTATACTGTTAATACACGTGGCTTGTAATGAGTCGCCAAACGTACACGTGAGAATACAATACAATTGAATACAATCTATATCCTCGTCGATATTACAATGTTAGTATCATTCAGTAGTGTTTGTGAATGTAGTTTACTGCATTAATCTAGGTACTATTTTGAACTAAATAGAAATACTCATACCTGTTCATGATAATTTGGGAAGGCATTTGTTGTTTTGTTTTTCATAAATAGAATTTTTATAGTTTTCAATTCGACCGACTAAGGAAGAACAAAGGCTATTCTGACGATTTTTCTAATAGGGTATTTTTGTAATGTGTGAATTATTTTATGTATGTATATGAGTAAAGAAAAAATTGTCTTTCAATATCTTAGAAAAGAATCGATCGATTTAAATCCTAAAATGCTCCTAGAGCATTTAAAAGGCACTATCGAGGCTTATATCTTATTATATTTTGAACTTGTAAGAAAGCAGATAAATGCCAATTGTCGTCGTAATCTCTTAAGTGATTTTACTGTGATACCTGGTCAGAAAATGTGTATGGTTAACAAAAGCTACACACTCTAAAATTTGTAAAAAATATTTAATGTACAGATTCATTATTTTTAATCTAATATTTATTTGATAACATACATATAACATGTTATCTTGGGGACATGGGTCTATTTCTCGGGATACAAATTATCCCAGTTATTGACTCAGAATATTATACAAGCTTAAGTCTTTCAGTTCAAACTGTTAAAGGCACGCAGACTAACAATTATTTCAAAAAACATTTACCACCCACCGTATCGACAACAAAGTCTGCTCAGGTACATATATTTTTCAAATAATATTTAATGTACAAATTCGTCTTGGTAACAGTTTGATTATTAGCATAATAGTTTATAGTCTATCCATCAAAGAACGACCGATCTTTTTAATAGTATAAGAAGTTTACGTTAACAATTAACAATTGTCTTATTAATGTATAGAATATTTAGAATTACTTACAAGTATTAACCAATTAAAGTGAGAGCCGTCGATGTGCAGGTATGGCCCCGCTACAGTTTCATTTATTAATACTTATCTATTAATGCATAACCAATTAAAATTTAAACAAATCGTGATTAACTGTAAGCGCTTTGGTGTTTAGTGATCGTTAGAATTAATTTGCAGCTTTAACGTTATAATGTCAGTCTACAATTGAGAGGTAGTAGTTAGTTGGTTTAGTTACCTTACTTTTTATCATTATCATCATAGACTGTTCGAATAAATCGAGCTATTGGCAACACAGCTTCCACCAGACAATTACTGTTTGTAATGAGATTGATGAAAAGTTGTACTATTGTCATAGGTATATCAATAACGCACGCCGCAGTGGAGCACTGAGCCGGGTGATTTTCCGACCCTACGTCGCCGGTGTAAGGGTCGCAGTTATTGCGGGCACTTGTCATATCAACACAATGGCGGCGGGGTCCCGCACCGATGCTTTATTATTTTAATTATTGCAAGCTCGTGACCTGCCCCTCGATACCCCGATGGTATATGTTGGCGGAATGGAATGCTTGTGAATTTTATATCATGTAAATAAACTTGCTCATAGCAAAGGTCGTGTTAATCGTAAGCGATCCATTGATACATACGATCGATTTAATATCGAATAATTCTTAGGCGTTCAGCGTTGTCAGGGAACTGTTAAAGGTGACTAATCCTTGTCGATGGATCCGTGGGGAGCTAATAATTTTCGACACTCGAATTAACTACTAATTCCTTACTATTCGGCGCTGCAGCAACGTCGTAAAGTGCTCTGAGCGGGTCGCAGGCAAAATTATACGTGAACTTCTCTAGACCCGTTAGTTAGCATTTGTATGACATTTAAACCGTCATTTGAAGTATATCATCATTCTAAGTATAGAATCATCATAAGTATGTATATCGTCATTCTAAGTATAGAATCGATACAAAATATATCTTAACATGTAATTTAATAGATGCTCAAATATTTTTGTGACCGACAGTATAACTGTATATAATATTTGCACAACATATTTGTTTTGTCAAGTTGATATTTCTTAGCTATGTTAGGTTCCTGTCATGTTACGTCTAGTGGGACAGGCCCGTGATGGTTGGTTCATTGAAAGTAGCAACATAGTGCAATCTCGCACTGATTGAGTTTAAAATCATTATGTGTATTATATTCCTACGTAACAGTTATAATTATTTTTATTTGATATACTTTAATTCTTTACTTCATTCCCAAGTGATTGTAAGTGGCGGTACAAACCGAACTGGTAAAACCCACTAACAATATTATTGTGGGTAGGTAAGTTCTCTATCTGTACTGTACCTAAAGAGGGATTGTGACCAGTTTGTGCGAAGCTGAAATAGTCTCCAAATTGTTTTACGAGTACTTTAGCTGTTTCAGTTGAAATGTAATACAGTTTGGTTGCAATTAGAGTTGGCTTGTATTGACAAATGTTAAAACCATTTAGGTTTCGACCTTTACGAAATTTACACTGTTTGTTAAATCAGATTTTAATCATCGTCATTAAAACATTATTTCTACTTGTATTAAAAATATATACTAGTACCATGCCATTGGTTAGGCTATTGATAGCGCTATCTAGAATTACTACAACTATTCAAATTTTCAAATGAATGTTACCATTTTAAGTCAACGCGGTTGTCAAGGAGGGGGCTGTAAAAAGTCTCGTGTGCTTGGGGCCAAATTTTTTTGTATAATTATCGCAGAATCAATTATTTATATATATGGGCTTTTTAACTTCTTTGTTTCATATATAACTATGCGTTTAAGATGCAACAAGTCATCACTGTTTGAAACAAATTATAGCCTGGCATAATAAAGACAGTAGTATCTGTCGTATCTGAAAGGGATCCAGTTATTATTTGTTTTAATGTTATAGAGCGCTTGTGTTGCGACTGTCACGTGTGATTGCGAATAGGTTGCAACAATGTAAAACAGCTGCGACCATGTTGTCACTTTAATAACTTTACAGTTGTGGTTGGTGAGTTAAATAACAATAAATAAACATAACATGCTCCTCAATCTATATTAAAATTATAAAGAAAGAGCGCGAATTTTGTGGGTTCTATTATATGCCGAGGATAATCTTCGGAATCATAGCATTTATTTGAAAAATTGATTTACCATTTGGAAGGTACATTATTCCTGATTCACATATGCTATTTTATCGAGTGTAAATGTTTAATAATTGTGGAACCTGAATGAAGTCGGAACCGGCCGCTAGTGTACTATAAACTCGTACTATGTTTAACCAACAATGAGAATATTATGATAATTTCAACATAAACTAGTATTTTTGTAGTAAATTTGAACGCGTTCCTTACCGCTGGACTAGGGCCACGTCTCTACATCTGTATCTTTTGCGTTTCATTGAGATTATGTTCAATTGAAATAGGCCCACTAACTAACTATGTCTATGTAAAAACTAACCCAATTATGGAAAGCAACAATCAAACAATGAAAAAGGAAGTATTAATTTCTTGAAATAGGTAGGTATTCGTACATATACGTTATAGAGAATTTGAATAAATTTTAGTGATTTTCCGAATATAACAATGATATCACCTTTTCCGCTCCGCTTCGATTCACGGTTAACATGACCAATTGATCTAACAGACTGATTGCGTCTCATCGCTCTCTTCTCATCTGAACCGCTTCTCACCTGTGACCAACTGTCAGTGTTACCACTCTGTTTATTAATAATTGTACTGTATAATATCCGCTGTAGAACACGCATTATTACAACAACCGAACGACTGAAGCAGCTTTGGGTCTACCACCATAGTTCGACGTTGATTATTAGAGGTCCGCGCTCCTGGGCATGTTTGGACCGGGCAGATGGTTCGAGGGTGCATGACGTTAAACTGCGTTATATGTCTGACTGGCTAAAATCAATCGTGCAATCATTATCCAGTTTCGGCTGCAATGTTGCAAAAACATATGACAAGATTCCTCCAGGTCGGCAACTCGACTGACGCACTTGGGCGGCGTTGATTTCTGCATGCTTACTATTGCACCAAGGGCGCCAACAATACTTAATTACAAATAGTCTAACATCATTACATCCCATCTGAAGCATGGAATCGCTCACGATCTTCCGAGAAATCGGAGTAATGCAAAGTATGATATTATGATAGAAATAATTATAGGTGTTATTCTGTATGAACGACCAGTACGTTGAATGTAGTTATGTATTTTCATTAAACTCTCTGAAGTATTGGGTCCATAATATCACTACAAGCACTTGTTCAACTGCAGCCAAACTAAAAACCTTCATATTTTATTAAAAGCTCCATAAAATTGTACCTTTGAAAATTGTATTTTATAACAGTTACGAGTTCGCGTTCCACTTTTGCTATGAACTTTCGTTCTGTTGCAACGAAATTAAAAAAAATCACGTTGGAAATTCGATTAGGTCAGCCAAAAGTTTAATTAAAGTTTATATTTTTTTAGTATTTGATGTAGGATATAAAGGAAAATGTTCATAATATTGAATGTTCATTTTATAAGTTTATAAAATCTATCAGTCGTGGTTTAAATAAAAACTATACTCATAGTGAAATGACAAATTTTACAACAATATAAAATAAAACGCTCGCTCACTAGATTCGCGGACTAAAACTTATTATGTACCACTTGAACATAAACACCTGACACATAACAAACAGACAAAATCTGAGTATAACTGTCTTAATAAAAATGTGAGTCCCGGCCGGGAATGAAACCCGGAACCCATCACTCGGCAGGCAGGGTCATAACTAGCTTCGCCACAGGGCCATCTAATGAATTATAAGTAATGACGTTGTTTTACATTTATACTTAAGAAAACTAACGTAATTTAGTGATTTCGTCTTTCTTACGCTTATTTATAAAAAATCTTGTTGTTTTATAGATTATCACAACCAATTATTCAAATAATTTTTTATTGTGCCCCTGGCCTGCTGTGTTAAAAAATTAGTTCCTTAATTTCCCCTTGCGGAATTTGATCTTTATAAGCGCGACTATTATTAGGTCCTCAGCTATCAAATTGCCAATTCTCAATATCTTCAGGCAACTTAGTACTCAAATATCTGGCGTTTATTTTGAGTATTAGCTTACTATTAATAGAAGTATAAATGTAATAGTTAAGTTAGAACAAAATATTGCTACTCATTTTGTCAAGCTTCTTATGATACAACCCCCCCCCCCCNCCCCCTCATCTTATTGTTTAGGTTTTTGGAGTTATTTTAAATTGGAATAAAACATTTCGATACAAGTGCGAAAATTATGTCATGGAATATGGCAAAACAATTCCGCAAGTGCATCGAAAGTCGTCTATTTAATACATTTGCGAAAAAAATAAACAAAGAAAAACAGTTGAATCCTTGGACAAGTAATAATTAACATTAAATTTTGGACAATTGTTCAAAGGGATATTAAATGTTTTAGAGGGGAAATTTAAGGTTCGATTCAGACTATTGGTTTTCAATCCCTCTATTGGTTTCAACCTCTGGTTTTTCTATATTTAAGGGTGATTAATTCATGTATTAATACTACTTACGCTGTACAATTGTCATTACATATAAACATTTTGTACACATTTTTTTGATTAAAAACCTCCTTCATGTATTTGGAGGTTATACATATGCCGGAGAAAAACAAAAAGCACTAGTGTGGAAAAGAATAACTTTCCGCACGCTAAAGACACATAGAAAAGTCTACTTTTTGGGTAAATATATTAAAAAAATATATATTTACTACAGAAACTACATACAACTACATACAACCTAAAATATTATTTAATAATTTCATAAAAATACTTCCATAGTTGTTTTGCTCTGTTATTCCGTGGATAAGGAGATAACCAAAGTTACTTAAAGTTAGATATCAAAATAAATGTGTTGTCAAATGTATGACTGGAAATATGTTGCCAATCTGTTACGGAGGTGTAGGCTAATTGACCCCCATTTGCAACCAAATTACCTCGTATGACCCCTATCCAAATATGAGCAAGTTTCGAGCAATTCAATATTTTATGTGAAAGGTTCAAGTATGAAAATTTAAAAATTCGTAGCTCTGATTTAAAAGTTGTTGAAAATATTTACCGTTTAAAAATTGATTTTTATTTATAAAACTGTTAGCAATAAATAATAAAATCATATTTTATGCATTAGTGATTTTTGTTTCAATTTTCCCCCTAATGGATTACGAACATATTTCCAGTAATCCTGCATGTAAACGCTACAGAATTACTAATTGCAGAATTTGCTAAGACATGGTCCTGTACATGGTTAAGGAACCGCACTATACTTTATTGGTTCCATGCGTCTTGTTCATTCATTCTTGAAATTTTTGTTTAAAAAATTTGGCCCATGGAAATTTGAAGACTCAAGTCAATAAACACCAGAACTAGCAGTAGTTGGGAAAGTGAAAAAAACTTACAATTACGTATCAAAGCCGCCGCTTGAACGGAATGATGGGATCAACAATGAGGGGATTCTGAATCGTATCGTCACTTGTGGTGAAAAATGTACGGGTAATCAGAAGCTTTGTTAATGAAGCACTCTGAACTGGTTAAAACTAAGCTTTAAGCGAAAGTTGAAGAAACGATACAAAAGAAGTTACTAGTCAATGTTTGGTGGACCAGAGCTAATGTTGTCCATTATAGCACTATAAAGTCTATAACTGTAAACAACTACAGAAAAGCACACCATTTGACTACGAGACTGGTTAATTATTTTAGCTCACCACTCTTTCAGTGTAACGATCGACAACACATTGAATGACAACCATCTGCCAATTTAAAATAGCTGCGTCTGGCAACCACCCACCGTACTCATGAGACCGTGCTCTTGATTTTTACTTCGTTGCTCAATTTTGACTTATGTTAGGTATAAAATTCCAAACTGTCTTCATCTTAGTTTCAAAGTTAGCCATTCACGCACATTTGCAAATTTCAC
>PDGT01000010.1:2526963-2564723 GCA_003671415.1 Megathymus violae
CGACTCTATGTTTGCTTACATTTGAGTATTAATGCAGGATACGATCGCCAGCTCGGTAAGCAAACACGCGTCTGACGTCACTTCAACCAGCCATACCTGCTCGTATAATAGAAAATGTAGTTAGTGTTATATGATATCTCTTTTATAATCTAGTATTTATAGATGATTATTATTATAATTGTGTAACATGTCCATCATAAAAAAAATATAAGAATGTGCTGCGGAGCTTTGATCCTTTATTTTCTTATTACTTGCTATTTGGTTATATCCGAGTCAGTCTATCAAACATTATTAACATAGAATGTTAAGCATAAATAGTAAGTAACTTATTAAAAATTTACAACATTACTAAAACATGTGTTATAAGTGCAAAAGAATGTAGCGTTATATGGAATTTGAGTAGTAAGTTATAAATCTGTACTATTTACATAATGATAAATATATAAATACTGAGGTGTAAGAGGATCCATTAATCCTTGAGTCCAAACCAACCTCCTCTGCTCGAGGCGCTCCATGTTTAACAAATTACGAGGCTCGGCGTAAGCTCCACCTTGTGGGACATCGCTGGGTTCTGTATCACCCATAGTTAGTTCCGACGGTACTCGTGCATGGTGGTAGGGTGTTTCTTCCCGGCTGTCTATTACCCTTCTTCATAATCAGTCGTCAAATGTTTGTTAAGCGTTCCAAATAGTGATGCAGACTACAACATAAATGTGACTCGGATCTCGTAACGTTATATTTGTCGTGATTTACAACATACAAGGTTGGTTTATAATACACAGCTTACGCATTAAAAACCGTGACACCACTCTTGAAATACTGTAGATGACATGACTGTAAATATTTAAATATGTATATGGAAATTGTTGGTTCGGCCGACGTTGTTCTACAATATGTTCCCGAAACCCGACCGCAGCGCCGTTTAGGAGCCCAATGACAAATAAACGTGTGGAAGAACTTTATACGTGAAGATGTAATGGTTGTAATTGTTTGTTGCAGCGAGCGGCGCGCTCGCGGCCGGCACCATTGCGTCTCCGTGGAGCGCGGCGGCCGGCGCGCCCGACACCAACGGATCGGGCGGTGCCGACGCCAAGCACCTCGATGTCGGCGACGCGAGCGACGATGAGAAGGTATGAACTATACGTGTGTTCTTTGCTATATTTTCACTAGAATACAAAAATGTTCAAGAAGATATTATGGAATATTTGAATTGGAAAATGAGAAGACTGACACAATGTACTGGCGATTATAAATTAAAGGAGGAATACAATTTTGTCCTAAATATTGTATAGTAGCCAAGAAAAACCACAGATCTTTCAAGTGAACTAATCGAGACAATGCAAATTAACACATTGGACTAACGCTTGTGTCTATAGTAAGTGATAGACAGCCTTAGGTTACAAACATAATACGCCTACATAAATTTAGTGGTAATTGGTTAAATAACTTGGAACTCTTCGATGTGTTTAAGAGTGCACATACAACAAACGATCTCGTTTGTTTTCTTAACAACAACCAACATCAAAATAACCAAGTTCTACATGCTTCTAAAACGACCTTCAATTCACACTGGGTGCTTTAGTAGAGTTCGCTTGATGGCTTCTTAGTGGTAAAGCGAGAAACGCACGCCACGCAGTGAAATTTTAATGGGCTATTGCCAAACATTAATTTTACAATGTTTGTTGTAAAATTGAACACTAAGCGTGCTATAATTTTCATACTGGATATTACGCATTTCATAGACAAGAACGTTCAACAATTAAACTAGTACCTACCTACTAATCTACTTTGCGATAATCTGCAAGAACAATACAATTTTATGGTATCTATATATTAAGCATACGCAATTCTTTCCTTATCCTAAATAAATAAAATAATTAATTCAACGAATTTGAGGGCTTTGGTGTTGGAGGCACATAATAAATATGCGTATGCAGAGATCGGAATTAAATACAGAAAAGGTATGTAAAACACAGATCGTTTGATTTTTATAGCTGAAAGATTTATTTAAGTAGCCTTTTTTTAAATAATTTCGTAATTTTATTGTTTTTTTAGTCTTAAATCGCTTGTATAACAGATAACTAAAATTTAATAGAGATTGGGGTAACTTTGAACGACTCAATGTAATGTAATTGCTTTTATATTTTTAAGGGTAACTTAACATATTGAGTTACAACTAATGATTTGAATCTAATGTCATCACGGATTTATACATTTTATTATGTAACAGGTACTCACGATACGCTTTATTTATTACCAATATTTCGAGACAGTTGCATGGATCATGGTCACAGCGAAACTGCGGTGGTGGGGAGCAACCGTCGACAAGCTAGTTGTAGATTAATCTATCTACCTTAAGTCTAGTTAGTTTTTCTTATTCAGGTACCATATACTTAACTAAACTAACTAATGGAAGCCTCAAAAAAGCCTCATACCGTCTATATCTTTATTCAATAAATTAAAACAAAAGAGTTTTGGTAGTAAAACATTTTTCCTCAGTATGTTGTAAGTTCAGACAGCATTCAAATAAGCTCTGAGAAAGTCACAAATTGTTGAAAAACGACAACCCGATAAGTTCACAGGAGGTATGTTTTGTGTTTGCAGAAATGAAGGTAGTTTTTACTTGGATTCATTCATAAAATGAGCTCTGATAATCCCACTATAAATGTTTTAAAAAATAATTTTATACATTTACGTGGCTGGTATTCAAAAAGTGAATGGTGCATTTTAAAGAAAGAAAACATAATATCACTACTAAAAGCACATCGATTCACCAAAAGGGATGGAAAGTTTTTCATAGATGATGATATTTTGTTTATGGAATGTGGCGAATGATTTATTTAATAACAAACTGCTCATTAGTAACTTTTGATCTCATCAATGTTTACTGATCTCATTTGATAGTTAATTAAGTGAAAATTTTTATGTTTCTATTTGATTCTTAATAAATATATCATATATTATTAAAAAATAAGTGTGTTTCTGTTAAGTTTTTATTCCAAATAACAATAAAATGTTGCCCAAATGAAATAATTAGTGAATTATAAAGGATATTCACGGTCCAGCATAACTCAATTCAAAGTTACCCGAAAGTCATTGTAACTTTGAATGGCCATTAAATAGTTAATTTCTTAAAAAATTCTGTATTCAATCATAATATTTGTTAGATAATTAAAATGTTTGCTATGAAAGAACACTTACCACACTGTAAAAAACAATGCAATCAATACATAATTTTTTTAGTATCCTTAAAACCCTGAGAAAAGTGGCAAAGTAACCCAACCTGACCGTACCCTTAAAATTTAAAAATTAATTATCTTTCCGAATAATTCACTTTAAATTCCACGGGTTCCCATCGGTTATTTTAACTCAAGTTACCACTTGTTTTGACAGAGTCAGTACCAATAAAATTATTCTGCGGCAAGTTATTGCTAATAACGCCCCAGTCACTTAATTTGTGCCTAAAATTTAGAAGTGTGTAGTTGCGTTGTTGTTCTGGTCTGAATATTACGTGAAGCAATATAATTATTGTTGTATACAAATGCGGTCTAATTTATCCAAAAACGTTATCCAAACCGATGCTTACATTTTTTTATTGAATAATATTTTTCATAACAATATAAAATAATAAATAATATAAAATAGAGATCCTGTTACGCCTTGTTTAATTTCAATAATAAAGTTAAATATCAACATTTCTTGACCTGCTTGAGATAAGTTCGAGGGCACAACAGTGTTTTATGGGAAAACAGAACGCTGGAATTTGGTGTTATCTTTATGTGATTTTAATTTTACCGACATAGATTTAACGACTGTTAAAGTTTCCTTTGCTTAGAGCAAATATAAGTTGCCTAAACAAACGCCTGTCTTATTAATAGTAATTTATTTATAGTATAACATACAATGAATGATGTTACGATTTACGATAGGTTTTGACATGCCGTATAACTCGAGCACTAAAAATTTTAGGTAAGACGTAACTGTTCGTTGCTGTGTAGAACACCTATAGACGCCTATACAAGTCATTGATGCGAAGCACCGATTTATATTTGCGACTGTATAACATGTAACTTGTTAGCTACACTGTACGAGTCTATCGTAGTTGGACAACATACAACTTATCATTTATATATAAATGATATGAAAATCTTACATTTTTTGCAAAATTTTCATGTTTGTAAAATGATTCTAAATACTGATACACATTATCCGCACAATATAATCAACAGTGGCCGGCGATTTAACTAATCCAGAAACAGAACAGTTTCGTATCGAGTGGTTTCACGGAACTGTGATTCACGATGTTTTCGATCGCTCGGCCGGAGTGGAGCCGGTGTACCGCGTTATTTTTATTTCCCTTTCAGAATAGAACGGACTCTATTAATTACAATGACGCACTCGTCGTCTTCGCTCCCGTTCAAATTAAATTATTCCTTTGAGAATACACAAGACGAAATCTCCGAACAGATGATAAAACTACGGGATATATATTGCGAAACCATGAATTCGTAAATAGTTGGCTGACACTCGGCTAGCGTAGTTTTACGTTATACATGTTGACAATCTTTGTAATTATGACCTTGTTTTACGTTAAGTTCTACGTAAACAGGTAAAAGAAAACTTAAATTGAGGCTTGACAAAAGTCATTCTTTGCCTTTTACTAAAGCCCACCATAGCAAGACATCCTCTATTTCCTTGGTACTATTAATAATAAAAGTTAACGAATAATGGAACTGTATCTTGCTGAAATTGTTAAGTAGTGTTACGACTAAAATTAAGCTTTGGTGTAAACTTCTATGGTCAGGAAAATGAAACAAAAATAGTTAACCTAAAGGTCAATTTCATTTTTCCTACGGGTTTTTTACTAAAATGTGAATTTAAATCATAAGGCCTCAAAATCGTTTCTTCGTTGCTCGTACCATCAGGTACAAGGAGTTAGAACTATCTAGATTTAGTTTATAAACTCATTAACATCGACATAATCAGTCTGATAACTTTTGTGGTTAAATTACAAAACTTCTGCCACAATACCAGCAAGAAGCTGCAACCTAATGTACTTAATATCGTTTACTTAACGTGCAATGTACCTATGTCGGTATTAAATCTTATTTACAAACTAGCAAACCGTCCTCACGTCACTTCAAAAACACTTCGCTTTACACTCAGAAGTAGCACATGCATTGTTAACTTTAAATATTAAGCGACGGTTACTGTAATACATTAGTGAAAATCATAACGAAATGAGTGAAGCCGTTTCTGAAATTAGCGCGCACAAACGCACAGACAAACTGGCAAAAATTCTAACAACTATTATTTTGGGTTCTATTGCGTTAATAAAGGCCTTTAATAATAGTTTTTCTTGTGCATCCTTCATATACAGAAAGCGATCAGATAGAATTTTATTAGATGTCGATTTTCTTATACGCTAACTATTAGAGATCGTGGAATGTAAATACTCTCATTGACAAAAGTTTTATAAGAACGTAACATTACGTCGTTAGCAGTATATGGTTAACAACATCTGCTTCTCGTACCAAATCGATACGCAATTACGTCGGTAATGACTAATAGAAGGTCGGCGCGGTGCAAGTTGTGCGGTAATATTGCAACTTAGCTCCGCGCTACGAGTTGGGTTATACATTACCGACGTACATATGTTGTGCACATGTAGGTGTCAAATCAACTAGAAGTACTGTTATCAGTTATAACACAAGCAATGCAGACGCAAGTAAAGAGCATGAATTTATAATTTTGTACGCGTAATGAAATTCTCATGTACTATAATTCTATGTTCAATTTTTCACCTTAAGCGATAGACGATGTTAAAATATGTATTTGAGGATGGCGTTAACGATATGTCTTATGAAATATATGCATTTTATTATAGTAGTTGAATTAGAATTGCCAATTGAAATCAATTAGATATTGTTCGTGCCAATTAATTATAATGGTAGGTGCAGTGACAAAGGCAAGACTATTAGACATCTATTCTGTGTTCGTTGGATGTAGGAATTATGATATTTTGTATATGTAACTGTATCTAATTGCTGCCATGAAAATGCATTGACAGTTTTGAGTGTTAATACTAGGGATATTTTATAAACGATTCTGAATAATAATAAATAATATTCTGTATAAAGAAATGTACCTGCACATATTTAGGGTTAATGATAGTATTCCTTCTGGCAGATATTCTGGTGTGATGACGTCGTATTTCGCCTGGCAGATATTCTGGTGTGATGACGTCGTATTTCGCCGTAATGTCAAATCCTTCTGTATAATGACCAGTATTTGTAATCTGGCTTATTTATCACTAATTTTCACAATTCATATTGTGTACAAGAGTACCAGTAACCACATAATTTTAAATGGTCCTGTCGCTAATTTTTTTTTCATAGAGAGTGAAAGAGGGAAGTGGAAAACTCGCTATTAACTGGCTCTCTAACACTGCAGCTACCGTTAAATAATATCAAAGTATATTCTGTAAGAACGATACATTAGAATGGTAAATCCTACTATCTTAAGATGGGTGGAACAGAGACCACAACCTCCTACGTGAGCGACCCGACTTGATCTCAAAGATGGATTTAATAATTTTACTAGCACTACAATTATATGTTAAATGTGACTACAATTGCAATGTGTAAATAAATAATGTACACTTGTATAGATCCACATGTGTAACGTTACATATGACTATTGTTAAGTCTCGACAAAATCCTACGTCAATCTTTTATCATAGCGGTTTTTCCCTATCATGTATAAAGCTGTGAACTACAATGGGCATACACTTTAAATTGGACAAAGCTGGTTAAAAACCGCGTTGATTTTTTTACTGTTAATTGGCTCTCGTTCCTCTTCGACATACACCCAAAAATATTATTTGAACATTGTAGCCGAAACAAATGATGCCTTATACTTTTTGCAATGCCTCAGATCAATTTTAAGTATATCCCTTTATATCTATTGCCACGAAGGTTTCTAATTTCATAAAGTAGAAACCGGTGAATTGCTAATGCTACAGAAAATACTCCATGCATTATTTGTCAGTCTCTTTACAAAACTTGCATTGTAGCTTTTCCGCAGCAATTATTTAAAGTTTACAATTATGCTGAAATAACCTTAGTTATAAGATATAAATATGTCATAGTGTTATCTTAGTTTGTACGGTGGTTTCCATATTACGTTCTGTCCTCTAAGTGTAAATAAGTATAATGTTAGATTTTGTTGTGTGTGTCAATGTTGAAAAAAAATTTAATGAAAAGAATAAATACCTTATTTGAAAATAATTTTAAAGGCAACGGAAAATAACACAGATAACAATTGTCAATATCTAAATGATTGCATTGAACCTACGTAATATTATTACATATTCATTTCCATGCGTTTGAGAGTAAAGTCGAGGTTAGACCCATAGACTCAATCGCGGAATCAATTACAAAGATTGAATTATTTATTGGTCATCATTTTATGATTGCCATTTACCTAATCTTAGTTTTTTGGTTTATTATTATTAAATTCAAGTGGCTTTTTGTGTTATAGACTATGTAATAAAAATTATGCCATTATTCATCTTCTTTCTCTCTTTCGTATTTTATACTAACGGTACCCTACTTACTTACTTTCTATGGTTTGATAACCAAAGGATCGACTTAAGCTTTTCCTATAAATAGGGGAGTTTAGACAATAGAGTACAACGCTGACCATGCTAGTGAATTTAGATATTTTATATACTATTATCTATGTGTCCGGATTAGAATATGAGCTGGATACATGGCAGTTTCTGAGCGTTAACTGCAATTGTACGTTATTTGCAGGATATGTCAGGGGCGGATGCGGAGGGGGTTTGGAGTCCGGATATCGAGCAGAGTTTTCAAGAAGCGCTGGCGATATATCCCCCCTGCGGCAGACGCAAGATAATCCTCTCCGACGAGGGCAAGATGTACGGTGAGTCAGGACGTGAGGAGAAGCTCTTACTCAGGAGAACCTTAACACATTCCCGCGATAAATCACACAAAATTTGAATATCCTTTGTCATACATGTAGATCAGCCATACATGTCATACATGTAGATCAGCCATACATGTCATACATGTAGATTCCAGGTCAGCATCAACATTGCGTTAATAATTAATTTAACAGGGGAATACACTCTTGGCCAGTGTCGCGACGGTAACGCCCCTAGTGTTATGGGTGACCACCGTCCATCATGGTGTTCGTTTCCTCGTTTATTGACTTCTAATAACCCGCCCTCGGTTTGGTTCAGAAAACCTGCACCTAACATTTAGAAATAACACCCGCAATGTTTTAGGAATAGGTTTTTCTAGTTCTGTAAATTACAAACGTATTAGTTTATTATAATAACTATAGCCAGGCAGTGAAAATTGTATTTACTTCCCTTTTACTAGAATGTTCATATTAACTTTTGTTTTCTGTATTTCGTTTGAACAAAGCCATATCTCAGGATAATAAGCATTCTAGATTTAGACCCATAATATTAACCACTAAAATGTCAAGTATCATCTGAATCTGTTGAATGATTTTAAGATAATACAAGGTCGTACAGACAGACAAAAAGGTAAACGGACAAAAATAAAAAAATATATGTTTTCCCTCTATATCGATAACAAGGTCTACCTATCTACATAATAATTTTAAAAAAATATTCCATCTAGATTTGGTCTCCGTATAGTTTTATTATGAGTAAAGATTACAATAAAAAGTTTTATGACCTTGATAATGGTCATTTACTTTTGCTACATATATTCAACTGTGTGAGATGGTTATCAATCCACACCTACTTGAATAAATCAACCATCTTAGTCATAATTGCAAACAAAACATAAAGATCATTACGAAATCAGAGAGTGAAATGAGTGATAAATTAAAATAAAGTACTTAGATACATAAATCTTTTAACTCTTTTATCACTGTTTCATGTAAATTATCTAAATACTTCGCGATATGAGAACAAATCATACGAGTACATGTTTCGGAAAAGTTGCACAATTGCAATCACAACCGCTCAGCTCAGTGAATTATGTCAGATTTGCATACACATAAATTTGGATGAATTATGTCACGTTATCAAGGTCATTCGACGAAAATGAACAATGGGTGTGGCACGAGACAAAAGACGATGAGAGGTATTGATACGAGCCGACAAAGCGGTTTGCGCAATAGGATTCCATGGAAAGACGTGGACCGACAATTATTATCTCCCGATCGGACCGTGTCGTCAATTCGAGGAAGTCAAGTGGACTCGCAGCTTTTGTTCGGTTTTTCAGCCCGCGGTAAATAACTGCCGAGAGGAGCGAGGTGTTCTAGACGACTTTGAAACACTGGACAAATTCCTCTGTCGTCCAACTCGTACAGTGATTGCTTTTACAGATACGAGTATTTGTAACGTCTCGGCAACAACGGGCTCTTTAATCATTTATTTCCTAACATCGATTACTTCTGTGTGGAGGTGTTTTATAGAGATCTGTGTTTTGTTGTGAGAGTATCGAAAAGAAGATTTTTAGGATCGATATTAAAAACATTTATTTACATTTTTACGTTGACATTGTCACTGATTCATGGGTGACATAAACATAGAAATGGGACAACCAATTGTCTAGACCAGAGAAAAACACATTTATCAATACATTTATATGTCCAGAGTGGGAATGGAATCGACCCCCAAACACTCCATTCGCATAGTAAAACCACTGAATTTGGCTACTGAGTAGTCGTCCATGAAAAAATTTTATTTAAAAATAAATTTTAATTTTATAAATATAAAAATAATGTTTTATATTCTGACAAGATAATAATTTACTTGACGCAATAAAATTAAAATATATATTTATTTGCCGTTCTCCAAAATGAATTCGCCGCTAGTTGTACCGTCTAAAGTTAATCACAATTACAATACAAATTAAATTAAATTTTTTTCTTTAAAGCGAACGTATAGTTTATAGTAATAGAAAGATAAAACTAGTGAACAGTTAGTGATGTTACGCCTGTTGGACGGGAGAATATCGCCGGCCCTTTAACATTTAACGGCGGTGACCACAAATTGACCCTGCTCAATTAAGGCCAGGTAGGCGCAATGATGGGCACTGGGAGCAAGCTCAGCAAGCTCGTTAATGATAAGGCGTGCCATTACATTCTGCAGTGGGTGATATAAAATTTGTAATGTAACATAAACATGTGTTATATAGTCGATTTTGTATAGAGTAGGAAGTTGTTTCTTCTTTTGTGTTTGGCCTTTTCCAACATTTTTCGTTTCGCACGGGTTCCGGCTGCCCATTCTTAGAGATTCCTGGGACTTTCGATGAGTCTCTACTGCTGCGGGTTTTTGGCAGCCCTGGTGACCTTCATTACCCTTAAGTGTCCTGATCATCTCAGCTTTTGTGTTGTATAGAATCTGATGATGGTTTATTTATCTTTGTACGATACACCATCTTCCTCTCGCATTGCTTAAAGCTATACTGTCGAACAGGACCATTTTAAACAGTTCAAGTTCGTCTTTTTGCCTGTGCGTTCAGGGCTATTAAACCAGAGTACTTGTTTCTTCTTAGGCGGCAATGCGTCGGTAACTCTCGTAGTATCACAAATATACGGGGATGGTGGTGTCCTTTTATTGTCATGTAGACAACAACAATAACAAGTGTATATGCATAATAATAAATGTTGATCCTGAACAATGTTGGGACGAGCCGACATTTTATATAAAACGGCTTTACACGTTACGGCAAGCCCATTTAACGTCCTGTAAATCATGTACATCAAATTATTTATAAAATTCTTTAAATGTTATGCATAGGATATGTAAGGTTCACAGAGTAGAAATGTTTATAATAGTTCCTCAGAATATTGTACTGCTCGCCTTGACCGTATTACACCTACTCTTTGCCTGCCGCAAAACAGCACCGTTTACTATTCGTTCATATTTGAACCGTTTAAACAGGGAATCTTTTAAAACATGATCAAAAGCATGGTAATTATTACAAGGTAACAATTTTGAATCTTACAATAAATCTCTAACGAATAAGAATTATAAAAAAAAACAAACAAGAAACAACTGACCGACGCAGAAGTAATAAACAAAAATGTTAAATTTGTGACATCCCTACAACGCAAGAGTAAATCTTATTACTTTAAATGTGTGTTCTAATTACGTTACAATTGTACAATAGTCCAGATTATACTAACACACCATTTGACGGTTCTATCAGTCATTTACCCATCTATTGGACCAGACTGCTACATTTTAGAAAAAGGAGTAAAATGTTTCAGTAAAAAAGTGGCCAGAATGCGGATTTTTTAAAGGAGAATATTTAGTGAAGAATAAGGAAATGACAACAGAGAGTAATTTGTGGTAACGATATTTGAACTTCAAACGAGTAAATTAACAGAGCCGCTTTGTGTGTTTAGAGCTAATCTAGTCTCTTGGCAGACAGATAGCAATAGTAACTAAAATATAGGCTTGCAATCACGAGAATAAAAATTAAAAAGATTATGTTTATGTGAATAAGACATTTAGATTACTTGTTGGTTGTTAGGCATCGCTTCACAGCTGATTCTGTATTATTGATGTAACTAGGCTATGTAGGATGTAACTAGGCATTCTACTAAGTTCTTCGGAAATACCAAAAATAATTTAAAATAGAAGAAAGATAAAGGCTTAATGCAGCTATTATAAACTTAAATTTATACCTAATATTAATTTTATTATAAATAGGTGTGCACGCAACTTCGCCCGCCTGGAATTGAACAAAAAAGTTATTTAGTAGAAATAAAAGTAGCCTAAGATACTCCTTATATGTAATAAGCTACCTGCCAGTGAAAGTCCCGTCAAAATCGGTCCAGCCGTTTCAAAGATTAGCCGGAACAAACAGACAGATAGACAAAAATTGTAAAAAAATGTTATTTTGGTATATGTACCGTATATACATTCATATGCATGTAGTAAAAAACGGTTATTTTCATATTACAAACAGACACTCCAATTTTATTTATTAGTATATACTAATAAAAGACAGTAGCATTATTAATACAGTAAGCACTAAAGAATCTGTTGGTATACAGTTATTACTGTGAGGGTGAGCTACAGCACTGACGCTCTGTGCGAACCATTTTGTCACGTACTTCCATCAATATGAGGCGTACTATTACTAAAATGTAAAGTAAAACTTAATACCGTGCGACCAAGCAATCGCTATATGAGTGTTAGGACTGCTTATTGCTGCAGTATTAGTGAAGGCATGCCTAACGACCATATTTTTTGTAATCCATAATTTTATTTAGTGCATTTTCTAAAATTGTTAATTTATGACCATGTGCCAGTAATCATTTAGTTTCAGAGGACCCACTCAAGTTTTAATGTAGTCAAATTACGATGCAATCTTGGTACCATCTATATCACAAATTGGTATTCTCGTAAAGTTTATACACAGTACCAAACAGTATTAAATCACATGGGATTACAGTGCAAAGTGATCGAAATGTCAATTTACAATTTCATTTTAATGAGCCTTCGATAAATCTTCATTGCCTTTATGCAACTCAGAAGCGGTTGTTGGTTACTTCTAAATCAATAAAAATTAATTTCCCTTTCACATGTCCCGTTGCTAAGCCAATTTCATGTTAATTAGTTTGAAGATTTAAGGATTATAGGAGACCCTCTCCAGTTGAAAACAAGAAGCGCATTTTTCCACGTTACAATGTTAACTAAGGAAGCTCGTTAACGCGACGTAGCGATTGCCACTTAAAAGAAACCTTTTCCCTTCAGTAAATTAACAGCCAGAAGTAAATCTTTGTATTCTCAGTGCTTGGATTATTGTACCGCTTATTTGTTATTCAAATTAAATTTGCTCATAGTGTTTTTAAGATGGGATACTTGTAACGGTTTATGCCTGGATTACCATGTTGGAATATAACTTTAGAATATTTCTAAGCGGGAATTGTCCGTACTATATTGAGACAAAAATTTGTTACTACGTTTTGTCTATCTATTGTTAATATTGAAACTACAACAAATTTTCATGGTTTCTTTAAATTTTCACATTATGTTTTTAGCTTGGTGCAGTTAAAGTTTCAATGCCCAATTGTTGTAACAAACCTTATTATGAAAAAAAGTATATTATTAGCTTGATTGAATGAATGAAACTTATACATCATAGGATATAATTGTGTCAGTCTTGAGTTGATGCAGAAAAAACCAGATGCTAGTATTTGTAAATAAATATTATTTGTTACCATTCAATCCTTTTTTAATAGAATCCTTCTACCATTGTCATGTTCAACTTTATATTAAATTGCCCCAAATATCGTTCAGTTGCTCGATTTCTCGAGCGGGAGATCAATGGTTTCCGGGTTCGATTCCCGACCAAGGCCAAGTTTATGTCGTTGATTAATGTTTATTCGGGCCTTAGTTGTATCTGTTATATTGTTTGTGTACTCCCATGTCGGCTGCAACATTACATTGGATTGAGATTATTGCTGCGGTGTAAATATGTTTATTATTAATACCTCTTTCATTAATATGCTACAGATACAAATAAGTTTCTCCAACTAGATCATCATATTAAAAATAGAACCGTTGTTGTAATTAAGGCTGGTTTGATATATTTTAATGGAGATGTTGTTCTATTGCACCAGACTTAGTTCAAGCCTGCTTATTATATGTATATCAATATAAATTGCTGTATTTTTATAAAACTCCTTTTTCTATTTTCCAGAATAATTAATGTTAATACATTTCAAGTCTTTTTTGTTATTTTTTATGTAACTATCATATCGACGATTGAACAGACGAGCCATCTGATGATATGTGGTCACCGTCTTTGGTCACAGATGTCAGTAACACTAAAGGCATCACCGAAGTGTTGCCGAAAAGGAATTGAGAGACCCGCATTATTACCAATAACTTGGTACTTGATAAAGGATTTCATATTGGTAGGTTATACAGGTATTCGTACTAACAATGATACTAATAGACTTTAAAAATCTAAGGCTAAAACTGACACGTATTAGTATTATGACATTGTAAGCAGCGTCCTATTGCCTTAAACATAAATATCGTCGTACATACAAATCCTCCAAACTAAATTATTATTCTACAGTCAGAATATATGTTTAGTGAAATCCAAACAGTTGTCCGGGCATTCTCTTTTCATGCAACGTCACGTATGTTACGGGGTACAATTGACGTGGAACAATTAAAGGCAGTGCCATTACGCCGCCGGACGCACATTAAGCGCTAACATTATACGCCCCGGTTTTAATTAAAGGACTGCCCGCTCAGACCGTCGCGGTGCTAGATGGAATTGCTAAACAAATCTACCGCGGGCGATGTGTCCACCTTAAGTGATTTAATGGTCGGAAAGAAATGTGCCGCTTAAATCTTATCGCCCTACTGCCATCCCTACATACATATCTAGTTTTACACGCCCCGCGTAATTAAATCAACCGTTATTGGCCAAAATGTTTTGTAGTAGTAACCTGTCTCATTATTATTATGACTGTAGTTTAATTGAACCTTTATTTTTGTCCTCTAAGTTAATTTACTTTTATAATAACTTTACAAAGTTAATTATGATCTATGACTTGATCAGAAATTATCAGATGGAAAACAAAAAAATCTGAATCTCGAGACCATTTCCGCGTGTTCATTCACTATTTAAATCCTGGCTAGATAATAGCTAGGCAACGAAGTTGAATACCTGTAATTTAATTTGTTTGTTTTTCAGAACACGTTGTTCTAATCAATTCGCATTTTTATGCATGTGTTCAGCGTATTGTTGTTTTATGTAAATAAAGTAAAAATGTGTTATCTGACCGTTAATTTCGATGGCGTAATTATACGTGATAGTTCGGAGGGACGCGAGCGGGACGTGCGATGTAAAAGAACACGACATATAATTGCGGACACGCGTCTCGTCCGGGCAATATATGAGCGCATTACTCGCGGACGTGTTCGTTGGGCTTAATCTAGCGCCTGAAAGTGCGTCACCCTAGTCCGGCGGTGTCGCACTCACCCGACGCACCCTCGCCCTCGGCCCACTGTCTAATCTCACAGAAATTGTCTTCACTTCACGTCATCAACCGTAACGCACTCCCACACTAGCGGGTGTTAAATTTTTCCTTCCACGGCACGCCGGGCGACTCGATTGCTTTCGTTGCGCTTACCTTCTAAGTTGTTTCTGCTCGTCCGCCTTTTTAGTTGTTGCTTCTTTCACCGTCAATATAATATTTAAATAAATCATATTAATTTCTTTAATTAGAATTCAAATTTTAACCTTTTAACCCTATGAACTTGATCGTGGAGTAATTCATCAAATATGTAAATTTGCAAACTTTTTGCTTCCATTGTATTACATGCGCAGGTATTCTTGACACCTTATTTATCAAACCATTAGCGTGTATAAGTTTAGCGAATAGACTCTGTTGCGTCACTGATGCACGTGAGGAGTAATTTAGCGCAAATCACGATGCGGTGAGTTGATAGAACAGTTCGGTTACAAAGCCAGCGCCGACGGCACCGCTGCAGGCACGTTCGTGAGTTAAGACATTCAAAACCGCTCAATATCCTGGAAGTATGAAAGTTTCGTCGGCGCACGGCTTCACGTGGTCCGGGGGGCGGCGGGCGAGGGGTTAGCCGGGAGGGCTAAACTATGCGAAGAATGCGCAATTAGTGAGCGAGCGAGCGTGTAAGGGGCCCGGCCGCGCCACTAGGCGGCGAACGCAGTAAGAAAATATAAAGAAGGGGCGGGCTCCCGCGCCCGTTGTTTAGCGCCCCGCCCGCCTTCGGGCATAACTCCCGATTGTCTCCCGAGAAATCCTCCTTAGACCCGTCGCTACTCAACCCTTCTACGAGCCGAATCCTTGCATGTCTTCTGTTTGGGTCAGCGTGAAATTCTGCCGTGGCGCCGGATACCGAACAGTCAGATGGTTCTTTTATTGAATGTATATTATTTTTATGTATCCCATTTATCGAAGGATACCAAGCTCTATTTTAATATTACAATGTTTCACATAAGATATCGTTAAATAGATCACTTTAGAGAACCCCGACCTACGCTGACGTTTCGGTTGGCAAATAACACGCGCCGACTTGAATTTGCGCAATCGGTAGAGCGACATTTAAATTTATTGTCACCGATACGTGGCCGCAAAAACTTTTAGAATATACACTGTCATTGAATAGTTCCATTAATTCGTGATTGAACAGTAATATTTTGAAGGTAAATTTCGATTGAAACTAGAAAATCTCGGGAGTTAATGGACGAAATTAAACATTGTTATCGTTTAAGATTGAAGCTGCTTCGGTACAAAGAAAATCAATCAAGATTGTTAAGTCTTTGAAGACTGGGCCAAACACTAAGCTCGTGAAATTTTATGAAAATTTCATACGTTGTTGTTGCTGGGAAACACAGGCTAATTTTAAGGTCCCCTAAAGTATGTAGGTATGTGCCTTTGAGCCACACTGAAGATCCATAGCGTCCGCCTGCGGGAGCTTCGTCAGGCTTTCGCAAGTACCTTATAAGCACTTGAAGAGTTGAGACCCAAAATTAGATTCTTTCACTGATGTCTCCTGATTAATAAATTTTCTAAATCGTACACAGCAAAATTTATAAACATTGAAATTAAAACAGTAATAGTAAAATAATATTTCATGATGCATGCCGTATTGGGTAGGCTTAGAACACTCACCCCAATCCAATGCTAGCAGAACAAGGTGTCGTAAGAGGCGATAAAAGCCATCGTGCTTGGTGGGAGGGCTTCGCGTAACGATTATATTATCAGTATTATTATTAAGTCATTAATATTATTATTGGCAATACTATCTTTCCGTAAAGCCTGCCTGGCTAGTTACCACTCTCCTGCTTAAGTCAGCCGCCAAACGACACGTCGTATTCTGGCTGGGGGCTTGAGAGCCAGTACTATCTCTCTTACCTTATTCTCATTTCCTGGCCGACAACGATAACCAAAGGAATCACAGTGCATGGGCGACGGTGACCACTTACCATCAGTTGGCTCGTATGCTCGTTTGTCGGCTATTATTAACATAAAAAAAAATATCGTAAAAAATATTTTTCATAGTAAATCCATGTAAATTTTTTAGCTATACCTCCAACTTTGTCTGTGCAAAAGATCACGGAGAAATATTGTTTAATTTTACGTGAAACCGTAATAAACAGACCTACGTTGCTACTACGGTATGGTATACAAGCTTACTTTCATAATTATAATATTATTAGCGAAATGTGGATATTGAACAAATGATAAACTTGGCTGTAGTATAAATATTCTTGATTCAAGATGAAAGTTGGGAAGCCCGACATTATCTCGTTTGAAGTAAAAAAACTCTTGGCTTAAGAAAGTTTGGGGAGCTCTGGTCTAGTAGGTTTGTTATATTTAAAAAAAAGATATTAAATAGCGATTATTGCGATTATTTGCACTCGAAGCACATAATGATTATTCATCATTTATCTTTTGAAATATATCTTATCATCAAAGTACGCCGTCAAATATAATATTTCCACTCATAAAGTTCCATCAGCAAAAACACTTGCGAGGTCGTGTCTTCGAGCGGCGTTAATGTGTTTCTGATGGATCTCCAATATCTTCAGTTTACAAATTAACTACGATGAAAAAGACGTGAAATGAACAACTGTATAGCTAGTTGTAAATGTTGAAATGATATCGTTTGTGATGATATTTAGCGCCGATGGCACTATTTTACAAATCATGCATCATAAGTATAAAAAGTGAGCGTATTATAAAGTACTCGATAATGGTTAATTAATATATACATAAAGACAGTAAAAAAATTCTATCTGACTTTCAACGAATTGGGTTTCGAGCGTCTAGTTATTTTAGTAGAATATGCGATTTACGAAGAAAGAAATTTCGTATTCTTTTTATGTGTAAATCGGAACAACTCTTCCCGCTAATCGTACACATTGGTCGCCTCGTTAATGACAAGATCTTGGCCCATGTTACGAGTTGTTGACAAACTGACATTCTTCACTTTTGAAGGTTTCTTGTGTTGCTGACAAATTTTACCGTCGCACTGTTGGCGGCAGCATAACTATGGTATGTCTACCTAGTAACTGAGCCTGTTAATTAATTCCCAAATCTAATCAAGTTTTGGACTTTAAAAACTTCGAATATCGCTGAAACCATCAAAATCTATTCGGGATTACATCGTGAAACGAATGGATCACAAAATTGATATTTGTGTTTCTCGAAATTGGTATGGTTCGCAATATAGTTGTGAATCTTTAGCTGAATGACCATTGGATCATCTTTGATGCAATTTATAAAGGGTGTAGTAGCATGCATCGTGGTATGAAGTCATCTAATACAGTCGCCCGGTCGCCATTATATCCTAGGTACCTATGGAATATAGTATAATGGTCAATTAATATGATGTGCATTGTTCGAAACATTAATAGATTGTGAACTTTTTAGCTCTAAGGAAGCGAATTCTGAAAGTAAGCCTAATTTATTATTTCTTTATGATATTTACCTTCCTCTAAGGGATATAAAAAGCGAACTTAATACCTATTAACATTCTCCGCCAGCCGATTCTGTGCGACGAAGGGTAATGCGAGTGTATATTTGAATGTATGAATATGTGAGTATGTGTATATTTCTGTTTATATATACCAAATACACATGTAACACATAACTATAAATGTGTAATGTTTTAAACATGTTGATCCAATTATTATTTGAGGAAATCGCATTTTGGTTCGAAACTTTTGAAACTGGAAACCATGAAAATAAATTCAGTTTACAAAATTTCTCCAATTTTCAAATAAAAGATTTAAAATGGCGATAACTTTCTGACTGACCAACTACTCGAGGTGGACGATCAAACGTGGTTGGACCACCTAACTGTGATCTAGTAATTGTGCCTCTCCATTGGATTCGAAAGAACAAAACGTATACCATCTCAAATGGAACGTACAATTATTATCCTTGGTATTAGTACATTCTTCTGTTAACATTTGCTATTCCGCCGATATGAAGCGTGCAAATGAACACAGCAGCTGAAATTAGCGACTGTCAGACCCTGTCATTATTAGGTTACTTTAACGAAAATCGAGTGGGTTAGACTGCAGTCAATATTGTCTCTCGAACCTTAAATTATCCACCTCACGAACCTGTTATGAACAGTTTTTAACCGTTATTACTCTATGGAAAATAAATTCTAAAGAGATGTAATAATTTCATATAAATTTATTGTTAATACAATGTATTTTCAACTTAAATGGCTACATAGATTTTTTAAACTTACGTTTTGTTACTTTTATATGAAATGTTAATGTGATTTTGTGGGCAATAATAATGAAAAATATAAACATTAGTACAGGAATGGTTTCATGTACCATTGAAATACATAAAGCATAAATGAAACGACTGCAACTGAAATAAGCGTAGTTCATAGATACATAAATGCCATATTAGTAAGTATGTATTGTATTTTGGACTTGCGAGAAAAAAATATTGTTATATGTTCCATATTGGTCACTAGGTACGAGTATAATAAATAGCAGGTTCATAAGTCAAAACCGTTACTACCAACGTTAATATGGTGGTCTTGTGAGGCCATAAACATCGTATCGGCGTATCGAGATATTTTATGGAACAGAACCCCAAAACGACATGTATAACTGAAATGCTCAATAGTCATAATAGGACAGGCAGACTCACGCACAATATCATCCGCGCGGTGAGAGCGTAGCTGCGACGCGCTGGCAATGGACCAAATTAGCCAACTAACGAACTAATAAATAATGATCTCTTGTTTTTCTATTCGCCGCGGAATAGAAACGTTTCAAGTCGATCCTTCTCTGCACCGCACTATTTATAGCGGGATGCACACGACGTTTCGGGTGAAAGCACTCTTAATGCTGGATTCGCGCCGGTGTCGCTAAGTGGAGATTCGGATGTAACGCCCGCGACGAAAAACATACGGCGTGTTTATTATCCATACTTAATCGTGTTAATAGGGATTTGTGAAGTGGAAGTGAACACTCACTAAATTTAACATAAAGCTTGCCGTGAAAACTTTACGAAACGGTGCCATAATTCCGTGGCAATTTCAAGAATGTCTGACTTGAGACTCTTCAAAAGTTCGCTTCCTGAACTTACGACCGCCTTTCACTTTAATTTTGGACAATGTTATAAAGAGCTAAAGTTTTACTTGACTTTAAATATAACATTTGTTTAATTTGATAGTGGAGGCACATATTATTGAATGCGACGATTAATTCTTGAGCATTTTTGTTCAATTTGAAGACGGTTAAACTTTTTACTAGTCCTTTTACAATTCGTCCCAAACAAGTCCAGATACTTTACTTCTACTTGACCAGTTTATCGTTCTATGGTAGTATAAATGATCTGTAGCTCGTAAAATCATATTAATTTTACAAAGTGTACTCCATCATCCATGCCATCATCCATTTTAACTATCAGCAGTGATCAATGCTCATACAAATGACTATGTACATATATGTGCACGTTCGCCTCAACGAGCAGCCAAGGGGTTAATTAAATTCGCACCAGCCGTCTCTCGTCGCCATCGCATTCCCCGAATTCAATGAGATTTCAATTTACTTTGCTCCGGTTTAGTCTTTCTCTATTTGTTGCCCACGAATTAAATACTTCATGCTCTCAATTACAACCATAACTTAAGAGTTACTAAAGCCATTCGTCGCTCGACAGATATGTATTAATTTGATAAAAAAATAATTAAATCATGTTTCAAAGTGAAAGTTATTTTGTGTGGTATTCTCATAACATTGTGTTAAAATGGATTTGTTAGTGAAATATAAATTGCATTACCTTCGTCCAATATTCGCCCCTGAATTCCGAGCCGGCTGCAGTTTCAATAATTGAAAATAGCTATTCAAAATATTTTGAAAATTGGTTTATAACGGGATCGGCATCGAAGCCGCGCCGGGATTGCATTGTTCCGAGCGCGCCTGTACTGATTGTACCATTTGAAATATTTCGCGGGTTATGTCAATTGGCGTTGCCCTATTTGCTATTTCATTAGGGTTCAGCAGTATGACGTCGGAACCTTTATAATCGATTTATTCTTTACGTTCTACCATTGAGAATTTTGTGAAAATATCTGACTGTTGCTACTTTTGGACATGTGATATGAGGATCAATGTTTTGGTCGAGATATTAAATCCTTTATCTAGGTCAAGCCGGATCTATGTGAGTCACTGTGAGATTTCTAAGCTGTCTGACCTCGAACTTGTGATCCAAGTACCCATGCATGTAGGAAGATAAAATTACAATTATTGTCAGTATTCCCGTTGAAGCTTTGGTCGAGAAACTCAAAATATTATGTGTACTAAAAATCAATTTATAGAATAGCCAAAAGAAAAATTGAAATGTCTTTATTGTACACATTAGGTATAATTCATATCAGCTATCACGCATCAGGCACAGTACAGAAGGCAGTTTTATAATCGACCTCTTGTAGACCTAGGCTGAAGATATACTAAAAAAAGGTTAATTGACTTGTTAATAGGTACTAATAGACGTGTCGGTCCCGGCATGAATCGTGGTCACGTCTAAATAGGTTAAATACAGATAAATACGTAAAAATCATATGTTGCAGAACATTTATCTGGTATTTTATGTGTAATTTTTTGCTTTGTCGTAATCAAATAAAATCTTTGTAACTGTAGGATAATAGCACTATGACTACAAGGGTGTATTTGAAAAACAGTTGATATTTTATGAAGTGTGTTTTCTATTGCAGGAAGGAACGAGCTTATAGCAAGGTATATAAAGCTAAGGACAGGAAAAACTCGCACAAGAAAACAAGTTTCATCACACATACAGGTTCTAGCTAGGCGGAAACTTCGCGAAATTCAGGCCAAACTAAAAGTGGTAAGTGCCGTTTACAGCCCTTTGATTCTAAGTATGCCCTTTGATTCTAAGTATACGCTTAAAGAATATTATTATATAGAAATAACCGTTTATAGCGACATTATTATATAGTATAGTTTTAAAACACCTGCGTTTTACCCTTGGAATTTAGATGGTATTGGTGAAGACGGAAATGTTAAAATATTGAAATATACAAAATTACATCGTTGTACATTTTATGCCTTGTGTGATATATAATACAAACCACCGGGGTTACTTTTATTATTACAACCTGTATTTTCACTCAAATGAATGAGAAATTTAACATGCTTAAATATACCTAAATATATGTTTATCGTCACTCCTTTTAAGTGTGTGTTTTACCCAAATGTCGCTTATAAACGGTTATGAACGCCTTTCGGCCTTTAATCCTGTTGCACAAACCGTTTGGTTTTAATTAAATTACTTTGAAATATCGACGACGCAGTGAGCAATTACGATATGTGATGTGAAATAAATAAATCTAGGACGGTGGTGTGATGAAAGAGAAGGCGATGCAGTCGATGAGCACACTCTCTAGCGCGCAGATAGTGGCTGGGTTACCGCATCCAGCGTACCATCACACGGTACTCGAGGCATGCATCGCACTTGTGATTGTCCGTATAGATATCTCGCTTCATACTAATTGTTATAGAAGAGCACCTGTATTGTTTTACTTTGCAAATGACTTTGCCGCGAAAAGAGAGTATGTTGGTTCGTAACGTGAAAGATCCTAAAATTTCAAAAAAGGTATAAGGGGAACATAACCGTCCTTAAGGATGAACATCGAATTAGTGACTTCCATACTAGTCGCACATGTCCAAATGAAACGATGATAACTTACCATTAAACCTGACTGATTTATGGTTCGCCCTTCAAATTACAAAGCCTTTACTTACCGAAACATGGTTAAAGTATCGATAAGCATTTACATATATTTAAATTAAACTAATAAAGAAAGTTGGATATACCTATTGCTTACACTTATCTTGCAAGACCCAAACTTACATCCCGACATCCATTACGTAGCTAGGTAGTAGAAACTTCATATTTATAGACTTTAATGATGATATATAAAGATGATTAAGTCCTATGTATATACTGTAGGGTAGAGTGAGTGCAGTATTCAGTTGTAATAAGAAACAGACTTCAAATGGTATTGACTAGTTCTATGGCCTTGTGACCGCTACACCAAACCATATCTGGTTTGCACGCCGGTTTCAAACTTTCACTAAAACCCCATGTTTTAAAAACCACAACCATCCAATTAAATTACTTTAACCGACGTCTTGATTTTAGTCTGAAGCGTGTTTGATTATACTGCCAATAACACTCGTCTTAGTCGAGACGGATTATGGGTACTAGAATCATATCTATATGCGAATCTTGTTTAGCAGTTTTAAACGTGTTTCTAGCTCCAAGAAGTATCTGCTAAAGTCATGACAACTTAGACCTACCTACCTACCTGATGTTTTGGTCCAGATAATTTAAAATCTAACAAACGTTGCACCTGGTGTGTCTCGGGAAACATACTGCACTAAATTCATGGATATTATACAATGTAATCATAATCACGATGTGATCGCCCAGCAAAAGATTAATCTATTATATAATATTCGTCCACAAATATACTATGACTTAAAACTTTGATGCTAATAAAAAAATTCAATGTGCCTGAACCGTTTCAAATGAAGTAGTGGAAGAATGAAGCAATATTTATTACGGACATTTACAAGTGTATTTGTGTTCTTTCGGAACAAAAAATGTCTAGAATTCTAGATTGCATTTGAAGTGTTGCTCTAATCCAGGCATGCCGCTGCCACGCACGGAAACGGACAATCGAAATAACACATCGCCGATTCGATTGGCTTCACTGACAATTTAACTCGTGTTTCTTCTGTACCACACCCACTGCTGACTATATCTGGCCTTGAACCTAAACTGATCGTTACTTCATTGTTCTGCATCGAATCTACTTGATATTCGTGAGAATATACTGTACTATTGAGGTGTGTTGTTCCTGTAAGTTACTTTGTAAATTTGCACGACATGGTTTATTGAATCACGGATATTAGTTACTGCGGTATCTAAGGGATTCCATTCAGCTTTGAATCCAAGCCGATCTCGTGCTCCTGGTGCTCCCTGATCTACAAAGAACAAAACGAAAACGCCCGATCACTTCAGTAGCAGGTCGTTAGGCGCAACTTAATCCCCACGGCTTTTGGCATAGTGGTAGGGTGTTTACCCGACTGGCTAGCTACCACCTGTTTACTCTTTCTAGAATTGAGTGTGAGATGTTTTATTTCGAGTTTCGTTTGGTTATTGACAATTAAAAATTTTCAACACTAGATCTCAGTAACGGTTACTTTTTCTTGGCACAGAAATGTTGTTTAAAAATCCAGGAATTCAATTTCAACAAAACTGATTAATTTTAATTATCATTAACACAGTTCATCTCGGTACATCATACACGATGTAGGAAGGCAGATAAATAATTTGAAATTCTAGGATCAATACTGGCAGTCTAACGGCTTTATAAATGAAAAGAAGGTCGGTAGACACAAAAATAATAAACACATTTAGCAATATTAAACGTAAATATTATACCAAATAAAATTCTCCCAGCAAAATAATATAAACAATGTAAAATATAAAAACACTTATTTGTTATGAGCAACTTCGTTTCAATTTGAATTGTGTTTGAGACAGGGTATGGATACATCTCTGAACGACTTGATATATAAATGTTTTCCCGTTGGATATTCTTTATAAATTGTATAAGGCTTCAGAGGTCACCAGATGGACTATCATAAACAAAATTTAACATAATATACATATAATATTATATTATATAGAAACATATACATAAACATATTACATATAACACTATATTAGACATGTTTTATTTTAAAGTAATACGAAGTTCGTGATCGTTACGAATTCATAAATTCAAAGCAATAACAGAAACAAGCTGTAGAAAGGCTACTCTCAACAATTGACATTATAATTTTAATATCACGTCATCAGTATACAATCAATTAGCAACTATTATTAGTAATGTTGCGACACAGTTGCCATGTGGTTTTAATTGCTACTAAGTTGGTCAGTCTGAGTTAGGCCTAATCATAATTGTGCGCTTCGAGTTAAAGTGTGTAGATAATTTGCTGTATCTAACAACTGATGCTATTTTCATTATGCCATGTAACTGTTGTTTTAATAACGTTAAACTAATTATTGTATTAACTCCTGTTTCAGCAATTCTGGCAACCAGGTTTACAAGCTGGCACGTCGCAAGAGTGAGTAGTATCTCTTAAATAATTTCATGATAGATGAGACATCTAAAATAAAAAAAAATCTTCTGACATATATGTAAGTGCTGGCACACGCCCGGATGGATCTTGAATCCTTGCGCTACGCAATCAGGCAACCGCGTGAGCAATATGTTCAAATAATAAGGATCTTCCCATACCAGTCGACGAAGTAGAACTCACGCGCTTAACCTACCGTATTATTCACTTATAGCCTATGCTGAACGACCGTCGGGACGGGTCAATGTTAACCTATAGAGCAGTTCGGATACTATCACCAAATCGCCGTTATTCCGTCGAGAATAGCAATATCTTTTTCATCCTTTATACCAACTATGGATTGCGGCGAATCGACTGGTTTGCCTTTGTATATTACTAGACTCGAGTACGAATTAAAATGTCATTAAAACATTACTTTGTAGCTTACCCAATACAACGCAAAATATATATTCTGTTAATTGATAAACTGTAGTTATATTTGTAGATTATTGTACAATTTTGTATTTGTTCCAGTGTAAAACCGTTTCCCGGCGCTGGCTACAAAGGTGTGCCTGGTGTAGGGGCGGTCGGTGTCCCCGGGAGCACGGACGTGGCGCCGCCGCCACCCTGGGAGGGCCGCGCCATCGCCACACACAAGCTGAGGCTCGTCGAGTTCTCCGCGTTCGTGGAACACCCTCGAGATCCTGATACGGTAATTACTTTCCAGTGTCGATTAATATATTTAATGGACATGATCATCCTCGTTCTCTTGTACTCAAATCATTATCGGAGTTCAACGCGGCATGTTTTATTTTTCTATCATTGGTCAATTTCACATACACACACTCGTTTCTGAATCGACATCTTCCACGCAATACATTTTTTTATCATTTTATACATATATTTCTTATTGTCTCTTTATGGTTATTGATTTTTAACGTACGTGTCATAACGTACATCAAGGCTCCGCCGGCATACACTTCACTATCATGACGTACATCAAGGCCCAGTGGAGAGTGTCTAAAACATTTTTTTCTGTTATTTTTCTTTCGATTCAGACAGATAGATTGATGATTGATTCAATGAGGAAGGCTGGAGTGCATTCCACTACATTGAAGTATATCTACATATAGATGGAATTCGTAGACAAGCAAAATTTATCGATGTAGATGGATCAGTGAGTGCTTCCACGAGATTTTGGTGCTAGAAGATGCGACGTTAACCTCGCTCGTACATATATATACAGTAAATTAGTTTAAAAAAAAATTATGACTTGCATGACGATTCTGATGTGTAATGTGTGTATTTGCAGTATCCGCCGAGCACGGCGCCGGCGCAGCACTTGTTTGTACATATAGGTGGTACCGTCACATATGCAGATCCTTTATTAGAGGTAATTAACTTATTCTGTTATCATATTTTTTGTCCTCACGATAGCTTTTGTCTGCTTGTAGCCAAAATCAGAACTTTGAACGGTCTCAATGGTCAAGAGTGATACTCGTACTTACCGCAGAAAAATTTGTTTTCTTCGAAATTATATTAAAATAATGTTCCCATAATTACAACTAATAAGCTTTTGCATTGTTGGACTCCGAGTTTCAGTATTCGGACCGTGGTCCTTCCACGCCCAGTAATTCGGGATAGTATGTTCAACACTTGTTTTGAGAGTGTAATAGGGTGTAAGGGCGGGTGACATCCATCCTTAAGTCTCAGCCATATACTTGATTTCAAATAATCAAACAAATAATTGATAGTACGAATGGTGTGTGCAATTTAACTATTTTTTAATTTCACTCGACCCGCACGCCCAGCACGATTGACTTATCTAGGCCGACAATATACGATAGAGTTGTCTAACTCGTTAATATAACAATGTCCGTTTGTCCTGCAGTCGGTAGACGTGCAGCAAATAAACGACAAGTTTCCGGAGAAGAAGGGCGGGCTGAAGGAGCTGTACGAAAAGGGGCCGCGCAACGCGTTCTTCCTCGTCAAGTTCTGGGCCGACCTCAACACGGGCAACGTCGACGACCCGGCCGCCTTCTACGGGGTCACCAGTGTGTGAGTCGATATTTGTTTTTGTTTTTTTTTACTTTTTATTAGTAGACTACAATCCCACTTAATTAGATTAACTTAGAAAAAGTATATCGACATTTATAATAAAGTAGCAATCTTAAATAAAGTCAGCATTCACTTGAAAAAGGATTCATTTGTAATCGAGAGGATTACTCGAATGGTTAAACAGCAAACGTCTAACTTGCCTCTGTTTTTTTTTTATTACGGTGACTAGAAAGAAACTGTTAACGCCAATTCATCCGTACCGTCATCCCGGTTCGCAGTTACGAGAGCAACGAGAACATGACGATAACGTGCAGTACGAAGGTGTGCTCGTTCGGCAAGCAAGTCGTCGAGAAGGTGGAGACTGAGTACGCGCGGTTCGAGGGCGGCCGGTTCGTGTACCGCATCGCCCGGTCACCGATGTGCGAGTACATGGTCAACTTCATCCACAAGCTGAAGCACCTGCCCGAGAAGTACATGATGAACAGCGTGCTCGAGAACTTCACCATACTTCAGGTGAGCAACGATGACGGCTTTTGACATAGCATTGACACACACGCACGCAATACAATTTTCTATGTAGCGCGTGGCTTGGACCCGTACGAATATCAGATATCACGAAATTCACGAACACCCGTGATTCGATAACACGATCATTCGTCAATAATCGAATCACGGTCCTCTCGCTCGACAACTCGGGTAACTTTAGGCGTCGTGGTCGATATAAAGTCTGCTGTAAGCGGTATGTGATTAGAGACTTCTCGGTCTGGTCTGTGTTGTCAGCCAAACCGTCGACATGTATTCGTAGACATATCGACTTGTCTATTTTCAGAGCTGTGGGACAATCACATACATCGTCGTAGATTTGCTGGATGGAATGGGGAAATATTGGAAACCGTTCGCGTTTTCTGTTTTTGTGTGAACAGCCAACAAACGAGCAGACACGACGCCAGATGGTGAGTGGTCACCGCCGCCCATGGACACGAGTAACGCCAAAGGCGTCACCAATTCGTTGTCAGTCGAGAAAGAAGATAGAAAATACTGGCTCTCGAGCTCCCAGCCGGAACACGATGGAATCGTTTGGCGGCTGACTCGACCAGGAGGGTGGTAGCTAGCCAGGCAGGTTTCACGGAAAGATAATAATTATCGTGTAATTAAAATCAATAGCTGACAAACAACAATTGTGGTGTTGTGGCATACATTAAAATCAACGCTGGCTTCAGAAGGAACGTGAAGGTAAACAATCATGGCTCGATACAGAAGTACTGTCGGAATGAACTGGCTGAAACAAGCTCCAGCGACTTCCATCAAGATAGATCTGGCTAGACACGGGGCCACAGTCTCGTCCGTTGTTCAGCAGGGTGTTATTAAGTAAGAGCACGCGAAGGTTTTTAAACATACTTATGATTAACTTTTATATAGTTCGACAATGTAACCAGAATTCATAATGAGTTTTTACGATCGACGGCAATTACATTTGGCATTTTTGTTTTTTACGTCACAGTTTGCCACCGGCGCCTTCGAAATTTACCTTAAATGCAGCACAGCAAGTTGATATGTGTCACGGAAGGCTCCTAAAACGGTTTCCTATGTATATCCACCGCCATATATGTTAGAACAGTATATGTTAGGCACGGGTGCTATATCATTAACGGGAACGGTACTCTGTATACCTTTAAAATGAAAAATAAATTATATATATAATTATTATTCTATGGTACCATTTTGTCGACAGGTGGTGTCGAATAGGGATACGCAAGAAACGCTACTATGCGCCGCGTTCGTGTTCGAAGTTTCGAACAGCGAGCACGGCGCACAACACCACATCTACCGCCTCGTCAAAGACTGAGTGCTGCGAGCGTGGCTTGCGGAGCCCTAGAAGCCCCACGGTGTCCTCAATCGCCACCTGCCTCAAGACTGGAGCCCTACGGTACCCTCAATCACCTCTGATACCCTACATAGCTCAAACATCAAACAAACGTGGTGATTGCTTGGGAGGAGATCACGGAGGTAACATCAATGGAACGTGAAACGGCGGATTTTGTTATCGAGATGCAGTGTTGCAAATAGTTACAGATTTGTATTGGAAACCAGTTAAGTGTACCAAAATATTCACCGTGTATATTCTACTGGGATCAAGTTTTCATATGTGATAGAAGCCCCTCCCCCCCTACGCTGTTCGTATTGTATCGTTCTTATGTTACATCAGCAATAATAGAGGGTAAGATTTGGATCTCATTCGGAATGATCTCGCCCAATGGATATCCTTACTATATTATGTCTGAACGTAGCAATAGCATCTGTAAACTGCTGGACATACGGCAGTTAGGTGAAACTTTGGATCACACCTGTTTACAATATATAACTATCGAAGTGAAACAGCGAAACGAATGCTGAGTGGAAATCCGAAAAAATCTATAACGTTCACGAACAAAGAAGTTTCAACTCACTGGGCATTCAGCCAGAAAACAAGCGATTGAGAAAGCTTATTCATAATGTATTTTTAAACGCTCGAAAATTAGCAATCGCTCGATCAGAACATCAAATAATGTGACGTCACTTCTTACATAGCATGGATATTTATATAACCATATATATATTAAAATATTACAAGTTCAAAAGTCGTCCCCACTAGGAGCTCAGTGTGCTGTCGTGCTTATTTGTTCAAGTTTACTTGTCGCTCGAGAGGATTCTTCAACGCACTTGACTCTACAAAACTACACACAAATATCGACAATAGTATTTCAATTATTGATAAAGTAAATTGGACCTTAAAATGTTAGGTGTCAGCAACGTGAGGAACTCATGAGATGCGAACACCTTAGTGACATGAATACGGTCAGAAATACAATGAAGATTAAATAAATAATAATTATATTGTAATGGAATATTCCAGAGACTGTGAAACTTTCGCTAAAATATATTGAATCCTCTCAATATTAGTATGGTGAAACGGTTTAGTTTCCCGTGGGCGGAGATTCAGTTCGTGAAGGATATTCTGATGACGTCGTTCAGTTCTTACACCAAAAACAAGACAGATGGTATTGGAATGTCAATCAAATAGCCGAGTGTCATCCGTGAAAGTGAGGTCTGTACGTTGTTACAATGAAAGTTTTAAGTGAATTATAATCAAATTTTGAAATGGACGACAAGTACTCTATAAGAGAAGATTGTGAATGGGGGTGATGCAAGCCGGGTCAGTCTTTAAACAGACGCGTGGAACTTTCTGCTTTAACTATGTTAGTGTCGAGCTTCACGGACATAGACAACGGATACTATAGATTATAGGTAATAATCGTGCTCGTTTAATATGAGACTAATTTTTTTACTGTCTACTTGACTGTTTTTTGTTAAATGTTTGTCTTTATAATATTTGGACTCATAAAGATTTTACAAGTGTTATAAAATGTTAATTTTATAGCACTATCTCTGTCATACGCAGCCCCGGCCATCGGTCGCCTCTAGTATTCTCTGTGTACGTCCGCGGAGCTCCTTTCGACAGTTCTCACTCGATCTTCAGATAATACAAAGTTTGAAAATATCGTTATTAGTGTAATGCGAAATGCGAACCTAACATAGGAAAATGTGATCTGAAAATTACGCTACAAGTATTTTTGTAAATGAAAATTTATGTATAGCTCAATTTTGAATAACTATCGTAGTTCGGACACTGGTTGGTCGTTTTACCCTCGTGCGGGTAGTTCTATATTCGTTTTGAACATAGGTGTCTTTATATTTTCATATAATTTCCCACTAAACAGTTGAGGAATTATTAGTTTTTATGCAACACGGGACACCGTTCCGTTAGTTGCGTGTAAAATAAATTCATGATAAGAAATACATATTGAGTGAATTATTGAAATATGCCATTGAAAATGGTTATAGTTTTAAAATCGCTTAAATTATAATACTATGCGTAAATTAAAGATTTCGTAAACCGTCGAATACATTTCCTAAGTTATTGACAATAAAGTTTAATAATACAATATACTTAACAAGCGATGTAGGTAACTATTAAAAAACTATTTTCAATGCCATTTTTAACAATTCGAGATTATAGAAATTGAATACACACAGTGCCTCTAATTATGTTACATTAACATAAATTACTTGAGCGTTTTTAATCTGTCCACTGTGTCGGGGTTTCCTTTGGACAGTGGACAGATTAAAACTTACTGTATGATGTCGTGAATCATACTAATTCGGATAAGTATAGATTTATTGATATAGTTAGTGAAGTCTATAGGTCGTTCGTTAAATGCTCGCGGTACAATTCGTTTGTATACTGTGCTTCGTTTTCGAACCGCTAGGTGGCGCACTCGAAATCGTCTTCGCTTCTGTTTAACGTTTTATGTGTTAAAACTGACCTGTGTTATTATTTTTATCAAATTTTATTTTATCCAATTATCTTTAATGTAGTTTTTGCTACTTATTGTATTGTTTATTCGTGATTTTTGATTATTTTTATTATCTATCGTACCTATATATGAATCCTGATTTCGAGTTAGCCTTTTTGCGAGTCTTGTTTGGAAAATATTGTGGCAACTATTTAATTTATCATTTTATACTTTTAAGCGATTGTGAACTGCTTTGAAAGTTAACATACGAGTATTTTGAATTAAGTTTTTTTTTTTAGTTAAGAGAGCATTTTCATGAAGTGTTAAGTTCTTTTTGCCACAAGGGTCTCCGCCACAATAAATAGTTGTGATGTAATTAGACCATATTGTAAATATATTAAAACACTAAGTGTTCATGTGTCGACTATGTTAATATATTGTGAAGTAAATTGTATCATATACATACATACAATACATATGAGGTAATTCAGCGATGGCTACTTGTAATAATTACACTCCAATTAGTGCGAGCGAGGCGCGATAACAATTTTACATGTAAAAATGATACGTCGAGTGATAATATGACAATTCAATCAAGATGTTGATTTTTTTATCTTTATTGAGATTGAATCCCTTTGTTTAACTTTCAACCAGATAAAATTTCATTCAATTGCATCTAAAATTTAAAATATTATAGTGACTATAGTAGTATGATTCTAAAACGACATTACAGTGGAGCTATATTCTGAGATTCGTGTATTAAATATTGTTCCGAAGGAGGGTAGAACGACGTTTGTATTGTTAATATGTAAAGTATTTATCGTGTTTGGCCTGCACAGTTGTTCGCTACGTTCTATCTTCTGTTCTGTTTTGTTTCATCCTCGGCAGCTTATTTCTAACATGTATACACTCATCTTCTGTCTTTCAAGACTTCGTTACGGACTCAGCTCATAGGTACTGCGTACAGTGCGCGCGTTAGAACTGCGTCTCTGAATGTAGTGCGAGTGAGACCGTGCACGGTACGAGCGATAAGGACAGCATTAGTTTGGATAGTACATACTCTATTTAAATGGAATCGAATATTGAAAAGTAATAACAATATTACATTACCGATTCAGACGTACATTTAAGCTGTAACTCTTATTAACGTTTTCACTATAATAATAGCTGCGTGACACTGTCAAGTCGAATATTAAAACAAACACGTCGGAGCCCATTTAAATAAGAAATAAACTTGTATAATTAAATTAAAAAAAATATATTTTCCTGGGTGGAGATCGAAGCCGTTCATTTTTTGAAAAAGCACCTTGTTGTACAATAGATTATATCCTTAACAGAGATCGATTAAATTCTGGAGAATAATCGAATCTAATCGAATGATGTGCTTTGGTTCTTATCAAAGTCGACTCGAGAATCCGAGTATTCTTCACTGTTCCTTACAGCTTAACCGTTGCGGCGCTATAATTATGCATGTTTGCATTGATATTTTCATTTCTGTCAATACTATAATATGACGTGGAGGTGAATCCATTAAGGGGAACATCTGCTTATTTTCTAGTAGAACTATCCACTTTCCAACGTTACCCTGTCCACGTGAAGCTATCAAGACCGGTAGAGCTAACAACAACATCATAGAAGCTACAGTCAGAGACGCAATGTTGTGACGTACTGCACGTGTACGTGTGTACTTGTGTACGCTCGTCCGATATCACTCACACAGAAAACGAAGGCCGCTCCCTTCCCGAAGTACAAAGCCGAGGCTCCGCCCGGCCGGCGGCGGCCGCCCAACTATAAATAAGTGTCAAGTGGCAATGATTTGATCTCTCTTTTAGTCAAATATTTTTAGGGCCCGTCTGTGCGTGTCCCGAGCGCCGTTGGTAACTTTGTGCATTAAATAGTTTTAGTATCAAGACACGCGGTAGGAAAATATTATCTTAGATAATAATAAATGATAAGAGATTTTTTTTTTGTATTTATTTCATAGATTTATATTAGATAATTTGTAAAGCGGATACTTTAAGAGTTTTTTTTTACAATATGGCGATGGTGGTTAACAGAATCATAGATGGGTGTCACACGTCTAGTACTTAAGGGAGAGAAACTTAATTTTTGCCTTTATATATTTTTCCTCCGTCGAAGCTGAGGCTTATACAATTGTGCAACGGCGATCGTTCACCGGGTACGTAATAATGAGAAAGGGATCTGCTACGTTGTGATTTTATTTTATGTAATAATAATGTACTCAAGTGAGATTAACAGGACTTCGTTTGACTCTTTTGCTCCTTAGTTGTCTGAGAACCGTTTGATAAGATTGTTCCGTTCATTAGATAAGGATAGTAGATGGTATTGTGTAAATAAAAAAAACTTTTAGTGCATTTCTTTCAGTTGTAGCGTTCTAAGTGAATTTTGCTTCTACAAGTGTTTCATATCGACAATCTGCCATATCAATATGAAAATTGTAGTCGGTAGGGTTGGAGACGATCATTTGCGTTCGCTCGTTAGATTATTATTATCCTTTAAAGTCTTCTACTTAAATGAAATTTTTAATATTTTTATTTGCTATTAAAAACGACAGCAAATGGTTACCTACAAAACTATCGACACGTGTACAGTATTTTAAAGATAATATTACGTTAAAGATTTGTATGAAAATTTAATTATATTGTCTTCTTAAACTTATTGTTTATTATTTTCCCTTTCAACAACTTCAAAGTATTGAATAGACGCGTGGGAGTTGTCTTCGTCCAGCATAAATAGGGTTCGAGCCGGGGAGAGTACCCCGACGAGATATAATTTTGTTTCAAATTGATTTTAATACAAACTCAATCCAAGACCAAAAGGAAGTTTTATCTGGAGGTGTAAACGCCTTACATGTATGGGGTTACATCTACACTCTGTCATGATAAACATAACTTTCCCAACTGGGCTTGGATGTCGCCTTAAACAAGACACTACATTACAACAAGAATTGTAAAGACTTATATCTTTAAGAACATTGTGAAGACCTCTCAGTTACGCATGTTTCCAAACGAGCCTTTCGTTTACGAAGCAAGGGATGATAATTTTAATACGCGCGTAAATTTCCACCAACGATTTGAACCGCTGTCGCTTGTACTGCGGATAATAATGAAAATTATACAATCCCTTATGCCGTGTTTTACCTACCAATATTATTTAGGATGTTGACTAGATATTGATCTGAAATATTTTTTATCATATCTTGCATTATCATATATAAATATATATATTAATTAGGTGATAAGTTAATAATCATTTAAAGATTATAAAATTCGTGGCTCGTTAAAAGATATATAGAATAGGTCTCTTCTCAAGGTAAGTAGGTAGAAATTTAAATTATTTAATAGCAAAAGTCAGGTTTACAGTACAATGTTAAGTTAACACAGAGAACCTTTTTTCTTTTTGTAATGGGGGGGGGATCTTCGTAAGTATCCGGCCTCGTACGGAGGAACCGGATGTGGGATTCTTACCCATTGAAACTCCCTCGACAGTCATCCGACGCATACCAGTCGTCCCGGGATCTCATATGAACGCACCGTAGCCTCCCCTGCGTGTTTTGTATCGTCTCGGGGTTCGCGACTCCGTGCCACTGCTCTCGAGGTTTGATACTTCGACTGGGACGGGATTATCTTCCGTCCCGTCGTTGTCGCCTCCAAGCAGGATCGGCCCTCACACATACAGAACCTACAAAATTTTTCCTTTAAATGAAACTCGAATGTTAATCGTCCAATTTAAACATTAGTGTATAAATAAAATATCTTTGTTGATCGGAATACGAACCCGAGAAACTTCGCTTAGCTGACAGAGCTGCTACTAATTAGGCTAAAGGGTCGACCTTAATTAGAGCATTAACCACATTAATTATATTGAAAATCTAAAATAAAGAAGGTGGGTACCACCTTTTAACCATTGGGATAAGTTACCATGAAAATTTTCTATTACGATAATTTGCTGTAGCTTATAACAGAATGATAGGAGACATCACATACAGTTTTTAACCGGCTTCAAAAAGGAGGAGGTTCTCAATTCGTTTGTAATGTGTTGTATTGTTTTTAATGTTTGTTACCTCAGAACTTACATCATTTCTTAACCGATTTGAAATCTTTTTTTTTACTTCACTTTTGGTTACATTTGAATTTTAAGAAAAAATACCACCCTCAAAGGTGAAAAATAGGAGGTGAAAACAAGATAGAGACCTTCGAGTTGAAGTCGGTTTTTTTTCTTTTATTTCAGTGCTTGTTATAGTTAACACTTTTACATTTTAATAAAATCGGAAAGGCTAAACGTTATACAAAATGCGCAATGACATAATACTTCCAAAAAATTTATCCTATTAGTCACGACCTACATTGGCTATCACAAAAAGATGAAGTTTTCTTGCATAATTTTAATTACAAGTTCAAGTAAATTCTTACCTTCAATTTAATCAAACAAGTGTTGAGCTTTACCTAATTTCTAGATGGGCGAGAGGATGAAATTGACGTTCATAGGATTGACTTTAATATTTACCTGTATTTCTTGGGGAGTATGTGGTAAGTGTTACATTTTTATTATATCTCGTTTGAAGAATTCGTTATGAAGAATACTTCTGATATACCACATCGCTATTGAACTTCGAGGCCTTTAAAGCTTAGTTGAGTCAACTACCAGCTCAAGTCACACAGCTTCCATCTGGTGGTAAGCGACCTGCTAACAATAGAATCCTGAAACCAACTTCAAACTCACCTACTTAAGGTCTATATGTGGTCGGTTATCCTGAGCACACAGGTGGATCTGCTCATTTTTGTATTTGTCCTAACAACAAAAAGAAAAAGTAGCACATTTCACAACAAAAGAAGCAAGCAAGTTCTAACCTTTGGGATTGTAATAGGGAGGTACCTTGATCCTTGAGTCCAAACCGACAAGTGCATTTTGAGGAGCAAGTTTGAGGAAGCTCCTTCTTCTGGAGGCCATTTTATTTTAATTCAGTCTAATCCCAAAGCTACATACATCCTAATAATATTATTTACATACCTAACTAGCTATCGTCTTCTTTTCAGAATCTATCGTAATGTGAATACTTAAATGTTTCGGATCCAGTGTTGGAGAGCCAAGTAGATACATCATTTCTGACGCAATAATGTATCTCAGTGAGTGAGTCTAAAGGGTGATCATATGTGATGGTGTCCTACGATCAGTTGATCAGTATGGACATTAGCCGAGTATTACGATAAAAAATATGAATTAACCAAGTCCATAATAACTGTAACTTTATAATTGTCCCGAAGTCTTAATTAACTAAGCGTCACCTACTCTTTCAGACATTCCATGCAGTGCGAGAGACGTAGGGATCGAGGGTCGGTCGATCGTATGCGTACATATGTAATTCAACCTATTGTGACACGATCACTCGCGAAACGCCAGCCCCAGGCACGTTCGTGGTTTACACTTCTAGTTTTGTTAGTATAGTTTTCCTATTACTTTTTATAAACTTCTAAGACACTATTTAAGGAACCGATCGGGTATTGGAACTTTTACTATAACACCCTCTGCAGCTAACCAGCGCATATAAATAGGCATTCTGGGTGAATGCTCGCCTCCTTCGCTCGTGGGCTCGCCCTTGTAGATGCGTAAATCTTCACTATGTGTGTGTATAATGATACGATTCTCTTGGAGACACAATGATGGCCAAAACGCCGGCAAAAACCTTCACTTTAGTCCATTTATAACGTCATGGGTCCAGCTTGCGGAAATAATAGTGGGACGGGCCAGAAAATTAATTTCTACCTGGCCCTCTTTAGATCCAAATAAAAGATACTTTGCCACTAGCTAGCTGCGAGCTGTCCAAATATAACGGTGATTTCACCTGGTTTAATTTATTTATCTATTGCCCAGGCTGGACAGCGCTTCGAAAAAAGTTACGGTGTGATACAGACGGACGAAGTAAACGCAGATGATAATGCAGAAGATGAAGAGGATATCGATGGCGACAATCCTAATCAAAAAGGAAGTATGAATTATAATCCCTTGAGCTTGACAACGTTACTTATACATATCTGAGTCAGGGAACTTGTTAGTAGGCAGCACGTGGTATAGCGACCACCCTAATTATAGACGACCGTAATTAATCTCAAATAGAAGTAAGTAGTCTTAC